>OX344795.1:46782201-47189851 GCA_947034925.1 Eudemis profundana | reverse complement strand
TAACCTAACCTAACCTAACCTAACCTAACCTAACCTAACCTAACCTAACCTAACCTAACCTAACCTAACCTAACCTAACCTAACCTAACCTAACCTAACCTAACCTAACCTAACCTAACCTAACCTAACCTAACCTAACCTAACCTAACCTAACCTAACCTAACCTAACCTAACCTAACCTAACCTAACCTAACCTAACCTAACCTAACCTAACCTAACCTAACCTAACCTAACCTAACCTAACCTAACCTAACCTAACCTAACCTAACCTAACCTAACCTAACCTAACCTAACCTAACCTAACCTAACCTAACCTAACCTAACCTAACCTAACCTAACCTAACCTAACCTAACCTAACCTAACCTAACCTAACCTAACCTAACCTAACCTAACCTAACCTAACCTAACCTAACCTAACCTAACCTAACCTAACCTAACCTAACCTAACCTAACCTAACCTAACCTAACCTAACCTAACCTAACCTAACCTAACCTAACCTAACCTAACCTAACCTAACCTAACCTAACCTAACCTAACCTAACCTAACCTAACCTAACCTAACCTAACCTAACCTAACCTAACCTAACCTAACCTAACCTAACCTAACCTAACCTAACCTAACCTAACCTAACCTAACCTAACCTAACCTAACCTAACCTAACCTAACCTAACCTAACCTAACCTAACCTAACCTAACCTAACCTAACCTAACCTAACCTAACCTAACCTAACCTAACCTAACCTAACCTAACCTAACCTAACCTAACCTAACCTAACCTAACCTAACCTAACCTAACCTAACCTAACCTAACCTAACCTAACCTAACCTAACCTAACCTAACCTAACCTAACCTAACCTAACCTAACCTAACCTAACCTAACCTAACCTAACCTAACCTAACCTAACCTAACCTAACCTAACCTAACCTAACCTAACCTAACCTAACCTAACCTAACCTAACCTAACCTAACCTAACCTAACCTAACCTAACCTAACCTAACCTAACCTAACCTAACCTAACCTAACCTAACCTAACCTAACCTAACCTAACCTAACCTAACCTAACCTAACCTAACCTAACCTAACCTAACCTAACCTAACCTAACCTAACCTAACCTAACCTAACCTAACCTAACCTAACCTAACCTAACCTAACCTAACCTAACCTAACCTAACCTAACCTAACCTAACCTAACCTAACCTAACCTAACCTAACCTAACCTAACCTAACCTAACCTAACCTAACCTAACCTAACCTAACCTAACCTAACCTAACCTAACCTAACCTAACCTAACCTAACCTAACCTAACCTAACCTAACCTAACCTAACCTAACCTAACCTAACCTAACCTAACCTAACCTAACCTAACCTAACCTAACCTAACCTAACCTAACCTAACCTAACCTAACCTAACCTAACCTAACCTAACCTAACCTAACCTAACCTAACCTAACCTAACCTAACCTAACCTAACCTAACCTAACCTAACCTAACCTAACCTAACCTAACCTAACCTAACCTAACCTAACCTAACCTAACCTAACCTAACCTAACCTAACCTAACCTAACCTAACCTAACCTAACCTAACCTAACCTAACCTAACCTAACCTAACCTAACCTAACCTAACCTAACCTAACCTAACCTAACCTAACCTAACCTAACTCTAACCTAACCTAACCTAACCTAACCTAACCTAACCTAACCTAACCTAACCTAACCTAACCTAACCTAACCTAACCTAACCTAACCTAACCTAACCTAACCTAACCTAACCTAACCTAACCTAACCTAACCTAACCTAACCTAACCTAACCTAACCTAACCTAACCTAACCTAACCTAACCTAACCTAACCTAACCTAACCTAACCTAACCTAACCTAACCTAACCTAACCTAACCTAACCTAACCTAACCTAACCTAACCTAACCTAACCTAACCTAACCTAACCTAACCTAACCTAACCTAACCTAACCTAACCTAACCTAACCTAACCTAACCTAACCTAACCTAACCTAACCTAACCTAACCTAACCTAACCTAACCTAACCTAACCTAACCTAACCTAACCTAACCTAACCTAACCTAACCTAACCTAACCTAACCTAACCTAACCTAACCTAACCTAACCTAACCTAACCTAACCTAACCTAACCTAACCTAACCTAACCTAACCTAACCTAACCTAACCTAACCTAACCTAACCTAACCTAACCTAACCTAACCTAACCTAACCTAACCTAACCTAACCTAACCTAACCTAACCTAACCTAACCTAACCTAACCTAACTAACCTAACCTAACCTAACCTAACCTAACCTAACCTAACCTAACCTAACCTAACCTAACCTAACCTAACCTAACCTAACCTAACCTAACCTAACCTAACCTAACCTAACCTAACCTAACCTAACCTAACCTAACCTAACCTAACCTAACCTAACCTAACCTAACCTAACCTAACCTAACCTAACCTAACCTAACCTAACCTAACCTAACCTAACCTAACCTAACCTAACCTAACCTAACCTAACCTAACCTAACCTAACCTAACCTAACCTAACCTAACCTAACCTAACCTAACCTAACCTAACCTAACCTAACCTAACCTAACCTAACCTAACCTAACCTAACCTAACCTAACCTAACCTAACCTAACCTAACCTAACCTAACCTAACCTAACCTAACCTAACCTAACCTAACCTAACCTAACCTAACCTAACCTAACCTAACCTAACCTAACCTAACCTAACCTAACCTAACCTAACCTAACCTAACCTAACCTAACCTAACCTAACCTAACCTAACCTAACCTAACCTAACCTAACCTAACCTAACCTAACCTAACCTAACCTAACCTAACCTAACCTAACCTAACCTAACCTAACCTAACCTAACCTAACCTAACCTAACCTAACCTAACCTAACCTAACCTAACCTAACTAACCTAACCTAACCTAACCTAACCTAACCTAACCTAACCTAACCTAACCTAACCTAACCTAACCTAACCTAACCTAACCTAACCTAACCTAACCTAACCTAACCTAACCTAACCTAACCTAACCTAACCTAACCTAACCTAACCTAACCTAACCTAACCTAACCTAACCTAACCTAACCTAACCTAACCTAACCTAACCTAACCTAACCTAACCTAACCTAACCTAACCTAACCTAACCTAACCTAACCTAACCTAACCTAACCTAACCTAACCTAACTAACCTAACCTAACCTAACCTAACCTAACCTAACCTAACCTAACCTAACCTAACCTAACCTAACCTAACCTAACCTAACCTAACCTAACCTAACCTAACCTAACCTAACCTAACCTAACCTAACCTAACCTAACCTAACCTAACCTAACCTAACCTAACCTAACCTAACCTAACCTAACCTAACCTAACCTAACCTAACCTAACCTAACCTAACCTAACCTAACCTAACCTAACCTAACCTAACCTAACCTAACCTAACCAACCTAACCTAACCTAACCTAACCTAACCTAACCTAACCTAACCTAACCTAACCTAACCTAACCTAACCTAACCTAACCTAACCTAACCTAACCTAACCTAACCTAACCTAACCTAACCTAACCTAACCTAACCTAACCTAACCTAACCTAACCTAACCTAACCTAACCTAACCTAACCTAACCTAACCTAACCTAACCTAACCTAACCTAACCTAACCTAACCTAACCTAACCTAACCTAACCTAACCTAACCTAACCTAACCTAACCTAACCTAACCTAACCTAACCTAACCTAACCTAACCTAACCTAACCTAACCTAACCTAACCTAACCTAACCTAACCTAACCTAACCTAACCTAACCTAACCTAACCTAACCTAACCTAACCTAACCTAACCTAACCTAACCTAACCTAACCTAACCTAACCTAACCTAACCTAACCTAACCTAACCTAACCTAACCTAACCTAACCTAACCTAACCTAACCTAACCTAACCTAACCTAACCTAACCTAACCTAACCTAACCTAACCTAACCTAACCTAACCTAACCTAACCTAACCTAACCTAACCTAACCTAACCTAACCTAACCTAACCTAACCTAACCTAACCTAACCTAACCTAACCTAACCTAACCTAACCTAACCTAACCTAACCTAACCTAACCTAACCTAACCTAACCTAACCTAACCTAACCTAACCTAACCTAACCTAACCTAACCTAACCTAACCTAACCTAACCTAACCTAACCTAACCTAACCTAACCTAACCTAACCTAACCTAACCTAACCTAACCTAACCTAACCTAACCTAACCTAACCTAACCTAACCTAACCTAACCTAACCTAACCTAACCTAACCTAACCTAACCTAACCTAACCTAACCCCAACCTAACCTAACCTAACCTAACCTAACCTAACCTAACCTAACCTAACCTAACCTAACCTAACCTAACCTAACCTAACCTAACCTAACCTAACCTAACCTAACCTAACCTAACCTAACCTAACCTAACCTAACCTAACCTAACCTAACCTAACCTAACCTAACCTAACCTAACCTAACCTAACCTAACCTAACCTAACCTAACCTAACCTAACCTAACCTAACCTAACCTAACCTAACCTAACCTAACCTAACCTAACCTAACCTAACCTAACCTAACCTAACCTAACCTAACCTAACCTAACCTAACCTAACCTAACCTAACCTAACCTAACCTAACCTAACCTAACCTAACCTAACCTAACCTAACCTAACCTAACCTAACCTAACCTAACCTAACCTAACCTAACCTAACCTAACCTAACCTAACCTAACCTAACCAGATCTCTCCATATACTCTTCTCACCGACTTCCATATAAAAATTTTACATTTTCATAGCGCATTTTGTCTTCACACCCTCCTCTCTTCCTATTCTTCCATTGCAACGTCTGCCACATACCATACTTAATAGCCCCTCCAACTGCCCTCCCCCCCCCATAATTGCTTTTCCTTACAATCTACCCCTTCTCCTCCAATTGAACCCTTACTCTTCTACTCCCAACTTCCTATCACTCCACAATCATGGAACACCCCTTTGACGAACTCCTGGGCCTAAGCTCGGGCGACGAAGAAGGGGCCTGCTACTCACCCCCTAAAACCTTCCCACCAGCGAATAAACCAACTCCGCCGACAGATAGAGATCCCGCTCCAGCCAAAAACCCACCTCCTACTAAAACCTCAGCACTCTCAACCTCCAAAGCACCAAAAACACACGTACCACTCAAAAAAGCACCAGCACTTAAACCTCGACCCAAACATTGGTCGCTGGCAGAAGAATGGGACTCGAAGGACATGTACACAAGCTACTCTAGAGACGAACCGGACTTCCAACTTTTCTACCATAAAATTCTCAACCATATCTCTTACATCCATCATCAATTCACCATCAACCACTCCGTAACTCGCACCGACAAGACCACCATAAAAATGTACGCAAACTTGGTTGTAAAGGAGACCGAGACCTATCTCGAAAAACTCAAACTCCTTTGGGCCTCGACCGGCAGAGGCCCCGCACCTAAGACTTGCAGCAGCAAGGACTCATCCGTGCAAACAGACGCCTCTCTGCCCATCACCCAACCCACTCGCTCATCCTCCAACCTGCAAACTGTAGACTCCTCCCTACCTCCGGTCTCAACCGACACCATTGAGGCCATCAGGAGCGTCGTAAGGGAGGAGCTAAGACAGTTCCAACCAACTCTCGCTCCGGGCCCGAGTGCCAGTTCGGAACCCGGACGCCCATCATATGCAGCTGCCGCGTCCAAGGCTGCGGTGTCCAAACGAGCACCGCCGACCCCCTCCCCAAAACAACGCCCCACACAACAAACATCCAAGCCTGCACTAATACTTGCTCCCAAAGTCGACAGCAAAAACTCAGCAGATACTCTGCAATCATGGAGGAAGGCGGTGTCGTTTCGAGACACCGACTTTGCACCCGCAAATACAAAGTTTGTATCGAACGGGAAGGTGCGGGTGGAATTTGACACCGGGAAGCAGCGGGACCTCGCCCTTAGCATGACCAACGACCAGAATGCTGACGTCGTCGCGGAGACTTCAAAAACACTCCGCCCAATGGTAATGCTAAAGGGTATATCCTGCGATACCTCGGTGGATGACCTGACCGAAATCGTTGCCAACCAGAATCCTGCAATCGATCAGACTCTTTCAGATCCTGAAGGCCTAACTCTCAGCTACACCCGGAACAATAGAAACCAGAAACTTTATAACGCAGTCTTCATCACATCTCCCAGCACATTCAAAGCCATAATGACACTTGGCCAAGTAAACGTGGACCATCAGAGGGTACGCGCGGTGGAGCATATACCCGTACTGCAGTGTTACAAGTGCCTGCAGTACGGGCACACCAGAAGATGGTGCACTAACAACAGCACCTTCTGCTCCCACTGCGCGACAGAGGGCCATGAATTCAAAAACTGCCCCCATCAGGATGACCCGAACAAAACAACCTGCCACAATTGCCTCGAGCACAACAAGAAATCTCCAACCAAGATCTCCAACACTTTGCACTCCGCAACCTCCGATTACTGCCCTCGAATGGTCGCCATGGTTGAAAGGATCAGACTGAGAGTGGACTACGTCACCGATCCAGCCCCCAAAATTTTAACACCTCAAACATCTCACCCGTCCTCCCGATGCTCCTCTCGATCATCCTCACCTCTACCAAAACCCGCACATCTCATGACGAGGGAGGAAAGGCTGGCCTACATTACGGGCCAATGAACCTTCTCTCCCTCTTCTCTCTCTCTTCCTCTCATTCATTCCTTCCCTTCCCTTCTTCACTCCCACCAACTTCTCCTCCATCTCCCACCCAAATCATCACTACACACCACACAACACACTCTCTCTCTATTCTCTCTTGCAGAGCTACGTGTGATCGCCCAGTCGCTCGTCCGCCTCAAGCGGGCGGGCGGCTGGGCGGCCATACGGCCTAGTCGTCGCTCTTATTCTCATTCTCCCACAAACACCCCCAGAAACACTACACATGCACATCTACGAACACCACGCGGGGGGCACAACGCGTATACCAATAGCGCCGCGTGTCTCCCAAGCACACTCCACACGACGCGGGGGGGGTTTTAGTCCGTAGGCGTTTGGGAATAGACTCGAGACATCGTGACGCTGGAGTCTATTCCCGAGCGAGTCGGGCATGCTGCCAGGTACGGGCCTGGCAGTATCCAATGAGGATTTCCCCCTCCCACGCTAAAAAAAAAAAAAAAAAAAAAAAAAAAAAAAAAAAAAAAAAAAAAAAAAAAACCTAACCTAACCTAACCTAACCTAACCTAACCTAACCTAACCTAACCTAACCTAACCTAACCTAACCTAACCTAACCTAACCTAACCTAACCTAACCTAACCTAACCTAACCTAACCTAACCTAACCTAACCTAACCTAACCTAACCTAACCTAACCTAACCTAACCTAACCTAACCTAACCTAACCTAACCTAACCTAACCTAACCTAACCTAACCTAACCTAACCTAACCTAACCTAACCTAACCTAACCTAACCTAACCTAACCTAACCTAACCTAACCTAACCTAACCTAACCTAACCTAACCTAACCTAACCTAACCTAACCTAACCTAACCTAACCTAACCTAACCTAACCTAACCTAACCTAACCTAACCTAACCTAACCTAACCTAACCTAACCTAACCTAACCTAACCTAACCTAACCTAACCTAACCTAACCTAACCTAACCTAACCTAACCTAACCTAACCTAACCTAACCTAACCTAACCTAACCTAACCTAACCTAACCTAACCTAACCTAACCTAACCTAACCTAACCTAACCTAACCTAACCTAACCTAACCTAACCTAACCTAACCTAACCTAACCTAACCTAACCTAACCTAACCTAACCTAACCTAACCTAACCTAACCTAACCTAACCTAACCTAACCTAACCTAACCTAACCTAACCTAACCTAACCTAACCTAACCTAACCTAACCTAACCTAACCTAACCTAACCTAACCTAACCTAACCTAACCTAACCTAACCAACTTTAACTTTAAATTTTTCTCAATCATCTGGCACCTCTCGCACATCCCTACCATCTATACCCTCTGAAATATTCCACTGAGGAGATCAGTCAACTACAGCAGATTCTTTCAAGATTTTTCCTGTCCTTCCCTTTCTCTCTATCCTCCCACTCTTCTTGCATCCTCATTCATAAAAAATTTAGTTACAAACCCCCCATACAAACCTTCTCTCTATCTTGCTCCGTTTCCGAGTTATAGAACCCTCCCATATTGCCATTAGCATTTTCACAGGCACACCCAAAATTTCAAAAATTCATAGTAACTCTGTTTATTGATCTAAAAATCACTTAATTCGCCTAAACCAATTCTAAAATTTTTCTTCAACAGATTCCACTCCAAAACTTTCAAAAAAACCACACCCACCCTCAGATATAAATTAATTTAAAAAATTGCTCATCGATTTTCCGTGGGCGCACCTTCTTAAAAAAATTCTCTCTTCCAAACTACTTAGCCAAAAATTTTTCTTCTTTGATTAAACCTAAAACCATCATTTATTAGATCTTTCTATATACTCTTCTCACCCACTTCCATATAAAAATTTTACATTTTCATAGCGCATTTTGTCTTCACACCCTCCTCTCTTCATATTCTTCCATTGCAACGTCTGCCACATACTATACTTAATAGCCCTTCCAACTGCCCTCCCCCCCCCATAATTGCTTTTCCTTACAATCTACCCCTTCTCCTCCAATTGAACTTTTACTCTTTTACTCCCAACTTCCTATTACTCCACAATCATGGAACACCCATTTGACGAACTCCTGGGCCTAAGCTCGGGCGACGAGGAAGGGGCCTGCTACTCACCCCCTAAAACTCTCCCACCAGCGAATAAACCAATTCCGCCGACAGATAGAGATCCCGCTCCAGCCAAAAACCCACCTCCTACTAAAACCTCTGAACTCTCAACCTCCAAAGCACCAAAAACACACGTACCACTCAAAAAAGCACCAGCATTTAAACCTCGACCCAAACATTGGTCGCTGGCAGAAGAATGGGACTCGAAGGACATGTACACAAGCTACTCTAGAGACGAACCGGACTTCCAACTTTTCTACCATAAAATTCTCAACCATATCTCTTACATCCATCATCAATTCACCATCAACCACTCCGTAACTCGCACCGACAAGACCACCATAAAAATGTACGCAAATTTGGTTGTAAAGGAGACCGAGACCTACCTCGAAAAACTCAAACTCCTTTGGGCCTCGACCGGCAGAGGCCCCGCACCTAAGACTTGCAGCAGCAAGGACTCATCTGTGCAAACAGACGCCTCTCTGCTCATCACCCAACCCACTCGCTCATCCTCCAATCTGCAAACTGTAGACTCCTCCCTACCTACGGTCTCAACCGACACCATTGAGGCCATCAGGAGCGTCGTAAGGGAAGAGCTAAGACAGTTCCAACCAACTCCCGCTCCGGGCCCGAGTGCCAGTTCGGAACCTGGACGTCCATCATATGCAGCTGCCGCGTCCAAGGCTGCGGTGTCCAAACGAGCACCGCCGACCCCCTCCCCAAAACAACGCCCCACACAACAAACATCCAAGCCTGCACTAATACTTGCTCCCAAAGTCGACAGCAAAAACTCAGCAGATACTCTGCAATCATGGAGGAAGGCGGTGTCGTTTCGAGACACCGACTTTGCACCCGCAAATACAAAGTTTGTATCGAACGGGAAGGTGCGGGTGGAATTTGACACCGGGAAGCAGCGGGACCTCGCCCTTAGCATGACCAACGACCAGAATGCCGACGTCGTCGCGGAGACTTCAAAAACACTCCGCCCAATGGTAATGCTAAAGGGTATATCCTGCGACACCTCGGTGGATGACCTGACCGAAATCGTTGCCAACCAGAATCCTGCAATCGATCAGACTCTCTCAGATCCTGAAGGCCTAACTCTCAGCTACACCCGGAACAATAGAAACCAGAAACTTTATAACGCAGTCTTCATCACATCTCCCAGCACATTCAAAGCCACAATGACACTTGGCCAAGTAAACGTGGACCATCAGAGGGTACGCGCGGTGGAGCATATACCCGTACTGCAGTGTTACAAGTGCCTGCAGTACGGGCACACCAGAAGATGGTGCACTAACAACAGCACCTTCTGCTCCCACTGCGCGACAGAGGGCCATGAATTCAAAAACTGCCCCCATCAGGATGACCCGAACAAAACAACCTGCCACAATTGCCTCGAGCACAACAAGAAATCTCCAACCAAGATCTCCAACACTATGCACTCCGCAACCTCCGACTACTGCCCTCGAATGGTCGCCATGGTTGAAAGGATCAGACTGAGAGTGGATTATGTCACCGATCCAGCCCCCAAAATTCTAACACCTCAAACATCTCACCCGTCCTCCCGATGCTCCTCTCGATCATCTTCACCTCTACCAAAACCCGCACATCTTATGACGAGGGAGGAAAGGCTGGCCTACATTAGGGGCCAATGAACCTTCTCTCCTTCCTCTCTCTCTCTCCCTCTCATTCATTCCCTCATTTCTTCCCTTCCCTTCTTCACTCCCACCAACTTCTCCTCCATCTTCCACCCAAATCATCACTACACACCACACAACACACCCTCTTCCTATTCTCTCTTGCAGAGCTACGTGTGATCGCCCAGTCGCTCGTCCGCCTCAAGCGGGCGGGCGGCTGGGCGGCCATACGGCCTAGTCGTCGCTCTTATTTTCATTCTCCCACAAACACCCCCAGAAACACTACACATGCACATCTACGAACACCACGCGGGGGGCACAACGCGTATACCAATAGCGCCGCGTGTCTCCCAAGCACACTCCACACGACGCGGGGGGGGTTTTAGTCCGTAGGCGTTTGGGAATAGACTCGAGACATCGTGACGCTGGAGTCTATTCCCGAGCGAGTCGGGCATGCTGCCAGGTACGGGCCTGGCAGTATCCAATGAGGATTTCCCCCTCCCACGCTAAAAAAAAAAAAAAAAAAAAAAAAACCTAACCTAACCTAACCTAACCTAACCTAACCTAACCTAACCTAACCTAACCTAACCTAACCTAACCTAACCTAACCTAACCTAACCTAACCTAACCTAACCTAACCTAACCTAACCTAACCTAACCTAACCTAACCTAACCTAACCTAACCTAACCTAACCTAACCTAACCTAACCTAACCTAACCTAACCTAACCTAACCTAACCTAACCTAACCTAACCTAACCTAACCTAACCTAACCTAACCTAACCTAACCTAACCTAACCTAACCTAACCTAACCTAACCTAACCTAACCTAACCTAACCTAACCTAACCTAACCTAACCTAACCTAACCTAACCTAACCTAACCTAACCTAACCTAACCTAACCTAACCTAACCTAACCTAACCTAACCTAACCTAACCTAACCTAACCTAACCTAACCTAACCTAACCTAACCTAACCTAACCTAACCTAACCTAACCTAACCTAACCTAACCTAACCTAACCTAACCTAACCTAACCTAACCTAACCTAACCTAACCTAACCTAACCTAACCTAACCTAACCTAACCTAACCTAACCTAACCTAACCTAACCTAACCTAACCTAACCTAACCTAACCTAACCTAACCTAACCTAACCTAACCTAACCTAACCTAACCTAACCTAACCTAACCTAACCTAACCTAACCTAACCTAACCTAACCTAACCTAACCTAACCTAACCTAACCTAACCTAACCTAACCTAACCTAACCTAACCTAACCTAACCTAACCTAACCTAACCTAACCTAACCTAACCTAACCTAACCTAACCTAACCTAACCTAACCTAACCTAACCTAACCTAACCTAACCTAACCTAACCAGTCGCGCGCCGAGCGCTAACGCGTAAGCAGCAAAACTGCGCCGCTCCGCGCTCGAAAAATCAAAGTTACCGGATTTTTATCGCCAAATCACCCGTGTCATACATCAAAAGTTGCGCGCTGACTCGTTCTACACACTCGTTTAAACATTTTTGAAATCGGTTAAGAACTCAGTGATTTGTGAGCAAAATAGTGATTTTCATATAACCTCAGTGAACTGTTTCGACCAGGAAAATTCGAGAAATCATCTCAGAGACTTCATTTTTACTCTAAAACGTTCCTTAGTGAAGTGTCTAAGTGCCTATCATATTGGATTTTGCGGGACAAATAGGCTCGAAGCACCTTCGTAGCCTCAAGGTACTGTGACACAAAAATCTTCACAAAAACGTGCATAACTTTCTAGTTAAATCTTTTACCTAGCTTTTTTCTTTTACTATTCGGTGTATATTTGTTAGCTTAACAATCTGTGAAAATTTCGTGTTTCTATCTGTTAAAACCGAGCCACAAAGTTAAAATAACCGAATTCCTTTGTTCATAAAAAACCGGTTAAGAGACTCGTGCGGCTAATTCTGACTATAGTGCTAGATAATAAACGCTTTCAGGACCTCAAAACAGTTTTTATAATTTTCATAAGTGCTTTAGTTTAGATTCTACAGCGTTTTCAAATTTTAAAATTCATAAAACTCATATTCAACAAGTTTGTACTCATTTCTTTCAAAAATTAAAGCGACAACCTATAGCTTATTGTACATCATTCGATTGGAAATTTATCCTAGTATATGTGTGTTAAATTTTGTAATTTTTCAATTAGTAGTTCCTAAGATAAGTAATTTAAACTGGCAACGCGCCGTTCTTACTGCAACTTTTACGTGATCTCAATCCCATTTTGCACTTTTTCCCTGGAGGGTATTTTAAAGTTTTTCTTTTTGTACTGTATTTGCCTACGTTAAAAAATAACTTTGCTTTTTATTTGAACCTTCTGGCACCTGTAGTTTAATTTTTATTTGAAATTTAAATTTTAAACTTTAACGACCTCTCCTACTTTCTCCTCATAACATTTTATCATTGTTTTTGTGCTAAAATGGTGTTTATATATTAAGTAATTTGTGTGCAAAGTCACAGTAGTGTAAACTTAAAGGCGGAGGCACAAATCGAAAATATCTTCGAATTTTACGTAATTTCATTTCAAATCTCACTTTTGTCCTAGTTTGTGAACTTAAATTTTTCTTCTCGTATTCTGTGCCTCGGTCTTTTAAAACAGTTTTGCCGAAGGTTTTATATTTTTAACTACTTTGGTTTAATTTTAAATATAACTTAACAATTTTAAGCTTAAGAACGGAATATCTTCATTTGTCTGTTAGATTAAATTAATCATAATGTCGGAATCTTCTCCTCTCTATCCCACCCCAAGACCTGGCACAAAATTCTCAGGCTGTTACGAGCAACTGCACTCTGCATCTGAGAGGTTTCGCAGATCCATGCGTAAACAACTTGAAAAAATATCGACAGAACTGCAAGGCGCAAAACTCTCAAAAATGAAATTTACCGAAATAGGAAAATGCGTTGAAGCCACGATGGAGGGTATTGAATATTTCGTTGAACTGATCAAATCAGATGGTGTACAGTACGCATTTAGCTCACCCAGTAACGAATCTATCTACATTGATAATATTCAAACTCAAACAGAACTAGAAGAAGCTCCCACCTCGGATGACAGCACACGGAACATCATTGAGACCACCATCGAAAAAACCCTAAAACGCGAATTCGAGGCGATGAAGACCCACATCCGCTTTAGTTCTGAGGAGGAGTCTCAGAATGCATCACCCAGCAAGCAACTCACTTACGCCGAAATTGTTACCCAAACACCCGTTAAGGCCACCGCTACAAAAACACCTCGTAACAACCCGGCGCTGGTCGCAACGGTAGCGAACGTTCAGACCGGCGCCGAGGCTCTCGACACATTCAGAAAGAAAATATCCTTTAGATCTTGTGATTATGCCCCAGCAAAAATACGTCCAGTCACCAATAACAAAATCAGAATTGAATTCGAAACTGAAAAACAACGAGATGACACGCTCTCGCGTTTGAACTCCAGCGGATCCATTAAAGCTGAGCCGGCTAAGTGCCTTCTACCTATGGCTATTCTCAAAGGCATTCATCAGGCCACTCCGTCTGAGGAGCTAATGGAAATTATTACCACCCAAAACCCCGTCGTAAACGAAATTCTAAACAACGATAAAAGAAACGAATCCATCCAATTATGTTTTATCACCAAAAATCGTAACGAAAAGTTATATAATGCGGTACTTAAGTGCTCGCCTGCAGTCTGGAACACCATAATGAAACTCGGACGCTTGAACATCGAACATCAGCAAGTTCACGTGAGCGAGCACTCGCCTTTTAAGCAGTGTTTAAACTGCTTACAGTTTGGACACACCAGAATACATTGCCAATCGACCGTCAAGCCTTGCTCGCATTGTGCAGAAACCTCTCACAATTATAAAGAGTGCCCGAATAAGACCACAAAACATGCACAATGTTATAACTGTATTACACATAACGCGAAATCGTCATCAAGTAATAAGATCCAAACTGACCATACTGCCATAAACCCGAATTGTCCTAGAATTGTATCTGCCAAAACTAATTTACGGCAGAGAATAAATTATAACTTCTAATTACCTTATAAGAAACCATTGTTCACAGTATTGCAATAGTACCTACAACTATAGTCTCGCTAATCTTTAACTTACAAATTCTATTTTCTTAATTACTACCTATATACACACAGTACTAACTAATATCTGTCTACTGCGGATTGTTCATTTATATATTGTATCCTCACTTTAGATAATGTAGCTTAACTCATACTTTGTTATTACTACTCTGTAATTTCAAATCTTTATCCACAGAACTTGTTCACTTTGTTCTTTATATATTTACAACACAACAACATATAACGCTCTATATCACTTAATCTTTAATTATAAATGTTTTGCTCATGAAAACTCTCTAAACTCTCACCTCCTAAGCTATAAAATGTAACAGTATTACATCCTATACTCTAGAGTGCTCATTTACTTGATATTGTCATTCTCACTGTGTACTTAATTCATGTTATGCTTATCACTTTGCTATTTACATTCTGAAAACATTGTTTATATTTATATCTACAATTTCCTAATCTATCTGCTTAACATATACATATATATGTTTCCTCCTCCGTGCGCGGAGTGGCCGAGCCGTTCATCGGCTTAGCCGTTTTGCGTACGGATTGGGAAATATTGTATTTTTCTCACACTTTTTCTTCTGCCAATGATATATATTTTATATATATTTGCTCGTCCGGGCGCGGAGCAGCCGGGCCATATTCATGGCGCGACTGCTCCGCGTGCGGACATAAGGGCAATGTTATATTTTTTCCATCTCTCTCTTCTCTTTTCCTAACATATGTATACTTTACTTATCTACGTAATCTCAATCGAAACCATACGTCTATTTATGCCGGTATCCACATCGATTACACAAGCAGCCATTCCAAACAACATAAAATACACAACTTTGCAAAAACCACTTATACATTCACGACCATACACATAACTCTTTTCAAAAAAACACAATGTTGGGCATGACGTGTAGACCGTTAGCACCGATTGTCCAACGACCCACACTACACACAAATGGGGGGAGGTTTTAGTCCGT
This sequence comes from Eudemis profundana, assembly GCA_947034925.1. Classification (NCBI taxonomy): domain Eukaryota; kingdom Metazoa; phylum Arthropoda; class Insecta; order Lepidoptera; family Tortricidae; genus Eudemis; species Eudemis profundana. The sequence continues at coordinate 47,174,221 of OX344795.1, read as the reverse complement.
AGGCGTTTGTGGATAGACTCGAGATAACGTGACGCTGGAGTCTATCCGCGAGCGAGTCGGGCATGCGCACCAGGACCGGCCTGGTGGTATCCAATGAGGATCTCCTCCCTCCACGAAAAAAAAAAAAAAAAAAAAAAACCTAACCTAACCTAACCTAACCTAACCTAACCTAACCTAACCTAACCTAACCTAACCTAACCTAACCTAACCTAACCTAACCTAACCTAACCTAACCTAACCTAACCTAACCTAACCTAACCTAACCTAACCTAACCTAACCTAACCTAACCTAACCTAACCTAACCTAACCTAACCTAACCTAACCTAACCTAACCTAACCTAACCTAACCTAACCTAACCTAACCTAACCTAACCTAACCTAACCTAACCTAACCTAACCTAACCTAACCTAACCTAACCTAACCTAACCTAACCTAACCTAACCTAACCTAACCTAACCTAACCTAACCTAACCTAACCTAACCTAACCTAACCTAACCTAACCTAACCTAACCTAACCTAACCTAACCTAACCTAACCTAACCTAACCTAACCTAACCTAACCTAACCTAACCTAACCTAACCTAACCTAACCTAACCTAACCTAACCTAACCAGCCTGATAGACCAGGAGCAAGTGGACGCACACAGCGATTTTGACGTCCGTATATTTACAGACGGCAGCAGGATAGAGGGAGGGGTAGGAGCAGCACTGTCCATTTGGAACAGAATAGCCGAGATCAAAGCCCGTAAACTAGTCCTATCCAAATACTGCACAGTCTATCAGGCGGAACTACTGGCGCTGTGCGTAGCAACGAGAGAAATAGCCAAACATAAAGAGAGGTCGTTTGGAGTTTACAGCGACTCCATGGCAGCCCTTCAAACAATAAAAAATCAAGGATGCCTCCATCCTCTGGCAGTTGAAGCAAGGGATAACCTGAGAACTTTATCCCTCCAGGGCAAAGATGTAACTTTGCACTGGATAAAAGCTCACGCAGGACTAAAGGGCAACGAAAGGGCTGACGAGTTAGCGAAAGAAGCCGCTGTAAACACCAAGCGCAAACCTGAATACGACAAATGCCCCGTATCATTCGCCAAGCGAAGCATCCGTATGGCTACGCTTGACGAATGGAACCGGCGTTACATCAATGGCGAAACCGCGTCCGGCACCAAATTGTTCTTTCCAGATGCTGTGGCGGCTTACAGGACGGTAAGAAAGTTCGAAACGACCAGCTTACGAACACAAATAATGACAGGTCATGGTGGGTTTTCGGAATACCTGAATCGATTCAGGTGCAAAGAAGATCCATCATGCATCTGCGACCCCGCAATTAGCGAAACGGTGCCACACGTGTTGCTCGAGTGTCCGGTGTATGGGTTGCAACGGCAAAACCTAGAAATGAAGTTAAAAATCATATTAACAGTACATAATATAAAACAAATAATGACTAGCAAAGACAGAGATGAGTTCTTATTATACTGCGAAAATATAGCAAGGAAAGTTATAAAAAGGAACAAAACGTAGGATAAATTATGTTTATATAATATCATAAGAATATTAGAAATAAGCATAAAACAACATAAGATGAAAAATGTAAAGTAAATTGTAAAATGTAGAAATAAGAAAAATGTAAAATAGAATTAAGAAAAGAAACTGTACACTACGAACAAATGTAAAACAGCGTTGTGTCCAATTTATTACGTAAACCCTGCCAAAATTGTCCTAAAACAGCGATAAGGAATATAGGTAGATATCAGAAATAATAAATAAATAAATCCTAAGATAGAAGTAGGTGGCAATCCCAGCCACAAAACAGTAAGAAAGATGATGAATGATAGAAAGACTAGTATGAAGCATGGAAGTACGAGTAGAAGCGAGAACTGGTATGAAAGAGTCTATTGCTGAACACAAACCTCCGATTATGTTGGAGAGAGAAAAAAAAAAAAAAAAAAAAAAAAAAAAAAAAAAAAAAAAAAAAAAAAAAAAAAAAAAAACCTAACCTAACCTAACCTAACCTAACCTAACCTAACCTAACCTAACCTAACCTAACCTAACCTAACCTAACCTAACCTAACCTAACCTAACCTAACCTAACCTAACCTAACCTAACCTAACCTAACCTAACCTAACCTTTTTTTTTTTTTGACCCCGGGAAATGCATAAAACTGCATACCACTACGTAACCTAAGGCTATCGGGGGTGACAACCAGATGTTACGTATTGGTTATGTGGGGCTCTCCGCTCCTGAAGGGATTGGCCTACCCACTAAAACCCAGGGATGCTACCGACACCTGTGCCTTCACGGTGATGGCATGGGAATCTACTAACGCCACGCCATCACCAGCACCTCCGCCCTAGGGCGGACCCTCTCCGAAAAAGGCTCACTGTAGCATGGCCAGTGTGCCTTCCCTCACCAGCTCCCCCCCGACCAAATGGCCGTCCCCCGGGGAAGCAGAGACCGGCACCAGACACACGGTGTCCCGGTCTCTCCCTCGCCGCCACGGGAGGACAAACGCCCCTGCCCCGTGACCACGTGTAGTGGGGATGGTATCCGGGAAAACGTCCCTTCAACCAAACCACCACTACACCCCCATCCCTTGTCAGCAGTGAACTCTGCTATTGCAGAGGACACGCCGAGGGACCGTCAGGGTGGAAGGGTTAGCCTCCGGGACCGGATCATAGGCCCTCTGCCTACCGCATCCCTGGCCAACCGAAAGTAAGGCCAAGGGCTAGCAAAGTCAACGCAACGCGTCGACAGTTCTAACCCTTGCCCAGCCCAGATGCTGCCCATTAGCAGCCAATGTCTTGGTCTAGACGAGAGGGGTACCCATTACACAAGACATCGGGAGCAATCGGCAACACCTAGGTTACTCAACCACCCACCCTCGCTGGCCGAGAAGTAGCGATGGGTTGGAAAAGTCTACACAGGACGATTCCAACCCATTGCCGACGGCCGAGTGCTTGCCCTTTTCCGTGGGTTCCAGATCCATGCCCTCCCCCCCCTGCCCGTAGGCCCCCGAGGCCCCTCTCCCACACTCCCCGGATCCTCGGGAAAACTGCAAGCGGTTTGTCAGGTATTAGCCACCAACAAGCAATGGCCATTGCTTGTTGTTGTTTCCAGGGTGCACCGGCCCAAGCAGTACCCTTCCATGCGGATCAAACCGTGATCAAGATGGATTGGTAAAGCTCGAGCACGCGTGGAGGAACCTGACTTGCACCCCAACCTAACCTAACCTAACCTAACCTAACCTAACCTAACCTAACCTAACCTAACCTAACCTAACCTAACCTAACCTAACCTAACCTAACCTTTTTTTTTTTTTTTTTTTTGTTGACCCAGGAGAAATCCGTAACGGATCCCCCTCAGCCCGGGAGAAGCTGAGAGGGTATGTCCGATTTCCACGGACTAAAACTCCTGGGGTGTTCCGCCGCTCGCTTTTGGACGGGGTTCCGGGAACGCTATTGCTACCACCGGTTCCCCGTCAGCGTTGCCCTTCCAGGCCCAACTACTCAGGCAATAACCTAACCTAACCTAACCTAACCTAACCTAACCTAACCTAACCTAACCTAACCTAACCTAACCTAACCTAACCTAACCAGTCGCGCGCCGAGCGCTAACGCGTAAGCAGCAAAACTGCGCCGCTCCGCGCTCGAAAAATCAAAGTTACCGGATTTTTAACGCCAAATCACCCGTGTCATACATCAAAAGTTGCGCGCTGACTCGTTCTACACACTCGTTCAAACATTTTTGAAATCGGTTAAGAACTCAGTGATTTGTGAGCAAAATAGTGATTTTCATATAACCTCAGTGAACTGTTTCGACCAGGAAAATTCGAGAAATCATCTCAGAGACTTCATTTTTACTCTAAAACGTTCCTTAGTGAAGTGTCTAAGTGCCTATCATATTGGATTTTGCGGGACAAATAGGCTCGAAGCACCTTCGTAGCCTCAAGGTACTGTGACACAAAAAATCTTCACAAAAACGTGCATAACTTTCTAGTTAAATCTTTTACCTAGCTTTTTTCTTTTACTATTCGGTGTATATTTGTTAGCTTAACAATCTGTGAAAATTTCGTGTTTCTATCTGTTAAAACCGAGCCACAAAGTTAAAATAACCGAATTCCTTTGTTCATAAAAAACCGGTTAAGAGACTCGTGCGGCTAATTCTGACTATAGTGCTAGATAATAAACGCTTTCAGGACCTCAAAACAGTTTTTATAATTTTCATAAGTGCTTTAGTTTAGATTCTACAGCGTTTTCAAATTTTAAAATTCATAAAACTCATATTCAACAAGTTTGTACTCATTTCTTTCAAAAATTAAAGCGACAACCTATAGCTTATTGTACATCATTCGATTGGAAATTTATCCTAGTATATGTGTGTTAAATTTTGTAATTTTTCAATTAGTAGTTCCTAAGATAAGTAATTTAAACTGGCAACGCGCCGTTCTTACTGCAACTTTTACGTGATCTCAATCCCATTTTGCACTTTTTCCCTGGAGGGTATTTTAAAGTTTTTCTTTTTGTACTGTATTTGCCTACGTTAAAAAATAACTTTGCTTTTTATTTGAACCTTCTGGCACCTGTAGTTTAATTTTTATTTGAAATTTAAATTTTAAACTTTAACGACCTCTCCTACTTTCTCCTCATAACATTTTATCATTGTTTTTGTGCTAAAATGGTGTTTATATATTAAGTAATTTGTGTGCAAAGTCACAGTAGTGTAAACTTAAAGGCGGAGGCACAAATCGAAAATATCTTCGAATTTTACGTAATTTCATTTCAAATCTCACTTTTGTCCTAGTTTGTGAACTTAAATTTTTCTTCTCGTATTCTGTGCCTCGGTCTTTTAAAACAGTTTTGCCGAAGGTTTTATATTTTTAACTACTTTGGTTTAATTTTAAATATAACTTAACAATTTTAAGCTTAAGAACGGAATATCTTCATTTGTCTGTTAGATTAAATTAATCATAATGTCGGAATCTTCTCCTCTCTATCCCACCCCAAGACCTGGCACAAAATTCTCAGGCTGTTACGAGCAACTGCACTCTGCATCTGAGAGGTTTCGCAGATCCATGCGTAAACAACTTGAAAAAATATCGACAGAACTGCAAGGCGCAAAACTCTCAAAAATGAAATTTACCGAAATAGGAAAATGCGTTGAAGCCACGATGGAGGGTATTGAATATTTCGTTGAACTGATCAAATCAGATGGTGTACAGTACGCATTTAGCTCACCCAGTAACGAATCTATCTACATTGATAATATTCAAACTCAAACAGAACTAGAAGAAGCTCCCACCTCGGATGACAGCACACGGAACATCATTGAGACCACCATCGAAAAAACCCTAAAACGCGAATTCGAGGCGATGAAGACCCACATCCGCTTTAGTTCTGAGGAGGAGTCTCAGAATGCATCACCCAGCAAGCAACTCACTTACGCCGAAATTGTTACCCAAACACCCGTTAAGGCCACCGCTACAAAAACACCTCGTAACAACCCGGCGCTGGTCGCAACGGTAGCGAACGTTCAGACCGGCGCCGAGGCTCTCGACACATTCAGAAAGAAAATATCCTTTAGATCTTGTGATTATGCCCCAGCAAAAATACGTCCAGTCACCAATAACAAAATCAGAATTGAATTCGAAACTGAAAAACAACGAGATGACACGCTCTCGCGTTTGAACTCCAGCGGATCCATTAAAGCTGAGCCGGCTAAGTGCCTTCTACCTATGGCTATTCTCAAAGGCATTCATCAGGCCACTCCGTCTGAGGAGCTAATGGAAATTATTACCACCCAAAACCCCGTCGTAAACGAAATTCTAAACAACGATAAAAGAAACGAATCCATCCAATTATGTTTTATCACCAAAAATCGTAACGAAAAGTTATATAATGCGGTACTTAAGTGCTCGCCTGCAGTCTGGAACACCATAATGAAACTCGGACGCTTGAACATCGAACATCAGCAAGTTCACGTGAGCGAGCACTCGCCTTTTAAGCAGTGTTTAAACTGCTTACAGTTTGGACACACCAGAATACATTGCCAATCGACCGTCAAGCCTTGCTCGCATTGTGCAGAAACCTCTCACAATTATAAAGAGTGCCCGAATAAGACCACAAAACAGGCACAATGTTATAACTGTATTACACATAACGCGAAATCGTCATCAAGTAATAAGATCCAAACTGACCATACTGCCATAAACCCGAATTGTCCTAGAATTGTATCTGCCAAAACTAATTTACGGCAGAGAATAAATTATAACTTCTAATTACCTTATAAGAAACCATTGTTCACAGTATTGCAATAGTACCTACAACTATAGTCTCGCTAATCTTTAACTTACAAATTCTATTTTCTTAATTACTACCTATATACACACAGTACTAACTAATATCTGTCTACTGCGGATTGTTCATTTATATATTGTATCCTCACTTTAGATAATGTAGCTTAACTTATACTTTGTTATTACTACTCTGTAATTTCAAATCTTTATCCACAGAACTTGTTCACTTTGTTCTTTATATATTTACAACACAACAACATATAACGCTCTATATCACTTAATCTTTAATTATAAATGTTTTGCTCATGAAAACTCTCTAAACTCTCACCTCCTAAGCTATAAAATGTAACAGTATTACATCCTATACTCTAGAGTGCTCATTTACTTGATATTGTCATTCTCACTGTGTACTTAATTCATGTTATGCTTATCACTTTGCTATTTACATTCTGAAAACATTGTTTATATTTATATCTACAATTTCCTAATCTATCTGCTTAACATATACATATATATGTTTCCTCCTCCGTGCGCGGAGTGGCCGAGCCGTTCATCGGCTTAGCCGTTTTGCGTACGGATTGGGAAATATTGTATTTTTCTCACACTTTTTCTTCTGCCAATGATATATATTTTATATATATTTGCTCGTCCGGGCGCGGAGCAGCCGGGCCATATTCATGGCGCGACTGCTCCGCGTGCGGACATAAGGGCAATGTTATATTTTTTCCATCTCTCTCTTCTCTTTTCCTAACATATGTATACTTTACTTATCTACGTAATCTCAATCGAAACCATACGTCTATTTATGCCGGTATCCACATCGATTACACAAGCAGCCATTCCAAACAACATAAAATACACAACTTTGCAAAAACCACTTATACATTCACGACCATACACATAACTCTTTTCAAAAAACACAATGTTGGGCATGACGTGTAGACCGTTAGCACCGATTGTCCAACGACCCACACTACACACAAATGGGGGGAGGTTTTAGTCCGTAGGCGTTTGTGGATAGACTCGAGATAACGTGACGCTGGAGTCTATCCGCGAGCGAGTCGGGCATGCGCACCAGGACCGGCCTGGTGGTATCCAATGAGGATCTCCTCCCTCCACGAAAAAAAAAAAAAAAAAACCTAACCTAACCTAACCTAACCTAACCTAACCTAACCTAACCTAACCTAACCTAACCTAACCTAACCTAACCTAACCTAACCTAACCTAACCTAACCTAACCTAACCCTTATTTGCAACTTGTCTTTTATATCACAGTTGATAGCTTTTCTGATTGCCCTCCCCCCCCCATATCTAGTTCTTCTTGCAATTCACCCTCTTTATCAAAAACTAACTTTCTTCACATATCGTCATCATGGATGACTTCCCGTTTTCCGAGTATTTGGATTTAAGCTCAGGCGATGAACAGGAGGCTTACTACTCGCCTCCGAAAACCCCACCACCCTTGAAAAAACCTCCTCCCCAAAAAGATCCCGCCCCAGACCAAGAACCAGCTCCCTCATCCTCAATAAATCCTGCTCCAACTAAAAACCCACCTAAAAAACCCGCCCCGAAAATTGAAAAACCCAAAAAACACTGGTCTATCGCTGAGGAATGGGAGGACAAGGACCGCTACACCAAATACTCTGCCGACCAACCGGACTTTGACCTCTTCTACCACAAGATTCTGAACAACATCTCCAAAATCCACTTCCAGTTCTCGCTTCATCACTCTGTGACACGCGAGGACAAAATGACTATTAAAATGTTCGCGAACCAGACTGTAAAAGAGGTCGAGGCGTATATCGCCAGGATGAAACCTCTTTGGGCCTCGCACACCCAGGGGCCTGCGGTGGCGACCGGCAGCGGCGCCTCACCCGAAACGTTCACACCCACCCAGATCACTCAGACGGACTCCGTTCCGTCTACACCACCACCACCAACTCGCAAGACTATCGCCACTCAGACGGATAGCTCCCCTCTGCCGGTGGCCTCGCAAGATACGCTTGAGGTCATCAGAACGACGATCAGAGAGGAGCTCCATCAAATTAGCGCGCGGAGCCTGGGTCCCTGCCCAGAGCCCGGCCGTCTTTCCTACGCCGCCGCCGCGTCGAAGACTGGCGCCCCTGGACGGCGACCGCCAACCTCATCCCCCCAACAACGACAACTGCCAACTTCTAAACCTGCCATCATTATAACCCCAAAAACAGAAACAAAAAACTCCTCAGAAACTCTACAATCCTGGAGGAAGGCGGTGTCATTCAGGGACACTGACTTCGCCCCCGCACACACTAAGTTCGTGAGCAACGGAAAGGTGCGGGTCGAATTCGATACCGGGGAGCAACGGGACATCGCGCTCAGTCGGACGAATGACATCAATGGGGATGTCTCTGCGGAGACATCAAAGACACTACGCCCCATGGTTCAGCTGAAGGGTGTGTCCAACGATACCCCGGTGGAGGAGCTGATTTCCATCATCACCGAACAAAATCCTACCATCAAAGCCACCATTCAAAAACCGGAGGACTTGACCCTCCAGGTCAAACGCAACAACCGAAGCCCCAACTTATACAATGCCATCCTAATCGCTTCTCCCCGCACTTATAAAGCCATAATCTCAAATAGGGTCAACATCGACCACCAGAGGGTCGCCGCAGTGGAGCATATACCTGTGCTGCAATGTTACAAATGCTTGCAGTACGGGCACACGCGCAAACGGTGTGCAAACAACGACACCATATGCTCACACTGCGGTGCAGAAGACCATGAATACAAGGACTGCCCCGACCAGAAAGACACCACGAAAAACAAGTGCCACAATTGTGTGGCATACGCCGCCAAATCTAACAGTAAAGTCCCAAACCTTAAACACAGCGCCACCTCAGTCTTCTGCCCTCGGATGGCCGTGATGACGGAGAAGATCAGGTCCAGGGTGGATTATGGGCAATGATCCTGGTCCCCCCAAACTGAACATCTGTACCACCCTCGACATCTTCTCCGTCTTTTGACTCTCAACCATACTACGTCTCTACTACTAATTGAATCTTTCATCTACTCTTCCCATCCCACTCCCTTCTTTCCTACCTACCTCTTTTCCCACCTCTTTTCTCTCCATTAATTCTACATCCTCACCACACACAAACATCACACACCACATAACACACCATTCACTCCATTCTCTTGCAGAGCAACGTGTGATCGCCCAGTCGCTCGTCTGCCTCAAGCGGGCGGGCGGCTGGGCGGCCACACGGCCTAACAGTCGCTCTTTTTGTCTCTTCAACCACAAACACTCCCAGAAACACTCAACTTGCACACTACCAACACCACGCGGGGAACACAACGCGTATCCAATAGCGCCGCGTGTTTCCCATGCACACTCCACAAGACGCGGGGGGGGTTTTAGTCCGTAGGCGTTTGGGAATAGACTCGAGACATCGTGACGCTGGAGTCTATTCCCGAGCGAGTCGGGCATGCTGCCAGGTACGGGCCTGGCAGTATCCAATGAGGATTTCCCCCTCCAACGCAAAAAAAAAAAAAAAAAAACCTAACCTAACCTAACCTAACCTAACCTAACCTAACCTAACCTAACCTAACCTAACCTAACCTAACCTTTTTTTTTTTTTTTTTTTTTTTTTTTTTTTTTTTTTTTTTTTTTTTTTTTTTTTTTTTTTTTTTTTTTTTTTTTTTTTTTTTTTTTTTTTGACCCCGGGAAATGCATAAAACTGCATACCACTACGTAACCTAAGGCTATCGGGGGTGACAACCAGATGTTACGTATTGGTTATGTGGGGCTCTCCGCTCCTGAAGGGATTGGCCTACCCACTAAAACCCAGGGATGCTACCGACACCTGTGCCTTCACGGTGATGGCATGGGAATCTACTAACGCCACGCCATCACCAGCACCTCCGCCCTAGGGCGGACCCTCTCCGAAAAAGGCACACTGTAGCATGGCCAGTGTGCCTTCCCTCACCAGCTCCCCCCCGACCAAATGGCCGTCCCCCGGGGAAGCAGGGACCGGCACCAGACACACGGTGTCCCGGTCCCTCCCTCGCCGCCACGGGAGGACAAACGCCCCTGCCCCGTGACCACGTGTAGTGGGGATGGTATCCGGGAAAACGTCCCTTCAACCAAACCACCACTACACCCCCATCCCTTGTCAGCAGTGAACTCTGCTATTGCAGAGGACACGCCGAGGGACCGTCAGGGTGGAAGGGTTAGCCTCCGGGACCGGATCATAGGCCCTCTGCCTACCGCATCCCTGGCCAACCGAAAGTAAGGCCAAGGGCTAGCAAAGTCAACGCAACGCGTCGACAGTTCTAACCCTTGCCCAGCCCAGATGCTGCCCATTAGCAGCCAATGTCTTGGTCTAGACGAGAGGGGTACCCATTACACAAGACATCGGGAGCAATCGGCAACACCTAGGTTACTCAACCACCCACCCTCGCTGGCCGAGAAGTAGCGATGGGTTGGAAAAGTCTACACAGGACGATTCCAACCCATTGCCGACGGCCGAGTGCTTGCCCTTTTCCGTGGGTTCCAGATCCATGTCCTCCCCCCCCCCCTGCCCGTAGGCCCCCGAGGCCCCTCTCCCACACTCCCCGGATCCTCGGGAAAACTGCAAGCGGTTTGTCAGGTATTAGCCACCAACAAGCAATGGCCATTGCTTGTTGTTGTTTCCAGGGTGCACCGGCCCAAGCAGTACCCTTCCATGCGGATCAAACCGTGATCAAGATGGATTGGTAAAGCTCGAGCACGCGTGGAGGAACCTGACTTGCACCCCAACCTAACCTAACCTAACCTAACCTAACCTAACCTAACCTAACCTAACCTAACCTAACCTTTTTTTTTTTTTTTTTTTTTTTTTTTTTTTTTTTTTAACGGTGAGAAAATGCTTTGCGCATACCCCCCCGGGCCTAGGGAGGCCAGATGTTGGGTGGGGGGGTTATGTGGGACTCTCCCCGCAGATGGGGCCTACCCACTAAAAACTCACCGGCGTTTCTCCGCACTGCCGTTGTTGATGGGGGCGTTATGGGGTCGGAATCATTCTTCCAGAACGCCCCCCGGCTGCCCTGGCTGGCTGACTGGAGCCAGGGCTCCCGCGCCAAAGGAGGGAAGGATCGGAATACGCTACGATCCCTCCCCCAGGCGTGTGGAGTCTACCGTCGTGGGCCCCTCACCCACGAACTCCACTAGGGGTTCAGGCGAGCGCCGAATTGCGCCCGCCTCCTCCCTCTTCGCCTGCGCCGGATCGGGAGCGCCTCTGCCCTATCTTCGCGCTCCCGTTCCGCTGCCTCCTTCTGCCCGATCACGGTTTCGCAGAAGGAGGCCACCGCCTCCCAGGATCTCTCGCTGCGTAGCATGGCCGATACGACGCTACGCAGCGAGAGATCATCCACCCCAATTTCCTCCGCCATTATGCGGCGCTCCTCGGCCCAGTGGTTGCACTCCGCTAGGGTGTGCTGGGCCGAGTCATCCTCCGCACCGCACTCGTGGCAGGCGGGGCTCGCCTCCCTTCCAATTCGATGCAGGTAATGGCCGAAACACCCATGTCCGGTCATTACCTGCGTCAGCCTGAACCCCACCTTGCCGTGCTTACGGTCCAACCAGTGGTCAAACGACGGGAGGAGTGCCCCTATGGTGCGGGTTCCATAGGGGGAGTCCTCCAGGTCGTTTTTCCACCGGTCCCTCATCCGCCTTTGCGCCTGGCGACGCTCCTCTTTTAACTCCTCGGGGGCGGGGAACACGTTGAGTGCCCTGCGCCTCGCCCGCTCCCTGTACGCCTCTGCGAGCACTTGGGCGTCCAGCTCCCAGGGCATAGAGCCCGCCAGTGCACACGCCGCCGCCCACGCCACCGTGCAGTACGCCCTTATTACACGGGTGGCCACCACTCGCTGCGGCCTACGCAGGAGGGCCCTGTTGGCCGCATTCAGCCGATCGGCCCAGATAGGCGCGCCGTACAGGGCCATGCTCCGCGCCACCCCCGCGTATAGGCGGCGGCAAGCCGCACTAGGCCCTCCCACATTGGGCAAGAGCCTGCCCAGGGCGGATGCTGCTGCCACGATCCGGGGAGCAAGCTGGCGAAAGTGCTCCCCGAAATCCCATCTGCGGTCCAGGTGGATGCCCAGATACTTGATGTGGGCCTTCACCTGGACCGCCTCTCCTCCGACCGGTATTGTGGCTGCAGCAGGTGGCCGCCAGCCCCTTCCCCCGAAAACGATGGCCTCGGTCTTCGTGAGTGCCACATTCAGCCCCAGTAGCCTTATGCGGGTGACCATAAGGTCCGCCGCGACTGCCGCTCTCCTCAGGGTCTCCTCCAGCCCTGAACCCCGGACGGCTACCATCGTGTCATCAGCGTAACAGATGATAGTCATCCGGGGGAGCAGGACCCCTCTTATGGCCCAGTCGAAGCCTATGTTCCATAGGAGGGGCCCAAGAACAGACCCCTGAGGTACCCCGCACTCCATCGCCCTTTCCCGTCGTTGGCCGCCCCGCTCTTCGTAGAGCACCACTCTTTGCGTGAGATAGTGCTCCACGACTCTCCTCAGATAGAGAGGAACCCTGTGGTAGCGGAGCGCCTCAACGATTACTGCATATGGGAGGGAACCAAACGCATTGGCGATGTCAAGTGACACCGCCACTACTCCCTCCCCTCTCCCCGCCGCGTATTCGTGAAACGCCCTTAAGGCGCTCAGTGCATCCAGGGTCGACCTCCCAGCACGGAAACCGTACTGGCGGTCGGACACATTTGGACCCGTCCCTTCTAGGTGCTGGATGATCCGGGAAGCGATGATGCGCTCGAGCATCTTCCCGGTCTCATCCAGCAGCACGATCGGTCTCCAACCCGAGGGAGAGTCTGCCGGCCGGCTCTCCTTACGGATGAGGCAGAGCTTGCCCTCCTTCCAGCACCTCGGAAACCGTCCCGTCCCTAGACAGTCATCAAAGAGGTCTTTGAGACGGTCTCCGAGGTGCGTCAGCGCCACTGGCAGGACGCGGCCAGGTACTCCGTCTGGGCCTGGGGCCTTTTTACGGACCAGCAGCCGGTGGATTGCCCCTGCCATTTCACCATCTGACACTGGTGGTGTCGCAACCAGTTCTGTCGGCTCTTCGGGGCCCATCATGCGGGGCGGAGCGAATACCGGCGCTGCCGGGAATAGCGCCTCCACAATCCGGCCGAGGAGCTCCGGCTCTAGGCTGTCCATTCCGGGGGCGTTACGTATCTTGTTGCGGACACCTTTGTACGGCCGCCCCCATGGATCTCTGTCCAGCGTGGCCAAGAAGGCCTCATGCGCGGCGTCTTTGGCCTTCGCAATCGCCACGGACAGGGCCTCCTTGGCCACTTTCAGAGCCTCGTGTAGCACCTCTTCTTCGGCCTCCGTGTGGCCCCTTCGCCGCCTGCAATGGCCGTATTCCCGGCGCGCGCTATTGCACGTGAGACGGAGGGCCGCAACCTCCTCCGTCCACCAGTACACCCGCTTTTTTGCGGACGGCTGCCCCGCCCTTCGCATGGCCGCGTCGCAAACCGTGGTCAGCGACTCACGAAACAGCGCCGCTCTCTCCTCCACGTCTTGGGCCCGATCCGGTGGAGGGGCCCGCCACACCTCCAGCATTGCCATCTCCTCTGCCATATCCTTGTCCAGGGTGGCAAGGCTCCATCTTGGGAACCGCGCCCTGCCTCTCGGCTCTCCTGGGTAAGGTGCCTGGGGTGGCAGCGTCTTGGAGACCCTCATCCGTATGTAGTTATGGTCGGAGAGGGTCACCGTGTCGACCAATACGCGCCAGTCCGTAGTGCGCCTGGCAGCGGCAGGGGTCGCGAAGGTGACATCCACTATGGATCCCCCCTGCCGGCGCACGCAGGTGTGGTCGGTGCCTCGGTTGATGACCTCGAGGCCGGACGCTACCACCCAGTCCCAGAGGACTTCCCCTCTATGGTCTGTCAATGGGGACCCCCACTCCGAGCACTTGGCGTTGAGGTCCCCTAGCACCATCACTGGTGACGGAGCCGCCCTCGTGACCACCCTTCCGAGCCTGGTGAGGTACTGCTCGAACTCGAACAGCGGCCGGTTTGGGGAGAAGTACACCGCTACCAGTACTATGTCTCCCCATTTGGCCGCTGCGTACCCCGGGCCGCTCTCGATCTTAGAGAGAGGAGGGTGGTTGCCTGGTGGTGCCACCACCGCCGCCAGCCCGCTTGTGTCCCCAATCCAGTTGGGATGGGACGGAACAAAGTATGGTTCTGCCACGATTGCAGCGCTAATACCCCACTCCGCCATTTGCTGCATCAGGAGGTCCTGTGCTCTGGCGGAGTGGTTTATGTTGCACTGCAACACTTCGTATGACAGTTGTGCCGGTTGTGCTGGCATTACTGGTCCATACTTTGTTCCTCCACGTGGCTTTGGGGCCCTGGCTCCTTAGGGGCCTCCTGGGGCCTGGTGGTAGCCGATGCTCTTGGGGGAGCAGTCCTGCCTTTTGTGCTTGGGGGAGCGCATGACGGCCCCCTCATTACATGCCCCGCTGGCCGCTTGGCGTGGTGGCATACTGCACACCACGGCTTTTCCGCCTCGCACTGTCTGGACGTGTGGCCGGCCTTGCCACACCGGTAACAGAGGTCGCTCCTGTCTACCGGTGAGGGGCAGAGTGCTCTGGTATGCCCAGTCCCCATGCACCTGAAACATCGCAAGGGCAGGGGATCCATAGCCTCCACTTTGGCCGACGTCCACCCCACCAGAAGCCGTCCGGCTGTAACGACGGCTTTGGCTGCCGCTACGGGGCACCCAGCAATGACGGACCCCGTTTGGTTGGCGGCCATCCTTATCCTCCCCATCCGTATTAGGCCTTGCGGGCAGCCCCCTTTTTGGGCTATCGCCTCCCTGACGGACTCCGACGTGACGGATTCGTCGAATCCGGAGACACGAATTTCCGCCGTCTTGTAAGGCCTGTGCACGTCTGCCACGTCGCCGACAAGGTTCCGGAGCTTGTCGGCAAGTTGGTCAGCCACCCCGCCGCTGTCCGCCCCGGGGACCTCGATCAGGCGGGCGCCAGCAGCCGTGCACCTCACCTTCACGCTTTCAACTCCCAGCTCGGCCAGTTTGATGGTCGTGGCCTTCCCCATGACCGACTTGTAGTCGGTCTCCACCCCCGGTTTGAGGGTGATCACGACCGCCGAAGTCTTGGGAGTGGCGAGTTTTTTCTGCTTCGAGGGCGCTTTCCGGGCTCGCCCTTTTTTCTTTTTGGCCCCTTTGGCCTTGTTGGGCGGCTGCTCGCTGCTGGCCGCCTTGTGTGCCGGCTTCCTGGCCTTTTTCCCCACAACCTTGTTCCAGGGCTCACGCTCGGTCTCGACGGCTGGTGGAGGTGTTGGCCTTGCGGAGGTGGCTTCCTGCGCTGCTAAGCTCCGTTTTGGGCGCCTCTTCTTCCTTTGGGGGTCGCGCTCTATCCCTTGTGTTTCAGAGGTGGGGGCGGCGGCAGAACTGGCTGGCTTTGGCGGGGCCACTGGAGTATCTCCACCCCTCTGGGTGGCGCCATCCGCCGGTGTCTGGGCCGCGGCCGCTCTTCGGTCGGCAGCCAGAAGCGGCCGAGTCCGTGGCTCCGGGAGGAGCCTACTCTCGATGCCCTCCAACCGAGCGTTCAGCATTATACTGAACTGCTCCCGGTTGGAGCGCGAGACCTCATCAATTAGGCGCCGATAGTCGGGCTCAGCCGCAACCGCAGCTGTCGTGGCTGGTTGGTTGCGCATCTGGGCGACCTCACGGCGCAACTCCTCTACCTGGCGCGAGAGCTGCGCATTGGCCGCCTCCAGGCGCGCCACCTCCTCCGTCACCGTCAGGGTTCTTAGCTCGGCCACAGCTCCCTTTATCGCGCTTGCGGCCGTTTTGAGCGCCTTGACAAAGGTCCCCTTGAGGTTGTTGGACTTCTCGGCGACCGACACCACAACCTCCAGCGCCTCCTGGACTGTGGTATTCAGCAGTGCTGAGGTTTTTATCGCTTCGTCTCCGAGACCTGGCGTCCCACGTTTTGCCAGGCGGGCAGCTCTTTCTTGGTTGATCTCCCTGGTCTTGTTGGTGTACGCGGCAAGTTGTTCCTCCGCTAGGAGACGCCGCTCCTTGGCCTTTTCGGCGATGAGCTCAGCCTGGCATTTGCCGAGCCCAACGTATTGGCCCACTGTGGGAGGCCGGCCTCTTCCTCTCTTCCCTATGCAACTCTCAGACGTGGGGGGGCGGCCCCGGCGTTTCGAGGCCTGTGAAGAGCCCCCGCTGCCGGTTGAGCGACAACCTTCCTCTCCGCTGGAGCCTGGCAGAGAGTCCGAATCGGATGGGCGAGGCCTTTTGTCGGGGCGATCCTGCCACATCCGACCGTACTCCCCACCCTCTGCTGTCTCCCCGTCTGATGTTGACACTGGGGGGCTCACTGGGGGTTTTTGCCCCTCCCCTCGGACCGCGGGTTTAAGTGGGGTCTGAATCCGTGGGCGCGCCTTTCCCTTCCCCCTGGTTTTGGGTCCAGGTTTGCCCTTAGGGACTTTACCCTCCACCTCGGTCCCTTGTCGCTCCGCGGTCGGGCTCCCGTGGCGAGTAGGGGAGGTCGCCGGCGACGGGCTGGACCGCACCGTGTACATGGTGCCGTCCGAGTCAACCCCACTTCCCGCTAGAGTCCCTGAGTCGATTCGGGTCAGGAGGACTTTGGCGACCCTCTCAAACCTGGCCTCCCGGCCTCCCTCGAGCGCCAGTAGTGCGCGTGGCTCCTCCTGACTTGCCCCTCCTTCTGTGGCGGTGCTCGGAGTTGCACCTGGCGCACGCCGTATAAAGCGGCCCTGCCTGTCCCTTGCCGCTGTTGGGACGTCATCCCCTCCAAGCGGAGGAATCTGCAGCTCGGGCAAGCTGAGGTCAATGCGTGGGCTTGGATAGTCCACACATTGACTGTGCAGTGACACGTTCGCCTGTGCAGGGACAGGCCCCTGCACGGGCGAACGCGCCAAGGAGCTTCGCGGAAGAAAGACCCTTTCCTCCTCGTCCTCAGAGTTTCCTCCCCTCATCCGCAAAATATCCATATCGCTTGCGTAATCGAAGTCCGTTTGTTCATAGCCATGATCGTGTTCACGAGGACCGGCACCCTGCCGGCCCACGAAGCAGCTTTTGCCCCCTCCGTATACGACGGGGCTCTCACCCGCCGAAGCGAGTGAACGGGATTGGGTACCCGCCCGGAGAATTTTAAAGCTGCTGTTGTCTTCCATCGTTCTCTTTTTTGAGGGGTGAGGCTCCCCTGCACGCTCGGCACTGGACTCCCTCCAGCCACGCATCCCATCGGCACGATCGCTCACCTTGGGATTGGGGTAATTTTTATAGTGGTTTTCTTCCACGCGGTGCTACTCTCAGTGAGCAGCACCCCCGGCCAGCTCAGTGCAGGTTACGGGTTGCCCGACGGGGAGCCAAAACTCACCCAGCAGACGCATGACTGCGACTGCCAGACCCGTCGCGCCGCGAGCCTTGAAGGCCCGCCATCCCACGCCACTCGAAGGCGGCCGCTGCCCCATATTAGGGCTCCTGCAAGCACGGTGCACGGTACACGCGCAGCACCACCGTGCATGCCCCCGTCGCCAGGTCCGCTCACCCTGTTCTTCCCCTGCGCCCTCTGCTGCAGTCAGAGGGACGCGAGGAGAACCGTCGTGTGCCGCTCTTTGTCTGGTCTCTCCCCCCAGGCCTGTCCGGTATGGGTAGCCCTGTCCGGCGTAGCCCCGAGGATCATTGAGACACACAAGCCCCCCCACCACGGCAAGGTGGCAGCACTTCGGGGGGGAACCTAACCTAACCTAACCTTTTTTTTTTTTTTTTTTTTTTTTTTTTTTTTTTTATAGAGGGGAGAAATGCTTTACGCATACCACCGGGGTGCGGGGACGGACCCGCGGTGGTTATGTGGGACTCCCATGTAGGCTAATGAGGCCCATGGTATACCCACTAAAAAACCCCTCTGTCTGCCGACGTCGTGCTGTGGCGGTGGGCTGCAGGTACGCTCGCGCTTGACTTCTACAGCACCACCAGCACCGGTCTGCTCTCGCAGACTACTCCGTTCTCGTCTGGCTACGTTCCACCCGTACTTGGCCGTATCCGGTACGCTCCCGGTACCGCCACCCTCTTTGGACCTTAGTCTGGCAGGATGGCAGACGTCCCCGTGCCTGCCATCCTCAGGTCTCATTTATGGAGGCAGGCGGCGATCGTGAGCGACCCGTCTACGCCGGGCGCGCTTGCGACGCCTTTGGTCGGCTGTTGGGTCGACCTCCCTGGCTCGTTCCGCCTCTTCCTTCTGCAGGAGTACGCTTTCGCAGAAGGTGCTCACTGCTTGCCATGATCTGTCGCTGTCTACCATGGCCTTAACCACGGCCGGCAGCGACAGATCCGGCCCCACTACGGCGATCAGGTCGTCCCGCTCGGGCCCCCACGCCGGACACTCCTCCAGCGTGTGTTGAGCGGTGTCCGTCGGTGCTGCACACCCGTGGCACTCCTCAGTTGGCTCCCTCCTGGCAATCCGGTGCAGATATCTCCCGAAGCAACCGTGCCCCGAGAGTACCTGCACGAGCCGGAAGGTGAGCGAGCCGTGCTGTCTTTCCAGCCAGTGAGACATGACTGGCCGGATGGCCTCGATGGTCCTGGCCCCTGCACTGGGTTGCGCCAACCTCTCCACCCACTCATCGACCGCCACCAGGGAGAGCTCCTCCCGTTTGGCCTGGATCTCCTGCGGTGCTGGCCAGTGGTCCCGGGCCCGCGCCTCCTCGCGCCAGACGAACACTGACGCAAGGGTCCTCGCGTCCAGGTCCCATGGCAGGGATCCGGCCAATACGCAAGCAGCCTCACCAGCAATAGTCCCATAGCCCCGTATGAGCCTTATAGCCATCACCCTTTGCGCTTTGCGCATTGCGGCAGAGTTTTGGCTATTGAGCCCTCCGGCCCACACTGGGGCTCCGTACAGGGCCATGGAACGTATTACTCCCGTGTATAGTCTTCGGCTGGATGTTTTCGGCCCTCCCAGGTTAGGGAGCAGCCGCCCAAGCGCCGAGGCTGCGCCCAGCAACCTTGGCCCCAGTCGCTCGAAATGAGGTACGAAGGACCATCGGCTATCGAGCACAATGCCCAGGTACCGCATGGTCCTTTCGACGGCTATCCTTGTACCTCCCACCGTGATGTGAGCTCCGGGTCGGGGCGCCTGCCTAGGCCCGTGAAAACAAATGGCCTCGGACTTGCTCAGGGCCACCTCCAGTCCCAACCTCTTGATTTTTCCCACTACGTGGGCTACCGCCGCCGTGGCAAGGATGGAGGCTTCCCTGAGCGAGGCTCCGCGGGCCGTGACCAGCGTGTCGTCCGCATAGCACACGAGGTTCACCCTTCGGAGGAGTGCACCCCTCAACACCCAATCGTACCCGATGTTCCACAGGAGTGGCCCCAGGGCCGACCCCTGTGGAACACCACACACCATTTGCCTGCGCCTCCACTCATCCTGCCCGGCGAAGGCCACGAACCGGTGTTGGAGGTATGCCTTCACTATTCGGCTCAGATGGTGGGGCACTTGGTGGTAGAGGAGTGCCTCGTTTATGCAGTCCCAGGGGAGGGTGTTAAAGGCGTTGGCAATGTCTAAAGACACTGCCAGCACGACATCACCCTGGGATACTGCTTCCTCCGCTATACTCCTCACCCGCAGTATCGCGTGGACCGTCGAGCGACCGCTGCGGAACCCGTACTGGCTGTTGGCCAGGTCAGGCCCTTCCGTCGTCAACTGCTTGATGAGCCGGTTAGCAATTATCCGCTCAAAGAGCTTTCCGATTTCGTCAAGCAGGACGATGGGCCGGTAGGCTGACGGCGAGTCCGCGGGTCGGCCCTCCTTCCGCAGCAAGACCAGCCGACCCGTTTTCCACAGGCAGGGGAAGCGGCCCTGCTTAAGGCACTCCGAGAAGAGCCTTCTCAGCCTTGGCCCCAGAGCTTCCATAGCCAGGACCCATGCACGTCCTGGGATCCCGTCCAGTCCAGGAGCTGTGTTTTTTCTCTGGAGCCTAAGGACTGCTGCCGTCAACTCCCCCTCAGTGACGGGTGGCACCTCTGCTTCCGCTTCCTCCTGCCTTTCGGCCGCTCCTGGCGGGGCCATGGGCGGGGGGGATTGCTGGGGCCTGTGCGGGAACAGGGTGGCCACAATATTTTCCAGCAGCTGTGGCTGGAGACTCTGCGTTAGCGGAGGGGCCCACGGTCGGAGCTTCTGCATCACCATCTTGTATGGCCTCCCCCATGGATCGCTGTTCAGCGTCTCCAGGAACTCCTGCCGTGCCCTGTCCGTGGCCAGCCCGATAGCAGCCTTCAACGCCGCTTTCGCTGCTTTGTACAGGGCGTACCGAGTAGCCTCCGCCTCCGGGTCTCGTGGTCGGCGACCTCGTTGTCGCGTGTACTGGCGCCTTTCGAGTACGCATAACTCGCGCAGCTGCGCAAGCTCTGGAGACCACCAGTACACGGAGCGTCGAGGAGAGGCGGCCCTTGCTCTCGGCATTGCCGCGTCGCAGATTTCGGTCATGCCGCTGCGGAACCATTCGGCTTCGGCCTCAACATCGGTCCCCGCCTCTGCTTCCGGAGTCCACGACCGCACGATCGCCGCCAACTCCAGGGTCTCACGGTCCAGTTTTTTGAGCACCCAGCGTGGGCCGCTCACAACTGGGTTGTTTCTCCGGCTTGGAAGGGTGGGTCTCGGGAGAGCAGAGACTCCAAACCGAATGTATCGGTGGTCCGACAAGGTCTCTACTCCCACCAGGACCTCCCATCCCTGAACACGGCGCGCCAGGGCCGCGCTCGCAAACGTGATGTCTACAATAGAGCCGCCCTGTTGCCGCACGCACGTGTTTGCCGTTCCTAGGTTTGAGACCGCTAGGTTGGCAGCTATCGCCCACTCCAACAGTGCGTGTCCACGGGCGTCCGTCGCTGGGCTCCCCCACGCCACGTTCTTGGCATTGAAGTCGCCCGCCACTATGGTTGGGGCCGGATGCAATCTGCCTATTAGGGTGCCAACCTCCACAAGGAACGTCTCGAACTCCGCAAGGGTCTTGTTTGGAGAGAAGTAGACACCTACCACCGCAATATCGCCACAGACTGCAGCGACGCAGCCGTGTCTCCTCTCTACGTTCCTGAACGGGTTCGAGCCGGAGGCGGTCCGAGTGACTATGGCCGCGGTGCCGTCCAGATCGCCGGCCCAGTCGTCTCGAGTTGGCACCCTATAGGGCTCCGCAACTACGGCAACGTGGATTGCCCACTGTGCCATGGTCTGGTGGAGGAGGTCCTGAGCCTTGGCATCATGGTTGAGGTTCACCTGGAGGAATTCGGTGATTGCCATCTATCCAACAGCCGGCTCTTGAACCTCCTCAGCCTCAGCCTGATCCATGGCGGCGGTGCCGCTTGTCGGCGAGGGCGCTCGAGGACCGCTGGCACCTACCTTCGCCTTCCCGGTCGTCTTCGGTGCAGCGCACGCCCTGCTGCTCATTCTGTGCCCTGCTGGTTTCCCAGCAGATGCACAGATGACACAGTGTGGCGGAGCAGCGCATTGTGCAGCCTTGTGACCATCCTTGCCACACTGGAAGCAGCATCCAGACCGGTCTGGCTCCGCCTCACATTGCGCGCTTACGTGCCCGATTCGATGGCATCGGAAGCACTTTATGGGCCTCTGCTCTTGTAGTCTGACTTGAGCAGAGACCCAGCCCACCAATAGGCGCCCCACAGTGGCAATTTTCTTTGCCGCTAGGACAGGGCAACTCACCGAGACCACCCCGAGGCCCGAGTAACCCGGGCGTATTTGCCCGGCCCTAACAGTCTCGATGGCGCATCCCCCGGTTTCTGCCACAGCCTTGGCCACCTCTTCCACCGTCACCGATTCGTCCAGGCCAGTGACACGGATGTCGACACTCTTGCACGGCCGCGACACCCGTGCGACGTCTGTGCCCAGTTGCTGGCGGAGTGCGTCGGCCAGTTTATCGGCTTTTTCGCCGCTGGCCGCTCCCGGGACCTCCAGGATACACGCCCCGGTTGCCGCCCGACGGAAGCGGACGCCCCCAGAGATTTCCAGCTCGGCCAGCTGGATTTTCTGCCTGGCCTCGACAATCACCTCCTTGTAGGTGATGCCCCTCTGTGCTGCCTCTGGCTGTAAGGTGAGCACTACTGCTGATGAGCGAGGTGCTTTCAACCTTTTGGCCTTCACCTTTTGAGGGACATCACCTTGCGGGCCAGCCCGCTGGGCAGTCCTCCCCTTTTTCCCTTTGCCGGCCACAACGCTCCAGCTCTCTTTCATAGAGGCCGGAGCGGGCGGAAGCGGGCGGGAGATAGGAGCCTCCGCGTCCTGTGCCCTGGAACCACCGCTTTTCTTCTTGGCCCTAGATTTGGGCTTCCTCCTGCCTCCGGCTGCCGACTGGTCCTGCGGCTTCTTCGTGGCGTCAATAACCTTGGCGCCACTGGGGCCCGAAGCGTTCCTTGCAGCAGGAGGAGCCGAGGGAAGTGGTTTTGCTGGGAGCAACCGTCCCTCTGCCTCCAACCCATCCAGGCGAGCATTCACGATAGCTCCCACCTGGAGGGCTATCGAGCGCGTGAGCTCCTCGTTTAGTGGAGCGGGAGAGGGAACCGTCGCTGGCTGCCGCTCGCGTAGAGGGCTTTGTGCAGGCGCCTGCCTCTCCACCTCAGATCTTAGTTGCGCCAGCTCCTTTCGGAGACTGGCCATCTCCGCTTCGAGCCGGGAGTTTGCCGCCTGCAGCTGGCGAGTCTCGTCCGAAATTGTGCGTGCACTCAGGCTTTCGCAGGCTTCCACTATGGTGGCTGCTGCCTCATTGAGTGCACGCACAAAGGTCCCCTTCAGATTTTTAGAGGATGCAGCCACCTTTTTGATGACTGCAACCTGGTCCGACACCGCCTTTGAGAGGTCCGCGGCCGACTTTTCCGCCATGTCTGGCTCGCCGGGCGGCGACTGCGAGGCTGTGAGCCGCATCGCCGCTCGCAGCTGCCTTGCCTCGGCCGCTTGGTCAGCCACCGCCTGTTCCGCCTCCAACTCGAGGGCCTCCCGTTTGGCATCATTGAGAGCCCTCTGAGCCGCCGCAAGGCCGACGTACTGCCCTGTTGAGGGCGGTCTGCCTCTGCCTCTTTTAGAGGCGCGTTTGCGGAACTGACTCCGCGAACCACCTTCGCTCTCAGAGGCATTGCTGCCAGACCCGGAGGAGGAGGTCTGGCGCTCGCCCGCCGACCTCTTTCCGCTCTCCCTGGCCCATAGCCTCCCGACAGACTCATTATGGTCGGGGTCCTGCCTCGAGCAGACCGTTTTGAGGCTGCTGACCGAGGAGTCCGACTCAGAGAGCCGTAGCCTGGCCACAGGCTCGGTGTGCGTCGAGATTGGCGTGCCAAACGCCTCTTCGCCGCCGTCGATTTTCGTCGGGGAGAAAAACTCCTCCGTCCTCGGCGAGAGTCGCTCGAGCACGACCCGTGCCCTTCTCCCGCAATACACCCTTGTTTGGATGGGCGTGGCCATGCCCCTAATGGGCCGAAACTCCGTCAGAGACGGGAATGGCGAGTGGACCAAAGGTGGCGTGGAAACCACCTCGTCCTCTTCGCTGCTCCCCCCTCCACGCAGTCTCAGCGACTCCACCTCTTTATCAAAGTCCGTTGTGCGTTTGCCAAAGTCGTCGTGAAAACTGTCCGCGAGCGGTTTGCCCCCCCCGAATACGGAATGGGGCTGCGTGTCATCACAGCGCGGGTAACTGCCCGTTCTGTGATGACACCGAGGATTACAACCTCCTGGGGTAGTCGTACGTATTGGACCACTCATATTGGCTATTTTTTAGGAGGTTTGCCCCCTCCCTGACGTTTGCGACTGGGCTTCCCCCCCAGCCATGCATCCCATCGACACGCCTGTCACATCTTGGGATTGGGGGATTTTTATAGTGGTTTACTCCACGCGGCGCTACTCTCAATGAGCAGCGCCCCCGGTCCGCTGCGTGCGGGTTACGGGTTGCCCGGCGGGGGGCCGAGACCCATCTAGCAGCCACAAAAGTGGCCGCCAAACCCGCCGCGCCGTGGGCCTTGCAGGCCCACCATCCCACGCCGCCGAAGCAGCCGCCGGCCCAGATGGGCCCTAGCGCGGAGCAGCGTAGCTACGCCTCCGATGTAGCCGATCCTCTGCCACCTCAGATGAGCTGAGGCATGCCAGGAGCGGCTCCCTCCCTGTGGCGCTCGCACTGTGCCCTCTGCTACCTTCAGAGGGACACGCGGAGACGCCCGCCGTGTGTGCTGCTCTTTGTCTGGTCTCTCACCCCAGGCCTGTCCGGTATGGGTAGCCCTGTCCGGCGTAGCCCCGAGGATCATTGAGACACGCAAGCCCCCCCACCACGGCAAGGTGGCAGCACTTCGGGGGGGAACCTTTTTTTTTTTTTTTTTTGTTGACCCAGGAGAAATCCGTAACGGATCCCCCTCAGCCCGGGAGAAGCTGAGAGGGTATGTCCGATTTCCACGGACTAAAACTCCTGGGGTGTTCCGCCGCTCGCTTTTGGACGGGGTTCCGGGAACGCTATTGCTACCACCGGTTCCCCGTCAGCGTTGCCCTTCCAGGCCCAACTACTCAGGCAATCGCAGCCTACTCCGCTTCAGGCACCCCGGAACACTGGGGGCCCTTCAGCTAAGGACCTCCTGGCGCAGGTGGTGGAACTCCCGGCCCACCACCCGCAGGTCCTCATTTAGGGCGGCAGCATGCGGCCCGCATAGGCCAATCGCCGCCGGCCCGGTCTCCTACGACGTTGCGGGGGGGCAGCAGCGTTCTCTTCCCGCTCCCGCTCAGCCGCCTCCTTCAGCGACATCACGGCCTCACTAAAGGCCGCAACCGCAACCCAGATCTCCTCACTGTCGGCCATCCCGCTAACCAAGGCCGGCAGCGAGAGATCTCCTCCCACTACCGTGGACATGGCTGCGCGCGGCTCCGCCCACGCAGGGCACTCAGCGCGAGTATGCTGGGCCGTGTCCACGGCCCCACCACCACAATGGTGGCATGCCGTCGTCTCCTCCCTGCTGACCACCTCACACAGATACTTTCCAAAGCATCCGTGCCCGGTTAGCAGCTGTGTGAGGCGGAAAGTGGGCGCACCGTGCCTGCGGTCAACCCACTGCCTGAGAACAGGCCGGACGGCAGTCACCAATTCCCGGCTAGCCCCCGGGACTCCTAATCTCTCCGACCACTGCCGGAATAAACCATCACGGCCCTGGTCCCGCCACTGCCGAACCTCCAGCGGATGCGGGTAGTTCCCCGCCGCTCTCGCCGCCGCCAGCCGCCAGTACACCTCCGAGAGTAACTCTGCTTCTAGGTCCCATGGCGGACTGCCGGCTATCAAACAAGCTGCGTTATATGACACCGTTCGGTACGCACGAGCCGCTCTGAGCGCCATGGCCCGCTGCGGACGCCGCAGCAGGGCCACATTTCGAGGGCCCAGGGCGTCCGCCCATATTGGCGCCCCATAGAGCGCCATCGAGCGTACCACCCCCATGTAGAGGCGTCGGCACACCCCGCCGGGCCCTCCCACATTGGGAAGAATACGCCCCAGCGCCCCGGCCACAGCCACTAATTTTGGTGTCAGCCGCCGGAAGTGCTCTTCAAACCTCCATCTGCCGTCGAGGACAAGTCCCAGGTACTTCATTGTCGACCCGACGGCAATGGTAGCACCTCCCACCGTTATGGATGTTCTCGGTGGAGGCGCATTCCGAGGCCCATGGAAGGCCAGTGCTTCAGACTTGTGAAGAGCCACCTCCAAGCCCAACGCACGAATACGGTGCACCACCTGCGCCACCCCGGATGAGGCCAGATCGACAGCCTCCCGGTGCGTCCTGCCACGGGCCGACACGAGAGTGTCATCAGCGAAGCAGGTGACGCTGACCCCTCGCAAGTTGGCTCCGCGTAACACCCAGTCGTAACCGATGTTCCACAGGAGCGGCCCTAAGACCGAGCCCTGTGGAACACCGCACGCCATAGCTCTCCTTCCCCAGCCATCCTTCACCGGGTAAACCACCACCCTCCCAGCGAAGTACTCCGCAATGACCCGCTGCAAATATGCCGGCACATTGTGGTACCTCAGCGCCGCCCTGATGGTTTCCCAAGGCAGGGTGTTGAACGCATTTGAAATGTCCAATGACACCGCCAACACCACCCCACCCCGTGAAACCTCCTCCTCTGCCAGATGCCTGACCCGAGCTATGGCGTCTATCGTAGAGCGCCCATGCCGGAACCCGTATTGCCACTCACTCAGGCCCGGGTCCATGCTATTGACGAGACGTGCAGCGAGCACACGCTCAAAAAGCTTGCTCGTCTCGTCAAGTAGCACGATTGGGCGGTAAGCCGACGACTGATCAGGCGGGCGCCCCTCCTTCCGCAGAAGCACCAGCTTGCCTGTTTTCCACTTCTGTGGAAAGCGCCCCTGACTAAGGCACGTGGTGAAGAGGGTCCGGACTTGATCCCCCATCTCCCCCAGCGCAATAGCCAAGACGCGCCCCGGAACACCGTCCAGCCCAGGGGCTGCCTTTTTCCCACGTAGCTTGAAGACAGCTGCACCAAATTCACCTTCAGTTACCGGGGGCACCTCAGCCTCGTCCTGCAATGGGCCAGGAGCGACGGCCATCGGTGGCGGCACAAATCCCCCTCGGTCAGGAAAGAGAGCGCCCACCACTCGCTCCAGGAGCTCTGGCTGGAGAGTACTGGTCAGTGGGGGAGCCCAGGGTCGGAGTTTCTGTCTCACGACACGATACGGCCTCCCCCACGGATCCCTGTCGAGAGTCCCCAGCCATTCACCCCACGACTCCTCTTTGGCCTGAGCTACCGCCGTCTGGAGGGCTCTGCAGGCAACTCTATAGGCGGCGTAGCGAGCATCCTCTTCAAGCGGGTCCCGCACAAGCCTCCTTCTGCACCTTGTGTACTGACGACGAGCAGCCACGCAATCGTCCCGAAGCCGGCGGAGTTCTGGGCGCCACCAGTACACACGGGGTTTAGGTGTGAAACCCGCCTTAACCCTCGGCATAGACGCGTCACACACCCGCGTAAGAGAGCCAGCCAGCTGATCAGCCCCTTGGTCGACGTCTACTATATCAGGCCTGGGACCCCAAGACTCCACCACAGCCGCCTCCTTCGCGATCTGCCTATCGAGCCGCCCTAACACCCACCGCGGCCTGCCCTCAGCAGCAGGACGGATCCCCACCATTGTGTCGGCGGGTTGGGCAGAGACATCAAACCGAATATACCGGTGGTCCGATAAAGTCTCTACCTCAACCTCCACCCTCCAATCCCGGACACGGCGGGCCAGGGCGTGGGACGCGAACGTGATATCCACGATCGATTCGCCC
Organism: Eudemis profundana; assembly: GCA_947034925.1. NCBI lineage: Eukaryota > Metazoa > Arthropoda > Insecta > Lepidoptera > Tortricidae > Eudemis > Eudemis profundana. Next base: position 47,146,568 of record OX344795.1, on the reverse strand, counting down.
TGCAGCCGCACGCACGTGCTTTCCGTCCCACTGTTGATGACCGCCAAACCTAGCGCCACCGCCCACTCCCCCAGCACCTCGCCCCGCGCGTTCGTCACTGAAGACCCCCACATCGCCGACTTGGCATTAAAGTCTCCTGCGACAAGCACAGGAGCGGGAGATACACGCCCAACCAAGGCCTCCACCTCCCCAAGCAACTGCTCAAAGTCGGCAAGGCCCCGATTAGGCGAGCAATAAACCCTCGGGGGGGAACCTAACCTAACCTAACCTAACCTAACCTAACCTAACCTAACCTAACCTAACCTAACCTAACCTAACCTAACCTAACCACCGACGAAACGCCAGAAACCCCCATAACTGCCACATTGTCTTGAGCGTGTCACCTGCGATCTGGAAGAGAGCGACAGAAGAGGGGAAAATGAGGATAGATCTACAAAGAGTCACCGTGGAGGACCAAACGCCGCTAGTGCAGTGCACCAGATGCCTAGGATTCGGCCATAGTCGGCGGTACTGCAAAGAGCCAGCCGACCTGTGTAGCCACTGCGGGGGTCCACACCTCAGAGCAGAATGCCCGGAGAGGCTGACGGGCACTGCACCGGAGTGTAGAAACTGCAAAAAGGCGGAAATAGAGCAATCCGAGCACAATGCTTTTAGTAACGAATGCCTTGTACGGAAAAAATGGGACACACTTGCCAGAGCGTCCGTCGCATATTGTTGAGACAGTTGTGCACGACAAATATAGCGTTATCCAGGCCAACCTCCAAAGAAGTAGATTAGCAACCGATGAGCTAATGTTAGAGGCCAAAAGTCGTAAGGCAGCAGTTGGATTGCTACAGGAACCCTACGTGGGAGGCGTGGGCATGGTAAAGGGATATCAGGGAGCCAGGATTTTCCAGGATGTGAGTACCGACAACGGGACGGTCAAAGCAGCAATAGCCATATTTGACCCGAACCTAGACGTCATCCAGTGCCCCGATTACACCACAAAAAATATCGCGGTGGTAAAAATCCGGACCGCAGCATGGACGATTGCCCTGGTATCCTTTTACCTTGAGCCAGACGCACCCATAGAACAGTACCTGGAACACCTCAAGAAAATACACGGGAAGATGGGACCAACGAGACTGATCATCGGAGGAGACGCTAATGCCAAAAGCACCTGGTGGGGCAGCTCTGGTGAGGACACAAGAGGCGAAACAATGAGTGGAATGCTGGCCGAAACAGAGATGCAGATCCTAAACATGGGCGACGTACCAACGTTTGACACCATACGAGGAGGAATAAGGTTCAGCAGCCATGTTGATATAACCGCATGCACATCGGATATGCTGAACCTGGTCCACAACTGGCGAGTACATGAAGGTCTCACAAATTCTGACCACAATGGCATAATTTTTAACATTCACATAGAAAAATCCCAAGGTACTAATATACAAAGAACAACACGCACATATAACACCAGGAAAGCAAATTGGGGTCAGTTTCATGAGAAAATGACCCAAATTATGCACGAAACAAACCTCAATATACAAAACATAGAACACATAAACAACATACAGCAAATTGAAAACGAAATAGACCAATACACCAAAACAATTACAGAAGCATGTAGACATTCAATACCAAATAAAAAACACACACAAACACTAACTATGCCATGGTGGACAGAGGAACTCGCCAAAATGAAGAAGCAAGTGGCAACCAGAAAACGCAGAATCCGAAACGCGGCACCGGACCGGAGACAAATGGTGGTCGACCTGTATCTCAACGAAAAAACCAGATACGAGGAGGCAGTAGCTAGCGCACAAAGCAACAGCTGGAAAGAGTTCTGCGAAAAACAGGATAGAGAAGGAGTCTGGGAAGGCATCTATAGAGTCATGAGAAGGACAGAGCGAAGAGCGGAAGACCAACTCCTAAAAGTGGAAGGAAACACCCTGGATGCCAAAAAATCAGCAGAGCTACTGGCCGAAACATTCTATCCCAAGGATAGAAAGGAAGACGACGACCCTGAACACCAGCAGACCAGATCACTGGCTGAGGTCATAAACGCTACAAACCGTGAAGACGAAAAAACGCAGGATCCACTCTTCACAGCCGGGGAATTGAACAGATCGCTGGCCTCCTTTAACCCAAAAAAGGCACCGGGGGCTGACGGCTTTACAGCAGACATTTGCACACATGCCATAAGGTGTAACGAGGGTTACTTCCTGGCCCTATTAAATAAATGCCTGACACACCACCACTTCCCAAGAGCATGGAAAGAGGCCACTGTAATTGTGTTAAAAAAGCCAGGAAAGGATTCGTACACCGTGCCGAAGTCCTATAGACCTATTGGACTCTTGCCTGTCCTGGGAAAGGTGTACGAGAAGATGCTAGTCGCCCGCCTCAGGTATCACCTACTCCCTAAAATCAGCTCGAGGCAATTCGGATTCATGCCCCAAAGAAGCACCGAAGACTCCCTCTATACCCTTATGAAAAACATCCGTAAAAACCTAGAGGAAAAGAAAATTGTAACTCTGATTTCACTGGATATAGAGGGAGCCTTCGATAGTGCTTGGTGGCCCGCTATTACAGTACGATTGGCCGAGGCAAAGTGCCCAATGAACCTGAGAAGGACGATTGATAGCTATCTCAGCGACAGACTAGTGAAGGTTCGGTACGCGGGAGAAGAAGTGGAACGGAAGACCAGCAAGGGCTGCGTCCAAGGATCGGTTGGTGGACCACTGCTGTGGAACCTCCTCATAAACCCACTCCTTACGAGCCTCGAAAATAGGCAAATCTACTGCCAAGCCTTTGCAGACGACATAGTCCTGGTGTTCGCAGAAAAGACCGCGCTGGAAATAGAACAACGTGCAAACCCTGCACTCGAGCATGTCCGGGCGTGGGGTGTTGAAAATAAACTCAAGTTTGCACCTCATAAGACCTGTGCGATGGTGATTACGAGAAGACTAAAATACGACACCCCACGCCTGACCATGGGTGGTATCCACGTTGAAATGTCTCGGGAAGTCAAAATATTGGGGCTAACAATTGACGCGGGACTCACTTTCAACAAGCACATAACTAATGTTTGTAAAAAAGCAATAGGTATGTACAAACACCTTGCAAGAGCAGCCCGCGTAAATTGGGGGCTCCATCCCGAGGTCATTAGGAGCATCTACACAGCAGTGGTCGAACCCACGATCATGTACGCCGCGAGTGCATGGGCACCAGCCGCCAACAAACTAGGCGTTCAAAAACAACTGAGAGTTGTCCAGCGCGGTTTTGCTCAAAAGCTGTGCAAGGCCTATCGTACAGTGTCCCTAAACTCAGCGTTGATACTGGGCGGACTACTCCCTCTGGACCTCCGAATCCGAGAGGCGGCCTCATTGTATGAGGCCAAGAAGGGATTATCCTGCCCAGTACTAATGGACAAAGAGATCGAGCAGATGGCACCAGCACTAGAGGCCCCACACCCCGCAAAACTGATGAGCCTAGAGTTCAACAACCTGATAGACGAGGAACAGTACGAGAGCAGCAAAAACCATGAAGTACGGATCTTCACAGATGGCAGCAAGATTGAGGGCAGGGTTGGGGCAGCGCTATCCTTGTGGAATAGCGAAACCGAAACCAAAGCCCTCAAACTTGCTCTATCGCCCTTCTGCACCGTATATCAGGCAGAGCTCTACGCTCTAAATCGAGCGGCAAAGGAGGTCCTCATGAGCAAAAAAGCAACATTCGGAATCTTTAGTGACTCCAGGGCGGCCCTCCAATCCGCGGTAAACCCAACCACCTCTCATCCACTCTCAGTGGAATTCAGGGACATCATTCGCCGCTGCAAAAACCAAAATAAGTGTATCTCCCTGTATTGGATAAAAGCCCACGTAGGATTGGAGGGGAATGAGCGAGCAGACCATCTCGCAAAGGAGGCCGCCCTAAAGTCAAAAAAGAAACCCGACTACGATCTGTGTCCTGTCTCATTCGTCAAGCGTAAAATCCGATTGGACACGATTGACGAATGGGACAAAAGATACAAAATCGAGGAAACCGCAGCAGTAACAAAAATGTTCCTCCCGAGTGCAGCCGCGGCGCACAGAGTCGTAAAAAAGATAGAGATAACTAGCGTCACGACACAACTTATGACCGGACATGGTGGGTTCTCCGCATACTTGAACCGGTTCAAGTGTAAGGACGACCCATCATGTCCCTGTCAACCTGGGGTGGAGGAGACAGTGGCACATGTACTTTTCGAATGTCCAATTTACGCTCTCGATAGGTACAACATTGAACAAAAGATTCAAATAGGTATAAATTCAGAAAATATAGCTGGCTTGGTAAGCGGTAAGGAACGCGATATAGTACTACAATATTGTATAGAAATAATTAAAAAAGTAATAAATAAAAATAAAACAGTGTAAGCAAATTATATGTTATCATTATATGTAAGAATATAGTAGATAAGCATATAGAATATAAAAATATTGTAAACAACTAAAATAGTACTAAGATACAGAAGTAAAAAATTGTAAAATAGTAAAATAGATAAATAAGAAATAGCAATGTAAAGTACCAGAGGAAATATGTGTTTAAATAAATAAAAGAGTCTTACCTTTATTACCCCCGAAATAGTAGAGTTATAGTAGTAAAGGAATAAAAGATATGATGAATGAAAGAAAGAACAGGAATGAAGCATGATAGTACGAGAAGCATACAAGATAGAACTGGTATGAATGGAAAAAGCGTAGAAAGCTCCGATCATGTTGGAGGTAGACAGATAGAAAAAAAAAAAAAAAAAAAAAAAAAAAAAAAAAAAAAAAAAAAAAAAAAAACCTAACCTAACCTAACCTAACCTTTTTTTTTTTTTTTTTTTTTTTTTTTTTTTTTTTTTTTTGACCCCGGGAAATGCATAAAACTGCATACCACTACGTAACCTAAGGCTATCGGGGGTGACAACCAGATGTTACGTATTGGTTATGTGGGGCTCTCCGCTCCTGAAGGGATTGACCTACCCACTAAAACCCAGGGATGCTACCGACACCTGTGCCTTCACGGTGATGGCATGGGAATCTACTAACGCCACGCCATCACCAGCACCTCCGCCCTAGGGCGGACCCTCTCCGAAAAAGGCACACTGTAGCATGGCCAGTGTGCCTTCCCTCACCAGCTCCCCCCCGACCAAATGGCCGTCCCCCGGGGAAGCAGGGACCGGCACCAGACACACGGTGTCCCGGTCCCTCCCTCGCCGCCACGGGAGGACAAACGCCCCTGCCCCGTGACCACGTGTAGTGGGGATGGTATCCGGGAAAACGTCCCTTCAACCAAACCACCACTACACCCCCATCCCTTGTCAGCAGTGAACTCTGCTATTGCAGAGGACACGCCGAGGGACCGTCAGGGTGGAAGGGTTAGCCTCCGGGACCGGATCATAGGCCCTCTGCCTACCGCATCCCTGGCCAACCGAAAGTAAGGCCAAGGGCTAGCAAAGTCAACGCAACGCGTCGACAGTTCTAACCCTTGCCCAGCCCAGATGCTGCCCATTAGCAGCCAATGTCTTGGTCTAGACGAGAGGGGTACCCATTACACAAGACATCGGGAGCAATCGGCAACACCTAGGTTACTCAACCACCCACCCTCGCTGGCCGAGAAGTAGCGATGGGTTGGAAAAGTCTACACAGGACGATTCCAACCCATTGCCGACGGCCGAGTGCTTGCCCTTTTCCGTGGGTTCCAGATCCATGTCCTCCCCCCCCTGCCCGTAGGCCCCCGAGGCCCCTCTCCCACACTCCCTGGATCCTCGGGAAAACTGCAAGCGGTTTGTCAGGTATTAGCCACCAACAAGCAATGGCCATTGCTTGTTGTTGTTTCCAGGGTGCACCGGCCCAAGCAGTACCCTTCCATGCGGATCAAACCGTGATCAAGATGGATTGGTAAAGCTCGAGCACGCGTGGAGGAACCTGACTTGCACCCCAACCTAACCTAACCTAACCTAACCTTTTTTTTTTTTTTTTTTTTTTATAGAGGGGAGAAATGCTTTACGCATACCACCGGGGTGCGGGGACGGACCCGCGGTGGTTATGTGGGACTCCCATGTAGGCTAATGAGGCCCATGGTATACCCACTAAAAAACCCCTCTGTCTGCCGACGTCGTGCTGTGGCGGTGGGCTGCAGGTACGCTCGCGCTTGACTTCTACAGCACCACCAGCACCGGTCTGCTCTCGCAGACTACTCCTTTCTCGTCCTTGTCGGCTTCGTTCCACCCGTACTTGGCCGTATCCGGTACGCTCCCGGTACCGCCACCCTCTTCGGACCTTAGTCTGGCAGGATGGCAGGCGTCCCCGTGCCTGCCATCCTCAGGTCTTGTTTATGGAGGCAGGCGGCGATCGTGAGCGACCCGTCTACGCCGGGCGCGCTTACGACGCCTTTGGTCGGCTGTTGGGTCGACCTCCCTGGCTCGTTCCGCCTCTTCCTTCTGCAGGAGTACGCTTTCGCAGAAGGTGCTCACTGCTTGCCATGATCTGTCGCTGTCTACCATGGCCTTAACCACGGCCGGCAGCGACAGATCCGGCCCCACTACGGCGATCAGGTCGTCCCGCTCGGGCCCCCACGCCGGACACTCCTCCAGCGTGTGTTGAGCGGTGTCCGTCGGTGCTGCACACCCGTGGCACTCCTCAGTTGGCTCCCTCCTGGCAATCCGGTGCAGGTATCTCCCGAAGCAACCGTGCCCCGAGAGAACCTGCACGAGCCGGAAGGTGAGCGAGCCGTGCTGTCTTCCCAGCCAGTGAGACATGACTGGCCGGATGGCCTCGATGGTCCTGGCCCCTGCACTGGGTTGCGCCAGCCTCTCCATCCACTCATCGACCGCCACCAGGGAGAGCTCCTCCCGTTTGGCCTGGATCTCCTGCGGTGCTGGCCAGTGGTCCCGGGCCCGCGCCTCCTCGCGCCAGACGAACACTGACGCAAGGGTCCTCGCGTCCAGGTCCCATGGCAGGGATCCGGCCAATACGCAAGCAGCCTCACCAGCAATAGTCCCATAGCCCCGTATGAGCCTTATAGCCATCACCCTTTGCGCTTTGCGCAGTGCGGCAGAGTTTTGGCTATTGAGCCCTCCGGCCCACACTGGGGCTCCGTACAGGGCCATGGAACGTATTACTCCCGTGTATAGTCTTCGGCTGGATGTTTTCGGCCCTCCCAGGTTAGGGAGCAGCCGCCCAAGCGCCGACGCTGCGCCCAGCAACCTTGGCCCCAGGCGCTCGAAGTGAGGTACGAAGGACCATCGGCTATCGAGCACAATGCCCAGGTACCGCATGGTTCTTTCGACGGCTATCCTCGTACCTCCCACCGTGATGTGAGCTCCGGGTCGGGGTGCCTGCCTAGGCCCGTGGAAGCAAATGGCCTCGGACTTGCTCAGGGCCACCTCCAGTCCCAACCTCTTGATTTTTCCCACTACGTGGGCTACCGCCGCCGTGGCAAGGATGGAGGCTTCCCTGAGCGAGGCTCCGCGGGCCGTGACCAGCGTGTCGTCCGCATAACATACGAGGTTCACCCTTCGGAGGAGTGCACCCCTCAACACCCAATCGTACCCGATGTTCCACAGGAGTGGCCCCAGGGCCGACCCCTGTGGAACACCACACACCATTTGCCTGCGCCTCCACTCATCCTGCCCGGCGAAGGCCACGAACCGGTGTTGGAGGTATGCCCTCACTATTCTGCTCAGATGGTGGGGCACTTGGTGGTAGAGGAGTGCCTCGTTTATGCAGTCCCAGGGGAGGGTGTTAAAGGCGTTGGCAATGTCTAAAGACACTGCCAGCACGACATCACCCTGGGATACTGCTTCCTCCGCTATGCTCCTCACCCGCAGTATCGCGTGGACCGTCGAGCGACCGCTGCGGAACCCGTACTGGTTGTCGGCCAGGTCAGGCCCTTCCGTCGTCAACTGCTTGACGAGCCGGTTTGCAATTATCCGCTCAAAGAGCTTTCCGATTTCGTCAAGCAGGACGATGGGCCGGTAGGCTGACGGTGAGTCCGCGGGTCGGCCCTCCTTCCGCAGCAAGACCAGTCGACCCGTTTTCCACAGGCAGGGGAAGCGGCCCTGCTTGAGGCACTCCGAGTAGAGCCTTCTCAGCCTTGGCCCCAGAGCTTCCATAGCCAGGACCCATGCGCGTCCCGGGATCCCGTCCAGTCCAGGGGCTGTGTTTTTGCTCCGGAGCCTAAGGACTGCTGCCGTCAGCTCCCCCTCAGTGACGGGTGGCACCTCTACTTCCGCTTCCTCCTGCCTTTCGGCCGCTCCTGGCGGGGCCATGGGCGGGGGGGATTGCTGGGGCCTGTGCGGGAACAGAGTGGCCACAATATTTTCCAGCAGCTGTGGCTGGAGACTCTGCGTTAGCGGAGGGGCCCACGGTCGGAGCTTCTGCATCACCATCTTGTATGGCCTCCCCCATGGATCGCTGTTCAGCGTCTCCAGGAACTCCTGTCGTGCCCTGTCCGTGGCCAGCCCGATAGCAGCCTTCAACGCCGCTTTCGCTGCTTTGTACCGGGCGTACCGAGTAGCCTCCGCCTCCGGGTCTCGTGGTCGGCGACCTCGTTGTCGCGTGTACTGGCGCCTTTCGAGTACGCATAACTCGCGCAGCTGCGCAAGCTCTGGAGACCACCAGTACACGCAGCGTCGAGGAGAGGCGGCCCTTGCTCTCGGCATTGCCGCGTCGCAGACTTCGGTCATGCCGCTGCGGAACCATTCGGCTTCGGCCTCGACATCGGTCCCCGCCTCTGCTTCCGGAGTCCACGACCGCACGATCGCCGCCAACTCCAGGGTCTCACGGTCCAGTTTTTTGAGCACCCAGCGTGGGCCGCTCACAACTGGGTTGTTTCTCCGGCTTGGAAGGGTGGGTCTCGGGAGAGCAGAGACTCCAAACCGAATGTATCGGTGGTCCGACAAGGTCTCTACTCCCACCAGGACCTCCCATCCCTGAACACGGCGCGCCAGGGCCGCGCTCGCAAACGTAATGTCTACAATAGAGCCGCCCTGTTGCCGCACGCACGTGTTTGCCGTTCCTAGGTTTGAGACCGCTAGGTTGGCAGCTATCGCCCACTCCAACAGTGCGTGTCCACGGGCGTCCGTCGCTGGGCTCCCCCACGCCACGTTCTTGGCGTTGAAGTCGCCCGCCACTATAGTTGGGGCCGGATGCAGTCTGCCTATTAGGGTGCCGACCTCCACAAGGAACGTCTCGAACTCCGCAAGGGTCTTGTTCGGAGAGAAGTAGACACCTACCACCGCAATATCGCCACAGACTGCGGCGACGCAGCCGTGTCTCCTCTCTACGTTCCTGAACGGGTTCGAGCCGGCGGCGGTCCGAGTGACTATGGCCGCGGTGCCGTCCAGATCGCCGGCCCAGTCGTCTCGAGTTGGCACCCTATAGGGCTCCGCAACCACGGCAACGTGGATTGCCCATTGTGCCATGGTCTGGTGGAGGAGGTCCTGAGCCTTGGCATCGTGGTTGAGGTTCACCTGGAGGAATTCGGTGATTGCCATCTATCCAACAGCCGGCTCTTGAACCTCCTCAGCCTCAGCCTGATCCATGGCGGCGGTGCCGTTTGTCGGCGAGGGCGCTCGAGGACCGCTGGCACCTACCTTCGCCTTCCCGGTCGTCTTCGGTGCAGGGCACGTCCTGCTGCTCATTCTGTGCCCTGCTGGTTTCCCAGCAGATGCACAGATGACACAGTGTGGCGGAGCATCGCATTGTGCAGCCTTGTGACCATCCTTGCCACACTGGAAGCAGCATCCAGACCGGTCTGGCTCCGCCCCACATTGCGCGCTTACGTGCCCGATTCGGTGGCATCGGAAGCACTTGATGGGCCTCTGCTCTTGTAGTCTGACTTGAGCAGAGACCCAGCCCACCAATAGGCGCCCCACAGTGGCAATTTTCTTTGCCGCTAGGACAGGGCAACACACCGAGACCACCCCGAGGCCCGAGTAACCCTGGCGTATTTGCCCGGCCCTAACAGTCTCGATGGCACATCCCCCGGTTTCTGCCACCGCCTTGGCCACCTCTTCCACCGTCACCGATTCGTCCAGACCAGTGACACGGATGTCGACACTCTTGCACGGCCGCGACACCCGTGCGACGTCTGTGCCCAGTTGCTGGCGGAGTGCGTCGGCCAGTTTATCGGCTTTTTCGCCGCTGGCCGCTCCCGGGACCTCCAGGATACACGCCCCGGTTGCCGCCCGACGGAAGCGGACGCCCCCAGGGATTTCCAGTTCGGCCAGCTGGATTTTCTGCCTGGCCTCGACAATCACCTCCTTGTAGGTGATGCCCCTCTGTGCTGCCTCTGGCTGTAAGGTGAGCACTACTGCTGATGAGCGAGGTGCTTTCAACCTTTTGGCCTTCACCTTTTGAGGGACATCACCTTGCGGGCCAGCCCACTGGGCAGTCTTCCCCTTTCTCCCTTTGCCGGCCACAACGCTCCAGCTCTCTTTCATAGAGGCCGGAGCGGGCGGAAGCGGGCGGGAGATAGGAGCCTCCGCTTCCTGTGCCCTGGAACCACCTCTTTTCTTGGCCCTAGATTTGGGCTTCTTCCTGCCTCCGGCTGCCGATTGGTCCTGCGGCTTCTTCGTGGCGTCGATGACCTTGGCCTTGGCGCCACTGGGGCCCGGAGCGTTCCTTGCAGCAGGAGGAGCCGAGGGAAGTGGTTTTGCTGGGAGCAACCGTCCCTCTGCCTCCAGCCCATCCAGGCGAGCATTCACGATAGCTCCCACCTGGAGGGCTATCGAGCGCGTGAGCTCCTCGTTTAGTGCAGCGGGAGAGGGAACCGTCGCTGGCTGCCGCTCGCGTAGAGGGCTTTGTGCAGGCGCCTGCCTCTCCACCTCAGATCTTAGCTGTGCCAGCTCCTTCCGGAGACTGGCCATCTCCGCTTCGAGCCGGGAGTTTGCCGCCTGCAGCTGGCGAGTCTCGTCCGAAATTGTGCGTGCACTCAGGCTTTCGCAGGCTTCCACTATGGTGGCTGCTGCCTCATTGAGTGCACGCACAAAGGTCCCCTTAAGATTTTTAGAGGATGCAGCCACCTTTTTGATGACTGCAACCTGGTCCGACACCGCCTTTGAGAGGTCCGCGGCCGACTTTTCCGCCATGTCTGGCTCACCGGGCGGCGACTGCGAGGCTGTGAGCCGCATCGCCGCTCGCAGCTGCCTTGCCTCGGCCGCTTGGTCAGCCACCGCCTGTTCCGCCTCCAACTCGAGGGCCTCCCGTTTGGCATCATTGAGAGCCCTCTGAGCCGCCGCAAGGCCGACGTACTGCCCTGTTGAGGGCGGTCTGCCTCTGCCTCTTTTAGAGGCGCGTTTGCGGAACTGACTCCGCGAGCCACCTTCGCTCTCAGAGGCATTGCTGCCAGACCCGGAGGAGGAGGTCTGGCGCTCGCCCGCCGACCTCTTTCCGCTCTCCCTGGCCCATAGCCTCCCGACAGACACGTTATGGTCGGGGTCCTGCCTCGAGCAGACCGTTTTGAGGCTACTGACCGAAGAATCCGACTCAGAGAGCCGTAGCCTGGCCACAGCCTCGGTGTGCGTCGAGGTTGGCGTGCCAAACGCCTCTTCGCCGCCGTCGGTTTTCGCCGGGGAGAAAAACTCCTCCGTCCCCGGCGAGAGTCGCTCGAGCACGACCCGCGCCCTTCTCCCGCAGTACACCCTTGTTGGGATGGGCGTGGCCATGCCCCTAATGGGCCGAAACTCCGTCAGAGACGGGAATGGCGAGTGAACCAAAGGTGGCGTGGAAACCACCTCGTCCTCTTCGCTGCTCCCCCCTCCACGCAGTCTCAGCGACTCCACCTCTTTATCAAAGTCCGTTGTGCGTTTGCCAAAGTCGTCGTGAGATCTGTCCGCGAGCGGTTTGCCCCCCCCGAATACGGAATGGGGCTGCGTGTCATCACAGCGCGGGTGACTGCCCGTTCTGTGATGACACCGAGGATTACAACCTCCTGGGGTAGTCGTACGTTTTAGACCACTCATAATGGCTATTTTTTAGGAGGTTTGCCCCCTCCCTGACGTTTGCGACTGGGCTTCCCCCCCAGCCATGCATCCCATCGACACGCCTGTCACATCTTGGGATTGGGGGATTTTTATAGTGGTTTACTCCACGCGGCGCTACTCTCAATGAGCAGCGCCCCCGGTCCGCTGCGTGCGGGTTACGGGTTGCCCGGCGGGGGGCCGAGACCCATCTAGCAGCCACAAAAGTGGCCGCCAAACCCGCCGCGCCGTGGGCCTTGCAGGCCCACCATCCCACGCCGCCGAAGCAGCCGCCGGCCCAGATGGGCCCTAACGCGGAGCAGCGTAGCTACGCCTCCGATGTAGCCGGTCCTCTGCCACCTCAGATGAGCTGAGGCATGCCAGGATCGGCTCCCTCCCTGTGGCGCTCGCACTGTGCCCTCTGCTACCTTCAGAGGGACACGCGGAGACGCCCGCCGTGTGTGCCGCTCTTTGTCTGGTCTCTCACCCCAGGCCTGTCCGGTATGGGTAGCCCTGTCCGGCGTAGCCCCGAGGATCATTGAGACACGCAAGCCCCCTCACCACGGCAAGGTGGCAGCACTTCGAGGGGGAACCTAACCTAACCTAACCTTTTTTTTTTTTTTTTTTTTTTTTTTTTTTAACGCAGTGGAAACGCTATTCCGCGTACCCCCCGGGCTTGGGGAAGCCAGATGTTGGGTGGGGGGTTATGTGGGGCTCTCTCCTCCGAGTGAGGAGCCTACCCACTAAAACCACTGCGGCGTCTTCCTCGTTGCCGTTTTTGGGGGTGTTTAGGGATCGCGAACATGTCTATCCAGAACACCCCCCGGCCGCCCCGGCTCGTTTTGCGCCGGAGCCCCGCGCCAAAGGAGGGGAGGGTCAGAAACGCCATGACCCTCCCCCCAGGCGTGTAGGGCCGTGCAGTGTGGGTCCCCAGCCCACTGGCCCTACTGAGGGGGGTATTAGACTACAGCGGCCTGCATGTACTGCAGGCGCCGTCTCCCCCTCCGCCTGCGCCGGAGCGGGTGCGCAACAGCACTGTCTTCGCGCTCCCGCTCCTTGGCCTCCTTTTGCGAAATAACGCTCTCGCAGAAGGAGGCCACTGCCTCCCATTTCCTCTCGCTGCTCAGCATGGCGGACACGATGCTGTTCAGCGAGAGGTCGCCCGTGTTGAGCGCCGCCACCAATGTGCGGCGTTCTTCTGCCCATTGTGGGCACACCGCAACCGTGTGCTGGGCCACGTCGTCAGGCTCCCCGCACTCGTGACATTGGGGCCCTGGCTCCCTTCCTATCTTGTGCAGGTAGTGACCGAAGCACCCGTGCCCGGTCAGTACCTGCGTGAGCCGATATGTAAGGGCCCCTTTTTCCCTCTTTAACCAGGGGTCGAACGACGGGAGGAGTGCCCCTATGGTGTGGTTTCCATAGGGGGAGTCCTCCAGGTCGTTCTTCCACCGGTCCCTCATGCGCTCTTCCGCCATTCGACGCGCGCGCTCCACCTCTTCGGGGGCTGGATGAACTCCCCGTGCCCTTTCCTCCACTTTCATCTTGTACCTCTCCGCCAGCACCCGGGCGTCTAGCTCCCAGGGTGGGGTACCGGCGAGGAGGCACGCCGCCGCATGGGACACGGTTGAGTAGCCTCTTATTGCCCTTAGGGCGATGGTCTTCTGTGGGCGCCGCAGGAGGGCCCTGTTCTTTCGCGACAGTCTGTCGGCCCAGATTGGGGCCCCGTAGAGCGCCATGCTCTTGATCACGCCTGCGAACAGGCGCCGGCATGGGGCTTTTGGGCCTCCGATGTTAGGCAGCAGTCGGCCCAGGGCCGCTGCCGCACCCACAAGTCGGGGAGCCAGCCTCGTAAAGTGCTCCTCGAAGCTCCACTTTCGATCCAGGACAAGTCCCAGATATTTAAGGTGGGGCTTGACCTGGATCGACTCTCCTCCCACCGGGATCGCGGTATCGGGGCGCAAACGCCAGCCCCGGCCCCCAAGCACTATGGCCTCGGTCTTGCTGAGCGCCACCTTCAGCCCGAGAAGTTGAATGCGGCCGACTGTTAGGTCGGTCGCGACAGCGGCCCTCCTCAGGGTCTCTTCGAGCTGTTGCCCTCGCACGGCCACTAGAGTGTCATCTGCGTAGCAGACGGTGACCATGCGAGGGATTTGGGCTCCGCGAATAGCCCAGTCGTATCCGACGTTCCACAGGAGTGGCCCAAGCACAGACCCCTGTGGAACGCCGCACATCATTTCCCGCGCTCGCCGTGTTCCCCCCATTTGATAGAGCACTACCCTGCCAGACAGGTAGTGCCCCACCACCCGCCTGATGTACGGGGGCACTCCATGGTAACGGAGTGCCTCCTTGATGACCTCGTAGGGCAGGCTGCCAAAGGCGTTGGCGATGTCCAGGGACACCGCCACGACGCCCTCTCTTCTACTGGCCGCGTACTCCCTGAACTCCCCCAAGGAACTAATGGCGTCCATGGTAGACCGTCCCACCCGGAACCCGAACTGCCGGTCGCTGATGTCCGGGCCCGTGTCCTCTAAGTGCCGGATAATGCGGGAGGCCAGGATCCTTTCAAAGATTTTCCCGACCTCATCCAGCAGGACGATGGGACGATACCCTGAAGGAGAATCCGCGGGGCGTGACTCCTTTCTTAGGAGGCACAGCCTGCCCTCTTTCCAACAGCCCGGAAAGATCCCCTCCTTCAAACAGTCGTCGAAGAGGTCTCGGAGGCGTACCCCAAGGTGCTTCAACGCCGCCGGGAGGATCCTTCCGGGTACCCCGTCTGGGCCTGGGGCCTTGCGGCAACCACGCAGGCGGTCAATTGCGACGACCAGCTCCGCGTCTCTTATTGGCGGAGGGTTGAAGGGGCCCTCTGGCTCTTCCTCTGGGGCAGCCATGGCAGGGGCAGTAAAGTCCGGCGGCGCTTGCGGGAAGAGGCCCTCAATTATTCTCCCGAGGAGTTCCGGCTCAAGAGAGTCCATGGGAGGGGCGTGTTTCAGCTTGTCCCGTACAAGCTTGTACGGCCGCCCCCAAGGATCCCTATCCAGCGTGACCAGGAACTCCTCCCGCGCCTCGTCCTTGCGCCGCGCTATGGCCGCCTTGAGGGCCTCCTTCGCCTCATGGAGGGCTGCATGGAGAGCCTCCTCCTCCTCTGCAGTGTGCCGCCTGCGCCTGCAGTGGCCATATGCTCGGCGGGCCGCATTGTTGGTAGCCCGGAGGGCCGAGATCTCCGCAGACCACCAGTAGACCTCTTTCTTTGCGGGCAGTCGCTTCGCGCGGGGCATTGCCGCATCACACACTCTTGTGAGTGATGCGCGAAAGCGAACGGCCCGTTCCTCCACTCCCAGGGCCATCGGCGGAGGTGCACACCAGGCCTCCACCATGGCCGCCTCATCGACCATCTCCCTGTCGAGGCCAGCAAGCGACCACCTGGGGAAATTGCCGCCCGTTCTGCCCGCGCCGGTCACATTGGACCCGCCTGTCGGTGAGACCCTCATCCGGATGTATAAGTGATCGGAGAGGGTCTCGACGTCCTCCAGGACGCGCCAACACGATACTCGCGCCGCCGCCGTGGGGGTTGCGAAGGAGACATCCACGATGGATCCCCCCTGCCGGCGTACGCATGTGTTGGCGTTGCCCCGGTTTAGGATAGTCAGGTCCAGCCTGACCGCCCAGTCCCTAAGGGTCGCCCCTCGGGGGTCCGTGCTCGGGCAGCCCCATGCCGTGCTCTTGGCGTTAAAGTCGCCTAGGACCATCAGTTGCGCCGGAGCGGCACGCCGCAGCACCCCTTCCAGCCCCTGCAGGAACCGCTCAAAGGCTACTAGCGGCTTGTTGGGGGAGAAGTAAACCCCAACTACAATGATATTCCCCCATTTGGCCGCTGCGTAGCCCGGCCCCTTCTCGGTTCCTACAAGGGGAGTGCCTCCCGTCGCCCGTGTGACTAGTGCCACGCTGCCGTCTGCAGCTCCTACCCAGTTGGGCCGGGGTAGGACAGCATATGGCTCCGCTACCACTGCGATGCTAATCTCCCACTCCGCCATTGCCTGCATGAGCAAGTCCTGAGCACGGGTGGAGTGGTTGAGATTACATTGCACAACCTCCAAGTCCTGATCTGGTTGTGCTGGCATTAGCTGTCCATTGGCTGTCCCTCCTGGATGTTTTCGGCCGCTGCTGGGGTCGCCTGGGCCGCTGTGGCAGTCGTCTGGGCCCTTGCGGGGACCTCAACACCTCTGGTGGCTGGGGGTGAGCAAGACAACCCAGTCATGATGTGTCCTGCAGGGCGCTTGGCCTGATGACACACGGCACAGAAGGGGTCGGCTCTGCAGCCGCTCATGCGGTGGCCTGGCTTGCTGCACCGAAGGCAGAGCTCACCCCTATCAATCGGAGAGGGGCATGTCGCCCTCGTGTGCCCGGTCCCGAAGCATTTAAAGCACCTTAATGGTGCTTTACGCAGTGCCTTAACTGAGGCAGCCGACCATCCCACGGTCAGACGGCCTGTCACAATCAGGGCGTTGGCCGCCACAACCGGGCACGTGACTAGGGTAGCCCCAGCGCCGCTCCTCTCCATTCGGATATTGCCCGCTTTGACGTGCTCCTGTAGGCATCCCGTTTTAGCGGCCACTGCCGCTGCCACCGCCTCTGGTGTTGCTGCCTCGTCGAGGCCCGAGATGACCAGCCTCGCCATGGTGACTGGCCGATATACCTTCGCCACGTCGCCGATAATGGCGTCAATTTTAGTGCGGAGGTTGTCGGCCGTTCGTCCGCTGTCCGCACCGGGGACCTCTATGACGCGTGCTCCGTCAGCTGCCTTCCTCATCTTCACATGCTCCAGTCCTACTTCCTGGAGCTTCAGAGTCGTGGTGATTTTGGACATCACAGAGGCGTACGTTGCCTCCGTGCCCGGCTTAAGGGCCACCACGATGGCTGCGTTGGTGGGAACCGGAAGCTTTTTGGGTGCCGCGTTCACCGACTTGTTGGGCCGAGTAGCCCCGGTCCGGGGCGGGGCCTTTTTTTTCTTCTTTCTGCCCCCCACCACGGTCCACGTTGGGTCGTTGGTCGGGCTGGGGGCAGGTGGTGCGATGTTTGGTCGCTGCAGTTGTCGGGGTGCTGGAACAGGGCGGACAGGTTGACCAGACTTGGCAGACGGCTGTGGGGTTGACTCCTTGGAGGCCTTTTTCTTCCGCTTTGTTTTGCGCGGCTTGGACGCAGCAGATTTCGCAGGTGGCGCAGGCTCCAAGGTCGTCCCTGACGCCGCTGGCCGCTGGATCACCGGTGGTTCTGCCGGGTGGGCAGCAGCTTCGGGCGCTTTTCGGTGCGCTGCCAGTGGAGGGCGAAGGGTTGGCTCAGGGGGGAGACGTTGCCTAATGTCTTCGAGACGAACGTTCATCATCTCTCCGATGCTGACAGAGATGTCCCTCCTCAGCTCCTCTCTCATCTCCGAGACCACACTTTTGATGAGAGCTGGGAGCTGCTCAGCCATTGCTTCGGACTGCGTTTCTCTGCGGCTCTCTGAGAGAAAGGCCGTCTTTAGCGCCCTGGTCTCAGCCTGCGCTATCGCAAGCTGCTCCCTCATGAGCTTATTGTCCGCCCTGAGAGCGCGTATCTCCTCATCTACTGTTCTGCCCTCAAGGCAGTCCATAGCCGAGATTATGACTCGGCAGGCCCTGTTCATGCGGCCCCAGACTTGGCCGCTAATGTGGCCCGACTTCTTAGCCTCCTCCAGGACCGAGAGGGCTGCTTTCCGCGTTGTCTCGATATAGCAGTCCTCTCCGTCCCAGGGGTTCGGGCTGAGGTCCCTCGATTGAGGCAGCTTCTCTGCCTCCTTGTTTCCCACATTCTTCGATTTTGGCGTACCGCTCGTACCGGGACTGTAGCCGGAGGCCGTGCCGGGTTCTCCCTCTAGGCCATCGAGGCGGGCCCTGATTTTTCCCCTCGCCCCGGCGATGTCGATGAGCAGACTCTTGGCGCCTGTCAGTCGCCCTCTCCGCGACGAGTTCACCTTCGCCTTAGGCTCGAGTTCGGCGTCACCCGTATGGTGCCTTTTCGTCTTTCTTGTTGGCGGCTCTAGATTAGCCGCCGTTCCCTCATCTGGATCAAGTCCCGGGTCCCGTAAAGATGGCAGTTCTGCACTGTCTGGCCCTTCCAAACGATGAAGCAGCACTGTGGGCTGCATCTGCGCATATGTTGCCTTGCCCTCTTTGATGCGGCGCTCTTCGCCACAAACCTCATTTTCCTTACATACTAAACCCTCCCCTTCCCCGTTTTTGTTTTGCTCCGTTTTTATTCCCACGAGTATGGGGGAAAGACGGTCACTCCGGACGGTGCCCCCTGCACCCGGAGAACCCTAATACCGCTGGGAGGGCGGGCGGTCTCCCAGGGTTGGCCGCTAGCGGCTGAGTTAACCTACTCAGCCACTCCTCAGGGTGTCGGTCGGGGAACTGCGTTGCGCGCGGAGGTCTAGTGTCTCCCCCCCCGCAGCCGCCATTTGGAGGCCGAAAGCTCCCCGGACATGCCGCGGGTATGTGTGATAACCGATGTGTGAGCCTCTTACCCCGCTAACACCGCCAACCCGCCAAGAGATGGATCTGCGTTTGGATTTCTCAGAAATCCAATGCACAATCCTTCCAGGCAGGTAGGCAGTGTCAGGGAAGCAAAAGGCTCCTTGACCAGAGAATCACACACACCCATGACACGCCAGGGGTCCTTTCGGCCACCTCCGGTGCCCGCGGGGGGAGAAACCCCAGAGGTCCGAGCGCAAAACAGTGCCCCGATCGACACCTCAGGAGAACCTCGACGCCACGCACCACAGCGCCGGGGTTTAGGGATTTTTTAGAGAGGTTTACTCCTCGCGGCCCGGCCGGTTAAGGCAAGGCCCTCGGCCCTAAGAGAGGGTTACGAGCGGCGGTGACATGGGCAGCAGCATGCTCCCCGTGTCTGTCCGATGGCAGTGCGAGTGCACACCGGACCCGTCCCATGGCTCATCCACTGCGCCGTCTGCTATTCAGACGGACGCGCGGAGAACCCTCGCGAGGTAAGCCACCTCTATGCCTCCACCTTTGCTCTTCCACGGCGCCCTCTGCTGATCAGAGGGACGCGCGGAGAGCCCCTCGCGGGCCGAAGCCCCCCTATTCCCCCCCCGGTGTTTGGTTCGCGGGACCAAGTCCTACCCCGGCTCGACGACGGCCGGGGCATTCCCCTATCCACCACCTGGGGACGCGCCACGTCGGGGTACACCTCCCCGCCCACTCGGACAACCGAGCAGGTCCGTGGAACCTAACCTAACCTAACCTAACCTAACCTAACCTAACCTAACCTAACCTAACCTAACCTAACCTAACCTAACCTAACCTAACCTAACCTAACCTAACCTAACCTCATTTAACCTAACCTATTTTTTTTTTACAAAGACCTAACCTAACTTTCGCTGAGTTAGGTTAGCTCTCGCCAAAATTTACTGTTTAGCGTTTTTTTCGTAATTGGGCCGGTTCTAGAGAATTCCGATGCTTGTATCGCGTAAAGCGTGGTCCATTCTGCATTCTGCCGCAACCTAACCTCATTTAACCTAACCTATTTTTTTTTTACAAAGACCTAACCTAACTTTCGCTGAGTTAGGTTAGCTCTCGCCAAAATTTACTGTTTAGCGTTTTTTTCGTAATTGGGCCGGTTCTAGAGAATTCCGATGCTTGTATCGCGTAAAGCGTGGTCCATTCTGCATTCTGCCGCAACCTAACCTCATTTAACCTAACCTATTTTTTTTTTACAAAGACCTAACCTAACTTTCGCTGAGTTAGGTTAGCTCTCGCCAAAATTTACTGTTTAGCGTTTTTTTCGTAATTGGGCCGGTTCTAGAGAATTCCGATGCTTGTATCGCGTAAAGCGTGGTCCATTCTGCATTCTGCCGCAACCTAACCTCATTTAACCTAACCTATTTTTTTTTTACAAAGACCTAACCTAACTTTCGCTGAGTTAGGTTAGCTCTCGCCAAAATTTACTGTTTAGCGTTTTTTTCGTAATTGGGCCGGTTCTAGAGAATTCCGATGCTTGTATCGCGTAAAGCGTGGTCCATTCTGCATTCTGCCGCAACCTAACCTCATTTAACCTAACCTATTTTTTTTTTTACAAAGACCTAACCTAACTTTCGCTGAGTTAGGTTAGCTCTCGCCAAAATTTACTGTTTAGCGTTTTTTTCGTAATTGGGCCGGTTCTAGAGAATTCCGATGCTTGTATCGCGTAAAGCGTGGTCCATTCTGCATTCTGCCGCAACCTAACCTCATTTAACCTAACCTATTTTTTTTTTACAAAGACCTAACCTAACTTTCGCTGAGTTAGGTTAGCTCTCGCCAAAATTTACTGTTTAGCGTTTTTTTCGTAATTGGGCCGGTTCTAGAGAATTCCGATGCTTGTATCGCGTAAAGCGTGGTCCATTCTGCATTCTGCCGCAACCTAACCTCATTTAACCTAACCTATTTTTTTTTTACAAAGACCTAACCTAACTTTCGCTGAGTTAGGTTAGCTCTCGCCAAAATTTACTGTTTAGCGTTTTTTTCGTAATTGGGCCGGTTCTAGAGAATTCCGATGCTTGTATCGCGTAAAGCGTGGTCCATTCTGCATTCTGCCGCAACCTAACCTCATTTAACCTAACCTATTTTTTTTTTTACAAAGACCTAACCTAACTTTCGCTGAGTTAGGTTAGCTCTCGCCAAAATTTACTGTTTAGCGTTTTTTTCGTAATTGGGCCGGTTCTAGAGAATTCCGATGCTTGTATCGCGTAAAGCGTGGTCCATTCTGCATTCTGCCGCAACCTAACCTCATTTAACCTAACCTATTTTTTTTTTACAAAGACCTAACCTAACTTTCGCTGAGTTAGGTTAGCTCTCGCCAAAATTTACTGTTTAGCGTTTTTTTCGTAATTGGGCCGGTTCTAGAGAATTCCGATGCTTGTATCGCGTAAAGCGTGGTCCATTCTGCATTCTGCCGCAACCTAACCTCATTTAACCTAACCTATTTTTTTTTTACAAAGACCTAACCTAACTTTCGCTGAGTTAGGTTAGCTCTCGCCAAAATTTACTGTTTAGCGTTTTTTTCGTAATTGGGCCGGTTCTAGAGAATTCCGATGCTTGTATCGCGTAAAGCGTGGTCCATTCTGCATTCTGCCGCAACCTAACCTCATTTAACCTAACCTATTTTTTTTTTACAAAGACCTAACCTAACTTTCGCTGAGTTAGGTTAGCTCTCGCCAAAATTTACTGTTTAGCGTTTTTTTCGTAATTGGGCCGGTTCTAGAGAATTCCGATGCTTGTATCGCGTAAAGCGTGGTCCATTCTGCATTCTGCCGCAACCTAACCTCATTTAACCTAACCTATTTTTTTTTTACAAAGACCTAACCTAACTTTCGCTGAGTTAGGTTAGCTCTCGCCAAAATTTACTGTTTAGCGTTTTTTTCGTAATTGGGCCGGTTCTAGAGAATTCCGATGCTTGTATCGCGTAAAGCGTGGTCCATTCTGCATTCTGCCGCAACCTAACCTCATTTAACCTAACCTATTTTTTTTTTACAAAGACCTAACCTAACTTTCGCTGAGTTAGGTTAGCTCTCGCCAAAATTTACTGTTTAGCGTTTTTTTCGTAATTGGGCCGGTTCTAGAGAATTCCGATGCTTGTATCGCGTAAAGCGTGGTCCATTCTGCATTCTGCCGCAACCTAACCTCATTTAACCTAACCTATTTTTTTTTTACAAAGACCTAACCTAACTTTCGCTGAGTTAGGTTAGCTCTCGCCAAAATTTACTGTTTAGCGTTTTTTTCGTAATTGGGCCGGTTCTAGAGAATTCCGATGCTTGTATCGCGTAAAGCGTGGTCCATTCTGCATTCTGCCGCAACCTAACCTCATTTAACCTAACCTATTTTTTTTTTACAAAGACCTAACCTAACTTTCGCTGAGTTAGGTTAGCTCTCGCCAAAATTTACTGTTTAGCGTTTTTTTCGTAATTGGGCCGGTTCTAGAGAATTCCGATGCTTGTATCGCGTAAAGCGTGGTCCATTCTGCATTCTGCCGCAACCTAACCTCATTTAACCTAACCTATTTTTTTTTTTACAAAGACCTAACCTAACTTTCGCTGAGTTAGGTTAGCTCTCGCCAAAATTTACTGTTTAGCGTTTTTTTCGTAATTGGGCCGGTTCTAGAGAATTCCGATGCTTGTATCGCGTAAAGCGTGGTCCATTCTGCATTCTGCCGCAACCTAACCTCATTTAACCTAACCTATTTTTTTTTTACAAAGACCTAACCTAACTTTCGCTGAGTTAGGTTAGCTCTCGCCAAAATTTACTGTTTAGCGTTTTTTTCGTAATTGGGCCGGTTCTAGAGAATTCCGATGCTTGTATCGCGTAAAGCGTGGTCCATTCTGCATTCTGCCGCAACCTAACCTCATTTAACCTAACCTATTTTTTTTTTACAAAGACCTAACCTAACTTTCGCTGAGTTAGGTTAGCTCTCGCCAAAATTTACTGTTTAGCGTTTTTTTCGTAATTGGGCCGGTTCTAGAGAATTCCGATGCTTGTATCGCGTAAAGCGTGGTCCATTCTGCATTCTGCCGCAACCTAACCTCATTTAACCTAACCTATTTTTTTTTTACTAAGACCTAACCTAACTTTCGCTGAGTTAGGTTAGCTCTCGCCAAAATTTACTGTTTAGCGTTTTTTTCGTAATTGGGCCGGTTCTAGAGAATTCCGATGCTTGTATCGCGTAAAGCGTGGTCCATTCTGCATTCTGCCGCAACCTAACCTCATTTAACCTAACCTATTTTTTTTTTTACAAAGACCTAACCTAACTTTCGCTGAGTTAGGTTAGCTCTCGCCAAAATTTACTGTTTAGCGTTTTTTTCGTAATTGGGCCGGTTCTAGAGAATTCCGATGCTTGTATCGCGTAAAGCGTGGTCCATTCTGCATTCTGCCGCAACCTAACCTCATTTAACCTAACCTATTTTTTTTTTACAAAGACCTAACCTAACTTTCGCTGAGTTAGGTTAGCTCTCGCCAAAATTTACTGTTTAGCGTTTTTTTCGTAATTGGGCCGGTTCTAGAGAATTCCGATGCTTGTATCGCGTAAAGCGTGGTCCATTCTGCATTCTGCCGCAACCTAACCTCATTTAACCTAACCTATTTTTTTTTTACAAAGACCTAACCTAACTTTCGCTGAGTTAGGTTAGCTCTCGCCAAAATTTACTGTTTAGCGTTTTTTTCGTAATTGGGCCGGTTCTAGAGAATTCCGATGCTTGTATCGCGTAAAGCGTGGTCCATTCTGCATTCTGCCGCAACCTAACCTCATTTAACCTAACCTATTTTTTTTTTACAAAGACCTAACCTAACTTTCGCTGAGTTAGGTTAGCTCTCGCCAAAATTTACTGTTTAGCGTTTTTTTCGTAATTGGGCCGGTTCTAGAGAATTCCGATGCTTGTATCGCGTAAAGCGTGGTCCATTCTGCATTCTGCCGCAACCTAACCTCATTTAACCTAACCTATTTTTTTTTTACAAAGACCTAACCTAACTTTCGCTGAGTTAGGTTAGCTCTCGCCAAAATTTACTGTTTAGCGTTTTTTTCGTAATTGGGCCGGTTCTAGAGAATTCCGATGCTTGTATCGCGTAAAGCGTGGTCCATTCTGCATTCTGCCGCAACCTAACCTCATTTAACCTAACCTATTTTTTTTTTACAAAGACCTAACCTAACTTTCGCTGAGTTAGGTTAGCTCTCGCCAAAATTTACTGTTTAGCGTTTTTTTCGTAATTGGGCCGGTTCTAGAGAATTCCGATGCTTGTATCGCGTAAAGCGTGGTCCATTCTGCATTCTGCCGCAACCTAACCTCATTTAACCTAACCTATTTTTTTTTTACAAAGACCTAACCTAACTTTCGCTGAGTTAGGTTAGCTCTCGCCAAAATTTACTGTTTAGCGTTTTTTTCGTAATTGGGCCGGTTCTAGAGAATTCCGATGCTTGTATCGCGTAAAGCGTGGTCCATTCTGCATTCTGCCGCAACCTAACCTCATTTAACCTAACCTATTTTTTTTTTACAAAGACCTAACCTAACTTTCGCTGAGTTAGGTTAGCTCTCGCCAAAATTTACTGTTTAGCGTTTTTTTCGTAATTGGGCCGGTTCTAGAGAATTCCGATGCTTGTATCGCGTAAAGCGTGGTCCATTCTGCATTCTGCCGCAACCTAACCTCATTTAACCTAACCTATTTTTTTTTTACAAAGACCTAACCTAACTTTCGCTGAGTTAGGTTAGCTCTCGCCAAAATTTACTGTTTAGCGTTTTTTTCGTAATTGGGCCGGTTCTAGAGAATTCCGATGCTTGTATCGCGTAAAGCGTGGTCCATTCTGCATTCTGCCGCAACCTAACCTCATTTAACCTAACCTATTTTTTTTTTACAAAGACCTAACCTAACTTTCGCTGAGTTAGGTTAGCTCTCGCCAAAATTTACTGTTTAGCGTTTTTTTCGTAATTGGGCCGGTTCTAGAGAATTCCGATGCTTGTATCGCGTAAAGCGTGGTCCATTCTGCATTCTGCCGCAACCTAACCTCATTTAACCTAACCTATTTTTTTTTTACAAAGACCTAACCTAACTTTCGCTGAGTTAGGTTAGCTCTCGCCAAAATTTACTGTTTAGCGTTTTTTTCGTAATTGGGCCGGTTCTAGAGAATTCCGATGCTTGTATCGCGTAAAGCGTGGTCCATTCTGCATTCTGCCGCAACCTAACCTCATTTAACCTAACCTATTTTTTTTTTACAAAGACCTAACCTAACTTTCGCTGAGTTAGGTTAGCTCTCGCCAAAATTTACTGTTTAGCGTTTTTTTCGTAATTGGGCCGGTTCTAGAGAATTCCGATGCTTGTATCGCGTAAAGCGTGGTCCATTCTGCATTCTGCCGCAACCTAACCTCATTTAACCTAACCTATTTTTTTTTTACAAAGACCTAACCTAACTTTCGCTGAGTTAGGTTAGCTCTCGCCAAAATTTACTGTTTAGCGTTTTTTTCGTAATTGGGCCGGTTCTAGAGAATTCCGATGCTTGTATCGCGTAAAGCGTGGTCCATTCTGCATTCTGCCGCAACCTAACCTCATTTAACCTAACCTATTTTTTTTTTACAAAGACCTAACCTAACTTTCGCTGAGTTAGGTTAGCTCTCGCCAAAATTTACTGTTTAGCGTTTTTTTCGTAATTGGGCCGGTTCTAGAGAATTCCGATGCTTGTATCGCGTAAAGCGTGGTCCATTCTGCATTCTGCCGCAACCTAACCTCATTTAACCTAACCTATTTTTTTTTTTACAAAGACCTAACCTAACTTTCGCTGAGTTAGGTTAGCTCTCGCCAAAATTTACTGTTTAGCGTTTTTTTCGTAATTGGGCCGGTTCTAGAGAATTCCGATGCTTGTATCGCGTAAAGCGTGGTCCATTCTGCATTCTGCCGCAACCTAACCTCATTTAACCTAACCTATTTTTTTTTTACAAAGACCTAACCTAACTTTCGCTGAGTTAGGTTAGCTCTCGCCAAAATTTACTGTTTAGCGTTTTTTTCGTAATTGGGCCGGTTCTAGAGAATTCCGATGCTTGTATCGCGTAAAGCGTGGTCCATTCTGCATTCTGCCGCAACCTAACCTCATTTAACCTAACCTATTTTTTTTTTTACAAAGACCTAACCTAACTTTCGCTGAGTTAGGTTAGCTCTCGCCAAAATTTACTGTTTAGCGTTTTTTTCGTAATTGGGCCGGTTCTAGAGAATTCCGATGCTTGTATCGCGTAAAGCGTGGTCCATTCTGCATTCTGCCGCAACCTAACCTCATTTAACCTAACCTATTTTTTTTTTTACAAAGACCTAACCTAACTTTCGCTGAGTT
This sequence comes from Eudemis profundana, assembly GCA_947034925.1. Lineage (NCBI taxonomy): Eukaryota > Metazoa > Arthropoda > Insecta > Lepidoptera > Tortricidae > Eudemis > Eudemis profundana. The sequence continues at coordinate 47,120,725 of OX344795.1, read as the reverse complement.
AGGTTAGCTCTCGCCAAAATTTACTGTTTAGCGTTTTTTTCGTAATTGGGCCGGTTCTAGAGAATTCCGATGCTTGTATCGCGTAAAGCGTGGTCCATTCTGCATTCTGCCGCAACCTAACCTCATTTAACCTAACCTATTTTTTTTTTACAAAGACCTAACCTAACTTTCGCTGAGTTAGGTTAGCTCTCGCCAAAATTTACTGTTTAGCGTTTTTTTCGTAATTGGGCCGGTTCTAGAGAATTCCGATGCTTGTATCGCGTAAAGCGTGGTCCATTCTGCATTCTGCCGCAACCTAACCTCATTTAACCTAACCTATTTTTTTTTTACAAAGACCTAACCTAACTTTCGCTGAGTTAGGTTAGCTCTCGCCAAAATTTACTGTTTAGCGTTTTTTTCGTAATTGGGCCGGTTCTAGAGAATTCCGATGCTTGTATCGCGTAAAGCGTGGTCCATTCTGCATTCTGCCGCAACCTAACCTCATTTAACCTAACCTATTTTTTTTTTACAAAGACCTAACCTAACTTTCGCTGAGTTAGGTTAGCTCTCGCCAAAATTTACTGTTTAGCGTTTTTTTCGTAATTGGGCCGGTTCTAGAGAATTCCGATGCTTGTATCGCGTAAAGCGTGGTCCATTCTGCATTCTGCCGCAACCTAACCTCATTTAACCTAACCTATTTTTTTTTTACAAAGACCTAACCTAACTTTCGCTGAGTTAGGTTAGCTCTCGCCAAAATTTACTGTTTAGCGTTTTTTTCGTAATTGGGCCGGTTCTAGAGAATTCCGATGCTTGTATCGCGTAAAGCGTGGTCCATTCTGCATTCTGCCGCAACCTAACCTCATTTAACCTAACCTATTTTTTTTTTTACAAAGACCTAACCTAACTTTCGCTGAGTTAGGTTAGCTCTCGCCAAAATTTACTGTTTAGCGTTTTTTTCGTAATTGGGCCGGTTCTAGAGAATTCCGATGCTTGTATCGCGTAAAGCGTGGTCCATTCTGCATTCTGCCGCAACCTAACCTCATTTAACCTAACCTATTTTTTTTTTACAAAGACCTAACCTAACTTTCGCTGAGTTAGGTTAGCTCTCGCCAAAATTTACTGTTTAGCGTTTTTTTCGTAATTGGGCCGGTTCTAGAGAATTCCGATGCTTGTATCGCGTAAAGCGTGGTCCATTCTGCATTCTGCCGCAACCTAACCTCATTTAACCTAACCTATTTTTTTTTTACAAAGACCTAACCTAACTTTCGCTGAGTTAGGTTAGCTCTCGCCAAAATTTACTGTTTAGCGTTTTTTTCGTAATTGGGCCGGTTCTAGAGAATTCCGATGCTTGTATCGCGTAAAGCGTGGTCCATTCTGCATTCTGCCGCAACCTAACCTCATTTAACCTAACCTATTTTTTTTTTTACTAAGACCTAACCTAACTTTCGCTGAGTTAGGTTAGCTCTCGCCAAAATTTACTGTTTAGCGTTTTTTTCGTAATTGGGCCGGTTCTAGAGAATTCCGATGCTTGTATCGCGTAAAGCGTGGTCCATTCTGCATTCTGCCGCAACCTAACCTCATTTAACCTAACCTATTTTTTTTTTTACAAAGACCTAACCTAACTTTCGCTGAGTTAGGTTAGCTCTCGCCAAAATTTACTGTTTAGCGTTTTTTTCGTAATTGGGCCGGTTCTAGAGAATTCCGATGCTTGTATCGCGTAAAGCGTGGTCCATTCTGCATTCTGCCGCAACCTAACCTCATTTAACCTAACCTATTTTTTTTTTACAAAGACCTAACCTAACTTTCGCTGAGTTAGGTTAGCTCTCGCCAAAATTTACTGTTTAGCGTTTTTTTCGTAATTGGGCCGGTTCTAGAGAATTCCGATGCTTGTATCGCGTAAAGCGTGGTCCATTCTGCATTCTGCCGCAACCTAACCTCATTTAACCTAACCTATTTTTTTTTTACAAAGACCTAACCTAACTTTCGCTGAGTTAGGTTAGCTCTCGCCAAAATTTACTGTTTAGCGTTTTTTTCGTAATTGGGCCGGTTCTAGAGAATTCCGATGCTTGTATCGCGTAAAGCGTGGTCCATTCTGCATTCTGCCGCAACCTAACCTCATTTAACCTAACCTATTTTTTTTTTACAAAGACCTAACCTAACTTTCGCTGAGTTAGGTTAGCTCTCGCCAAAATTTACTGTTTAGCGTTTTTTTCGTAATTGGGCCGGTTCTAGAGAATTCCGATGCTTGTATCGCGTAAAGCGTGGTCCATTCTGCATTCTGCCGCAACCTAACCTCATTTAACCTAACCTATTTTTTTTTTACAAAGACCTAACCTAACTTTCGCTGAGTTAGGTTAGCTCTCGCCAAAATTTACTGTTTAGCGTTTTTTTCGTAATTGGGCCGGTTCTAGAGAATTCCGATGCTTGTATCGCGTAAAGCGTGGTCCATTCTGCATTCTGCCGCAACCTAACCTCATTTAACCTAACCTATTTTTTTTTTTACAAAGACCTAACCTAACTTTCGCTGAGTTAGGTTAGCTCTCGCCAAAATTTACTGTTTAGCGTTTTTTTCGTAATTGGGCCGGTTCTAGAGAATTCCGATGCTTGTATCGCGTAAAGCGTGGTCCATTCTGCATTCTGCCGCAACCTAACCTCATTTAACCTAACCTATTTTTTTTTTACAAAGACCTAACCTAACTTTCGCTGAGTTAGGTTAGCTCTCGCCAAAATTTACTGTTTAGCGTTTTTTTCGTAATTGGGCCGGTTCTAGAGAATTCCGATGCTTGTATCGCGTAAAGCGTGGTCCATTCTGCATTCTGCCGCAACCTAACCTCATTTAACCTAACCTATTTTTTTTTTACAAAGACCTAACCTAACTTTCGCTGAGTTAGGTTAGCTCTCGCCAAAATTTACTGTTTAGCGTTTTTTTCGTAATTGGGCCGGTTCTAGAGAATTCCGATGCTTGTATCGCGTAAAGCGTGGTCCATTCTGCATTCTGCCGCAACCTAACCTCATTTAACCTAACCTATTTTTTTTTTACAAAGACCTAACCTAACTTTCGCTGAGTTAGGTTAGCTCTCGCCAAAATTTACTGTTTAGCGTTTTTTTCGTGCCGGTTCTAGAGAATTCCGATGCTTGTATCGCGTAAAGCGTGGTCCATTCTGCATTCTGCCGCAACCTAACCTCATTTAACCTAACCTATTTTTTTTTTACAAAGACCTAACCTAACTTTCGCTGAGTTAGGTTAGCTCTCGCCAAAATTTACTGTTTAGCGTTTTTTTCGTAATTGGGCCGGTTCTAGAGAATTCCGATGCTTGTATCGCGTAAAGCGTGGTCCATTCTGCATTCTGCCGCAACCTAACCTCATTTAACCTAACCTATTTTTTTTTTACAAAGACCTAACCTAACTTTCGCTGAGTTAGGTTAGCTCTCGCCAAAATTTACTGTTTAGCGTTTTTTTCGTAATTGGGCCGGTTCTAGAGAATTCCGATGCTTGTATCGCGTAAAGCGTGGTCCATTCTGCATTCTGCCGCAACCTAACCTCATTTAACCTAACCTATTTTTTTTTTACAAAGACCTAACCTAACTTTCGCTGAGTTAGGTTAGCTCTCGCCAAAATTTACTGTTTAGCGTTTTTTTCGTAATTGGGCCGGTTCTAGAGAATTCCGATGCTTGTATCGCGTAAAGCGTGGTCCATTCTGCATTCTGCCGCAACCTAACCTCATTTAACCTAACCTATTTTTTTTTTACAAAGACCTAACCTAACTTTCGCTGAGTTAGGTTAGCTCTCGCCAAAATTTACTGTTTAGCGTTTTTTTCGTAATTGGGCCGGTTCTAGAGAATTCCGATGCTTGTATCGCGTAAAGCGTGGTCCATTCTGCATTCTGCCGCAACCTAACCTCATTTAACCTAACCTATTTTTTTTTTACAAAGACCTAACCTAACTTTCGCTGAGTTAGGTTAGCTCTCGCCAAAATTTACTGTTTAGCGTTTTTTTCGTAATTGGGCCGGTTCTAGAGAATTCCGATGCTTGTATCGCGTAAAGCGTGGTCCATTCTGCATTCTGCCGCAACCTAACCTCATTTAACCTAACCTATTTTTTTTTTTTACAAAGACCCAACCTAAGGTGTGTCCACGAAAAAAAGTGGTCGGTGTTATAACGACAAATAAGAAAAAAAGTTAACAAAAACAACTTAATAGGCTATTTACATGAACGTTTTATTAGTGTTCTTCAAAATTAATTATTAACCCCCTGTTCAACAAATTAAGACTGTTAAATGCCCTGACTTTGCTTCGGACTCCTTCCATCAATCTCTGTACATCTCTTTCGGTCACCTTTTTAGAAGTCGTATCCCACATTCTTTTGAAATGTTGCTCATTTGTAGCAATTTTACCACTATTCTTCAATTTTCTTTTCATTATTGCCCAGAAACGCTCTACAGGCCGGAGTTCTGGGCAGATTGGTGGATTTGCCAATTTCGGTACAAAAGAGATATTATTTTCAGAATACCATTCTAAAACAGATTTAGCATAATGTGACGTCGCTAAATCAGGCCAGAATATGACAGGCTCCGTGTGGTTTCTTATAAACGGCAATAAGCGTTTTTTCAAACACTCTTTCGTGTAAATGGCTTGGCTAATGGTGCCCGTAGTAACAAATGATTTGCTTTTTTGACCACATGTACAGATGGCTTGCCACACCAGGAATTTTTTTGCAAATTTATCAAGCTTTTTTGTTGTAAAATTTTTAACGACATTCCTCTTTGGTTTGCCACATAAAACTGTAAACCTGGTAATTGTTTAAAGTCCGTTTTTACGTATGTTTCGTCGTCCATCAAAATGTAACCAAAATTCGTCAAATATTTTGTATACAATTTTCGAGCCCGGGTTTTGCATACTTTATCTTTTGTAGCATCGCGATTAGGAACAGTAGATGCCTTGTATGATCGTAAGCCTGCACTCTGCTTGATTTTTTGGACATACGATTTCGATACCTTACATTTCCTGACAACGTCCCGTACAGAAAGGGTTGGATTCTTCTTATAGTGCTCGATTACTTTTTTTGCCTATGTTTTATCAACAATGCTGCGTTTTCTACCCGAACCACCTTTTCTCGGAACAGACAATCTCGACTGATAAAATTAGCCAATACCTTTTGCACGGTTGATTTTGGAATTTCTAATAATTTGGCTAACTTTCCTTGCGATATACCGATATTTTGATTGTGTGTACACAATTTTTTTTCGTATATCCTGTTGGCTAGACGACATTTTATAAATGTTACGAATTTATAAATTCAAAACAGCCCCAAAAGAAAGCTTAATCTTCCCGCCATCTAACAATCAAAGTGACAAATGTCAGTTATTTTTTTGTAATTTTTTTTTTTAATTAAATGTTGACCACTTTTTTTTGTGGACAAACCTTAACTTTACCTGTAGTACCAAATCTTTAGTTTTTAATTTCAGGTGAGCTTTTTCGGTCTAAAACAATACGACGCTATGGACTATGAAGTCCTTCTATTGTTGCTTTCGAAAAACGTGAAAAAAATTGGCCCTCCACACCCACCCGTCAGTCGTACGCTTAGCTAGCTAGACTCACCGTCATGGTCACTCCTCCAAAAATGTAATTATTTCGATTGTCTTTTGTTGTTATACTTTGAGAAAGTTGAATTACACTCACAGTCAATGAATTCGGGTAATTTTTTATGAAGAATGATATAGAAAATTACCCGAATTCATTGTCCGTGGGTGTATATGGCATTGTAATAAATACCTAGCATAACTTATCTTGTACACTTACCGGCCTACATTAGAATATTTTACCTTGCTTGTTGTACATACAGTTAAAAGAAAAGTAAAATCTATGACATCGCAACCCACGCCATTCGCATTTTTTGACCCTAGGTACTTATACAACTGTTGCATAAAATACTATAATTTTACTTGTTTTATTGATAATTTTTCTTCTGATTGTCTATGTTGTAGGTAGGTAGGTTTAGTAGTAGGTAGTTAGGCTTTTACATTTTAGCGAATAATTTCTTAGTTGTTAGTATAATCTCCAAAAAACATATTATTTTGTAATGCGGAATATTTATCAAAATATGAGGGCTATGAATATAAAAAATGTTTTTTTGGTAACGCAGCGGACATTTAAATTGGAGGCGACATGGGGACTGGTAACGCAAGGGTAATTTGACTATAGGTTGGCAACTAATTAGTGATAATTTGACTAAAGCTGAGACTAGAGACTTTTTCGTTATAAAGCCCAGTGTGGTGTAGTCGCAGCTGATACATACAGCTGAAGATTGGAATGCAAATGTAATAATTAATTTCATATTAGAGACAGCACTCCTTATATGTAGCGTAGCCTTGACATTAATGTAAATCCTTTGTCTTTATTTATTTAATTATTGTGTAATAAATCATATGTAAGACAGTATAAAAAGGCATGTAATACTATAATAAATATTCATTATTCCTACGACTCTCGTGTTGTTATTATCTACCAACACCGAACACTTCATGGCGCCCTGCCAGTCGGGCTGCTCACGGCAGCCTTGCTCTCCGCTACAACAAGACCCTGCCAGCCAGGCTGATCCAACCTGCCCACATCGTAGACTTCATGAAGCCGAAAGGAAATTCAACATCAACCTAGAAGCAGCCAACCACCCGCCAGCTCTAAAACAGCTACGTCTAAGTTATGGGAGGTCAATGCACAAAAGACGACAAAAAGGAGGAAGTCATCATCACGCAAAACGGAGCCTCCAACAGTGCGAGCACGAGCCAAGCTGACAGCGGCAGAATCACGGTATAATCGTGACAACGTTGCTCTTTTTCGTCGGCATCATAGACTTTGCATCTCTCTGCGTCTTCTACCGTTTGTATAATGGGGAATGTTCCAAGGAACTGTTTGGGTTGGTGCCTACCGCATCATTCTACCATCGCACTACTCGTCATCGGCAGGCGGTTCATCCCCATTTCCTTGAATCATTACAATCAACAACGCGCCGGTTCTCTAGAACCTTTCTAGCGCGTACAATAAGGATCTGGAATGAACTTCCTGCTAAGATTTTCCCACTGCGCTACAATATGGGACTTTTTAAAAAGGGTGTCATCAAATTTCTTCGAGACCGGCAACGCATTGGCAATGCATCTAGTGTTGCAAATGTCTATAGGCGGCGGTGACCGCTTTCCATCAGGTGGGCCGTCTGCCTGTTTGCCAGTCTATAGCAATAAAAAAAAAAAATCATATTAAACTACGCAGTATGGAAGAAGATCCACAAGTGCTTGACTAAGAGGATTGAGCGGCAAGCGGTAGCAGCAACAATGAGCAACAGGCCGGAGCAGAGCGTCTAACAACAAGTCTACCCATATCGAGAAAATTCATAGTAAACACTCAGACCTGGTTGAGAATTAGGTAACGTAAAACTGCACTAAAAATATTACGAGATATTTACGAGGTCTTTAAATTTTCATCTCCATTATTAGTGACAGTTGAAGATTTCCACTTTTCGCCTCCTGATTCCACTATCGGACCTTGGTCACATAATATATCAAGCTCGTCAATACCAGCCAAAAAGCCTTAATTCGAAGTGGTTACTACTTATAAGTACGTTGAACATTTTTACTGTTCATCTCGTGACTCTATCACAAGACCTTCGCCACCAAGTTCAAAGTAACGGGCCCGTCAATAACAACCAAATCAAATGAAACCAAACTCGAAGGGGTTACTAGTAACGGTTCAAGAGTTTCACTCTCCAGCTCCTGACTCCATTATCAGACCAAGTGGAATTTATTATAGTGTTGTATTGTCATGGAAAGTAAATAACGTTATATCAACATAGGTCGAATTTTGTCATTTTACATTAAGTCTTATGGAACAAAGCAAATCAGTAAATTCAGTCCCTCGTTATAAACATGTCCTTACTGGAGGAAAGTTATTAAAAAGAAAAAAAAGCTAAAATGGAAACGAAAAGTCAATATTTTGGCTTTGTAATTGCTTACCATCTAATACTGCGAAGGTTAATTGCTGTTTAGTTAAAGGATTTTAAAAAGTCAGTAAAAGTATCTTAGTCACATTTATTAGGGCTTGTTACACACTTGGGAGTTTTTATTTTAAAAATTATGAATATCTCGGAAAGTAAGCGTTAATCGACTATACGTCACATAACTTTTTTTACTTCTAATAGATGTTAAAATCTATGGTTAAAGTTGGTCGGGTTATTTGGGCCCACGGTGTATAAATATACTTAAGTGCAAAGTATAGTAAACATCGTTTATTGTTTTTTTAATGGCTGAACGCCGTGATGCTGTCTTTGGAATGGAAATTAAAAAAAAAATGACGGACAATGCTGTATAAAATTCCATTAAAGGCCTCTCGTCTAGCCGCACCGGAAACGAGGTACTTTGCGGCCTATTATAATTAAGGTATAAATAAATAAATAATAAATAAATAAATATTAGGGGACAATCTTACACAAATCGAACTACCCCATAGTAAGCTCAATAAGGCTTGTGTTATGGATACTAGACGACGATATATTTAATAGATACAAATACTTAAATACATAGAAAACACATAGTATATAGTATGTATATAGTACATAGTATATAGTAGTAGTATGTATAGACACATAGGTACGGTTAATGTAAAAGAAAACAAGAAACTTAGTGTAAAATTTATTTAACTTTTATCCCTGTCTTACATAGTTCCAAAAAGTTGCGGCGTTTATCATATTTACAATTTAAAGGTATTAAGCTACATGGTAGGTGATACAGTGTAAGTGGGACAGCAGCAGGTACACTCGCGGTCAAAAACTTCGGGTCAGTGAAATACCGCCATATTTCCTAAAATACTCCAGCGTTGTGAAATTATTGAATCCCGTTTTTATGTTTAAGTAATTTTAGATATTATCTGCAAAAATAACACTGAAAATATTTCAGGTTTAGATCGAACTCGTAAAAACCCATGAAAAATAAAGACGAAAGAAAAGAGTGATATATCGCAAAAATCACCATTTTTGGATACATTACACAACTAGGGTGGTAATACAAAGAAAGGCCGAGATCGCAGAAGTTTGCAGCCCGAGCTGCAAGCGAGGGACGTAAATATGTGATCGAGGGCTTTCTTTATTACCTCCCGTGTTGTGTACATCGTTTTATGTCTACACTTGGCCGGAAAGCGGCTTTTTCCGTACGCGCAACGTGCGGAAAAAGCCACTTTATGGCCAGGTGTGGCATAAATATATTTTATGCCATAGTTACATGAATCAAGCTATACAGGGTGGCCCATTTCGATCGGTCAGTATGGGAAAGTCTGAAACTATAAGACATACGGAAGATCTGTTCTTAGGAACCATGTCATCGATTTTATGGACAAGAAAAAGTGCATACATATATTTGAAAAAAAAAACTTGTACTTTAACCGGGAATCGAGCCCGGTCGTTTTGGAAAATAAAACTTACCTACATGTATGTAGTTTTTCTTGTCCCTAAAATCGATGACATGGTTCCTAAGAACAGATCTTCGTCTTATAGTTTCAGACTTTCCCATACTGACCGATCGAAATGGGCCACCCTGTATAAAAAAAACACATTTCAACCGCGGTGTATGTCGTGGAAGCCAATAATGGTCCTCTGTATGGGCAGGGGACCCGACAGACTCTAATCGCCTTCAATGTTTTTTCAGGAATTTGCGACGCGCCGACGCGGGACGACCTCTCCACACTCCGGTACAAATATGTATAAGCTCTTTGATCTTAATTAATATATAGGTATTTATTTCATACGGTTTGATCGTTATTTCTCCTAAATAGGTATTTAAGTTCATTGTAAATTGAGTATACTTACAAAATAACAAAGTCTATACGAAATACATTTATATTTAATCAATAAATGTAGATTTACATAGTGTATATTTCCATACCGTCGACAGTCAGATGAGACCGGACGGCAACCAAACTCCACGTACCCTACTACAAAAATATACTGTATACATATAACATCGAATTAAAGCGATCAAGTCTTTCAGTAGCCACAAGTTGTTACTGCACCGATACTGCACCCAACCACCTCCAGCGCCGAACATTGGTACAAGGAAACCAGGTGTGTTCTTCCCGAAATCAGATATGTTGATCATATTAAGAACTTCTATAATTTAAGAAAATGTACCATAATCAATTATGGAAAAGAGAAACTGGTGAGTTTCTTCCGGCGCTTCTTTTCAACAGAAGGTTCTTCGAAGCGCCAAAAGAAAATAACAGAATCAGACATGTAAAAGAGCCCTTGAGCCCTTACATAATTTTGAATTTTTGGAATAAATTACCGGCCTCGAGATTGTTTTTACATGTTGTTTATTCGGGTGAAAAGAAAACTATGTAATGTTACTAGCTCAACATTCCTTTTTTTAGAAGCATATAAGTGAAGAAACGCATTTTACTTGGATAATTCATTTTCACATGACAGCAACATATGAAGCTTGCGACGTCAGCTTGTATGTCAATGGAGGTCATCATTGTCAGTTTCGGGAGGAAGATACCTGGTTTTGTTTTGTTGCACCATGACAAGTGGCCGCGAGCCCGAGAGCCCTCGCTCCGCGGCTCGGCCCGCCGGCTGCCCGCGCGCGGTCTATTATTTGTTCCGTTTCGTCGTTCGACGTCTTCATTGAGAGAGTAGCGATGCACGCGCCGATTTGAACGCCGCCGGAAGCACCACGTGATGCCGTCGCCGCCTCCAAGCCGCACCCGGTCCCCGCCGTCAACTGTCAAAAGCAAAAACCCGCCAACTCGCTCGCCGCCATGTTAAACATTGTTGCGTCGTCCGCCGTCCGAGACGGACGTCCGCCCTTAGCCTTTGCTCTAACCGGCGAAAACTATATTATCATTTTTGTTAATTATTAATATTCGGCTAAAAGCCGATTTCAAAAATCGCTCGGTTACTGCAAGGTTAATAGGTCTGACTATCTCGCGTCCCCGTGAATAGTTAGCCCGCGTATCTCCGAGATGTGAAGTAGGAGATACGAACGAAGTGCCACAACGTGCCGTCGCATGTTCCGGAGCAGAGCGTCGCGTACAGCAGCGCCGAGGACACGGTCAGGTACAAACTTGTACCGACAGCCGGTGAGTCAGCCATCATACCTACCTACCAACCAGGAGTGTTTTATCATTTTACTTCACTGAAATTAGAACTTTTATTAAGCGGAGGTTCTTTATCTGGAGCTCGAACAGTCCCAAAAGCGAATTTGCTCCAAGCGTATAAATTAACTCGTGTGGTAGAAACCTACCCTCATTTTTACTTTTAAAATTTTCAATGCTTAGCTCTTGCAATAGTCATATTGCGTTATTTTCTCAGCTGAAAGCATTGCGATCTTCTTAATAAGTGTTCTTTTATCACGCGCGTTCCATCCTACCCTCGGATCTGGATGTAAAGACCGTTATTAAGTACGTGGTCTTCTGCCACGTAATATCTTGCATCTGTGCTATCTAAACAGTATTTTAACGGCCGACACATAGTCGCCGAAGATGTAGTCGCTAACGTATACGTCGTTATTTTTATCTGTGCTTAGAGCGACGAGAATTTATTGAATTAATGAATAATTATCGCTGACTATGCCGCGTTATATTTTATTTGAATCGTGAACGTCGTGTTGAACGTGAATTAATGATTAAGAGAATTATCGAAAGTCACTTATGACACGTGGTTAACCCTTCCGCAAAAAGCGGGCATCGTGTCGATTCAGGTCCCGTGCCCCCTGGGCCGCCTTCACCGCATCCCGCAGAATAGCCGCATGAGCGCTTCCCTAGCCTAGACAAGAAGCACATTATCGACGTCTCGTGATAGACGCGCGTCCAGAACGCGGTCGCCGCGCCGCGGACCCGCCGCTCCCTGAGCACCGCGTGCGTGGCGCCTTTTATTTAGTGCTTCGACTGTATCTTAACAGGGTTAACGTAAGGAATCTTCAGAATGAATTCGGGTTCGATCCCCAGCTGCGAGATAATTGTAACAGCGGGGGTGATATAGATTTTTCCGGAATAATATTCCGAAAGTGACCCCGCACCGGCCGGACCCTGAGAAATAGTTCCAGCGGACTCCGACTACAGGTACAGATCGCCAGGCATGAACCCTAGGAGAGGCGTTGCGGGGTATCGCAGAGCCGTAGGATCCAGCGAAGCGGCATAAGTATCCGGCATCCATAATCCCGTAGAGACGAAGATTGCTGTGGAGAAGTACCTCAAACGATCCGCCGCTCGTCCCCCCGCGCGCCCACGCCCTTACCGCTACGTCTACAGGTACGCCTTCACTCTACGCATCGAACGACCCGTCGGCCAGTAATGTTCGCGTGACCTCGTGTGGGCGCCCTCGCAGCGCGGGTAGCTGGTCGCGGGCGGTCGCGGGGGCTCCGCGGCGCCGCCCGCGCCCCGCCCCCGCCCCGCGCCCCGCCCGCGCCCCGCACCCGCCACGCGCCAAGACATCGAGCGCCACCATGTACTCTCACTGAAATTGAGAACGAGGTCACAATGTGTGCTGTTGCGTCACTTCGTGCGTGACGCTGCGTCCTCGTGCAGACACCGCCTCGGCCGTCACTCCGCGTCAGAATCTGCAGATTTTGGCGGGTTTCGACACTGAAATGCTACTACAGTTTATGGCCTCACCTGCTGTACAGGTACCTATGTAAGTTATCGGTGTCGCCATTGAGCCGTCCGCCGTCGCGGCATCCGCCGTAACGTCAGCTTCTATCGAGGCTCCGGTCGCCGCTATGGCGTCGGTCACCTCTCCGGTTGTTGCCGTAACGCCACCACTTGGGTGTCATCGCAATGGTAAATAACGCGCTATAGCTCCACCCACCGCACCAGTACGGGTCGCCTCGATGGCTCCGACCGCTGCTGTGAGGCGTTCATCGTGCCCGCATCGGTCGCTGCGAGGGCGCCAACCATGCTACAGCATCTAGCGCGCCGCAGGCATCGGTCTTCGCAATGGCATCAACCACCGCTATACGGCGGTCTCTACGCTGGCACAGGCTGCCGCAATGGCACCATTGGCCACTGCGCCGGCATCAATGCTGGAATCACACTTTGCGCCGGTACGGATCGCCCCAATGGCTCCGTTTGCCGCCGTCCCCGACATAATTCGCCATACTGGCCTTCTGCGGGGCTACCCTGCGCGCGGCACGGATTGCCGCAATGGCGCCACTTGCCACTGCCCCCGGTATCAATTGCCACACCAATCTTCTATGCGGGGCTCCTCTTCGCGCTGGCACGGATCGCCGCAATGGCACCGCTCGCCACTACACTAACATCGGCCGCCTCAACGGCACCGACTGCTGTCTACGCGTGAATATCGGCTGCTGCAATGGCACGGATCGCCGCAATGGCACCGCTCGCCACTACACTAACATCGGCCGCCTCAACGGCACCGACTGCTGTCTACGCGTGAATATCGGCTGCTGCAATGGCACGGATCGCCGCAATGGCACCGCTCGCCACTACGCTAACATCGGTCGCCACAACGGCACCGACTGCTGTCTACGCGTCAATATCGGCTGCTGCAAGGGCACGGATCGCCGCAATGGCACCGTCCGCCACTACACTAACATCGACCGCCACAACGGCACCGACCGCTGTCTACGCGCCACTACCGGCTGCCGCAACGGCACCACCTACCGCCATGGCGCTGTCGCAGGTAACCTCTGAAGCGCCGCGCGCTACACGCGCTACTGCAGTATTTTCAGAGAATTCAGAGGTAAAGCGCGCGTCTCGACCAAACTCCGTCGCAGCCGTCACTCCGACGTCATCATCTTTCTCGCCACTACATCAACATCTATAAAAGTATGTCGCGCCTCCCGGGTTTCTCCGAGAAGCTGGGAAATGTCGAGCACCACCATTTTAAAAGACTTGTCGATATCCCGACGTACGCGTTTTGACCAGTCGGAACAGACCTTTGCCACCAATGAGACTGGCGCAAAGTAAAAAATGCTTCTTATCCCATTGGAACCAATCGCCGTAACTGTCTTACGACTCTTAAGAGTACAGGTATGTCATCTTGTGTTCGCTACATCCTTATCGGAAAAGGCAATGCCATCAGTTTCAAAGCAGAACGCGCAGCAGCTCTCCGCCCGGCCGCGGCCACTGTGGCCAGGCTTCGCCAAGGCCAGCATTTTTGCTCGCGACTAAATAGACAATCTGGGTAAAAACTCGAGAGAGCGTGCAGCGGTTCATCTTTAACACTATAGAAGTTATGTGGGCTACTTTTGCACATCTGACTGATATTTATACGCCTATTTTGCGTACACTTTAAAAGTAATCTAGCCGCGCCGGTAGAAATTTTTAAGTTATATCGGCAAATACTTAATTTTTCTTCATTATTCTTTAATCGCTACGGCGGCCCTGCCATACAGGGGTGAGATATGAAACCCTCGAGGTATTTTCCTTGTCTATACGGACAGATGTACCATATGGTTAAACTTCTAAAGCCGATCCAGTTAATGGCCCTTACTTAAGAATCAAACAAATTCGTAAATAAATGCACAAATATCCAGAAAACTATCCGCTTGGCAAGGTGGAGATAGTTGCCGGCGCGACACGGTTTTCGGAGACACAATTTCAAGTGGTTGCTAAGTAAGTCTGTTCATCTACATCACGTTCCGCTCTCTCACTGCGGAGCCGCTGGCAAACACCGAAACTACACAATCTGCAGACACACCTTTGTACGTATCTCCAAGGTGCCAGATCTGGCTACTACAGCCGCTAGGCTCCGACATCGGACCTGGCCGAAGTAGAAGATCATGGCGGCCCAAGAAAACTAATCGCAGGGTCGTTAGCCTAACAAAAGGTAAAATGTCAGGGTCAATAGAACGCGACCCTAATCGCGTTGACTATTTATTTTTTACTTTTATTTTATGTGTTTGTTTAAAGCGTGAGCACCCGTACCTAGTACTATTCAGAATAAGAACAGTTAAGATTGTGTTCTGGTAATATTCTGATTCTCTAAAACTTAATTTGGCAATCGTAATTAAGCCAAAATTGCTTCGACTTGGCCAATGATACTTTTGACGCCACGCCAGAGTATAAAGTGCTATGCATCCCTCCTCCTGTCTGAACTGTGCCTACGGTATGTCCAACATGTACAGTTTCGTCTTGAGCTTGGTAATATACATCATAAGAATACAACAACGTAATATAACGATATCCAAAAACATGTTAAAATGTCATACAACAGTGTCATATATATATATTTTAACTAATCAAAACTTCTTTTAAATTCGGAAACGAATTACCGTCAACTAGTACTAGTATCAACACTGAATGCTTCATATCCTATATATACGTATGATATGCCTTTGTGGAAATATAAAAGGTCTAATCCCCTATCAGTATCTCTAAAATGTCTACGTGTAAGATTTCAAAAATCCCTGACGAGGACTGCTAGTCCTACTCGCCTCGAGCCAAGAGTCGTCTAAACGGGCTCCCTTCTCACGGTCCTGGGTAAAGTACAACTATGTTATCAGGACATCGAGAACCGCAGACTGCGCCTGCCGAGTATCTTCTGTCAAGTGGGTCCTACATACACTAGCATACTTCGTGAACCACCGGGTAACTAATGCGTTACCATCAGGTACGTTAGGCAAGTACTCTTGCCGTATGCAAGGCAAGTCCTTTCCCTTCTCGCTGACTTAAGCTTCACATTGTTGCGCCCTGTCACTCGCCACCAGGAGATAATAAACAGATCTCAATGAAGACGTCGAACGACGAAACGGAACAAATAATATAACATTTTACCTTCCAATAAAATGATTATTATTTTTCCTGAAGTCGTTCGACGTCTGAGTAATGGCTTCCTGGTGGACCACCAAACGCATTACCTCCGCAACAATGGTTTAACATGGCGGCGAGCGAGTTGGCGGGTTTTTGCTTTTGACAGTTGACGGCGGGGACCGGGTGCGGCTTGGAGGCGGCGACGGCATCACGTGGTGCTTCCGGCGGCGTTCAAATCGGCGCGTGCATCGCTACTCTCTCAATGAAGACGTCGAACGACTTCAGGAAAAATAATAATCATTTTATTGGAAGGTAAAATGTTATATTAACCTTACGGGCTCTAGTAGGTAGTGGCATTTAAAAATACTGAAAAGGTTACAGCAAGGGCGGATTTATGCGGGGGGGGGGGGGGGGGGGGGGTCACGGGGGCACGTCCCGTTCCCCCAGACGGCTGTGGAGTTTATACGGTTATAAATACTACAAATTTATTTTTAACAGTTATTGTTGATAATTTTAGCCCGTTTGCCCCTTGTGCCCCCCAGAGAAATGCTGGACCCGCCCTTGGGTTACAATTTACAATTACAAAAATTGGCATTCAACATTGGAGAAGCTGGCCGATCACCGCCAGCGCGGCCGGCTGGACGCGGGACAAACGACAGGACATAGTTAAGCTAAAAAGGTTCCAATCCATACACAATCAATTATCGATTCTAGAACTTATTTTTTAAAACGGTATCAGATCCTTTTTCCTTAACTACATCGTTACGACGCGGCCAAAACCGAGGATTGAGCACATGGAAGCCTCTTGCACAATAAACATTTAATAAAAAGCACCATATCCTATACTACAGCATGTAAAACACATGCTATTCATAGCTACGCATATAATAAAAATACATTTTCTTAATATGATCTATAAACATAAGCACATATTGGCACATTTCGTGACAGAATCCTGAGCATCAAGTTTACCGTGTCGCCTTAGGTACCTACATGCAAGAGTGCACGTGTTAGCTACGTAGGTATGATGATGATGATGATCACCACCAAGTCGTTCCGATGTGTTTAATCTCATGTAGGTACCTAATATTTCATATCGGCAAGAAAACTTGTAATATTTATTCCATTAGGTACGCTTACAAATAGAAGTAAACAACCAAAATTGTGCCGGCTCTAACATAATTATAATGAGCTTCGTATCGCAAGAAAATTGCATATTCATATAGTAATGTTTATATTAAAGATAATATGTATATTATATTAGGATTAGCTATCTAGTACACCACAGTCGTTTCGTCCAATCACACTTGGCGGAACACATTCACTCTACATTTTATATGTATAAGTATAGGTAGTCGTATTCTGTATATCTATATCTAAGCGTAGACCAATTACATACTTTATTCATAAATAACAAAAGATCATCCAGCACCTGCGAAATATTTCTTATACGTAGAGCTACCCGAAGAGAAACAGATTCCTCAATAGATACCTAATCTACTCATCGTCATCGTCGTCATCTCATCATCAAAGTAAGAAATGTCTAAGATCACATGTAATCGTCGGCCGCGGCAAAGCCGAGGACGACAGACATCTGCTCTGAGGCTTTCTTATTTACCGGCCAAGGTCCGTCTACTATGTGTCTGTTCGACGGAGCCAGACCTGGGCGTGCGAGGTGTTTCTCGTGAGCGGGTCGGTGCGGGGAAATCCTATACCGATGAAGTTTCACTCTCGGTACTTTTCGTTATTTATTTATCATCATTTTAGATCCCATTTTCACTAGGAACGGTATTAATCCTCCGATCGCGATATGTAAGTTCAGTCGTCAGAAATTCGGGAAGATCAAACATTTTCGTATCCGGGGGTACGACAGTGCCCCCGCCAAGTCGAGCGAAACAAAGGTCGTACCATCCTTTTCTCGAATATATATTTTTAGAGTCGACGAGCGTACAGATAACAGTAATACGTATACATATGTCTACTGGAGCAAAGAACACGGGTCACCGGCGGTACCGACGCTCTCGACACACGCGACGGTGGCGACCCGGGCTCATGTCACATACACTAGTGTGGGTGCGGCTCACTCTGTACGTGTAGAACAACAATTCATATATTTTCGATCGATATAACGCTAAAATGATATACTACCCAAACGATATAACAACATTTCATAGAATCGACATTTGGCATACAAATTATTTATTATAAACACATTTAATCGAATGTAACGAGCAATCGATATAATGAAATTTAAATATAATAGGTACTATTTTCTTAGAATAATCAAATGATATACCCGATAAAGTAGGTCAGGTTACATTTTAATTGCGTCCTCCAATAAAACGAATCGCTATCAAAAAATAGGTCAGGTTAGGTTTGAACCGCATCCCCCAACAAAATGAACTTCACAACGGAACATTATTCTTATACCAAATGTGCATTATTTTAACATATACATTATGATAAATAATCATTATATAAATCGTGGTTATCGCAAAGGTGAATATATTAATCGTTATTCTGCCAAACGTTTATTCCATCCAGTGATCAATTCGTCGAGATGATGTGATCCGTCGTTCTACACATCGAATGTTATACCATTTATCGTTCGATCGATCATTACACACCCAACAAATGTATGCGAGCGTCCCGAGACTCAGTCGGGCGGCGGGCGCGGCAGGCGGCTGGCCAGCGAGTACGTCTCCGGCTGGAAGGTGGGCGGGCACTGCAGGTGCGGGTAGTGGTGCGTGCGCCACGCCCACTCCCCGCCCGCCCCGGCCCCGGCCCCCGCGCCCGCGCCCCCGCCCGCCCCCGCCGACGGCGGGGTGAGCGCGCCGCCCGCCGACTCCTGCGAACATAAACGGTGACGATATCGTTCGGGCCCGTGCTGTACGTATAAGAATATTCATTAATTTTATGCTATTTGTAAAAACGGAAGATTTTGACACCCTATATGAGTTCCTTCCACGCGACATCACCGGTGGTGGCGTTTGTTAGTGTCAAATCGGTGGCGGCGGTGGTGTCTCGCGGCCCGACACCTGTATGTGTGTACGTCTCACCTGGCGCGGCGAGTCGCGGCGCCCGAACATCAGCCGCAGCCGCGACACTCCGCCCGCCCCCGCCCCCGCGCCCGCGCCCGCGCCCGCCCCCGCCACGCTGAAATACAACATATCACGGTCATAAATCGAACGTTTAAACCGCCTCACTTCTGTGGACACATTTTTTGTCGAAATTCCTACTGATTTGAATGGGATATCAGACTATTTATTAGAAGTCCGGGATCACCACCGAACAGATTAGAACGCCACAAACATTTGCGGGGATCTCGATAAAAATATATCCACAGAAGGGAGGCGACTCAAACGCTCGAGTGAGATTTTAAAGGCGAAAAGTTATTAACGAAATATGTCTCGTATGACAGTAGTATTGACCACCATGACTTCCCTGCGTGTCGTCGGCTGCTGAAAAAAAGCTTACGTAGCTTAGGTGTCTTATGAGCTAGTCCAGCGGGCGGCAACCGCTTAGCAGCCGAGGGCCATATAGTAGCTTAGGAATTGACGCGGGCCGTATTTTGTTAATAATTTGTGATTTTATACTATTCGGAATAAAGCGACGGCAAAACAGACCGGAATATAGGGCCGCAAGTGAACGGTTCGAGGGCCGAATGCGGCCCGCGGGCCGCAGGTCGCCGACCGCTGAGCTAGTCTATGAGCCCTTTTTGTATGTACGTCGGTTTTAGAGACGGCCTGTAGATTCATATCGGAATAATCGATTCTATCGGCGCAACCGATATCGTCGACAAAGTGAAAGAAAAGAGATCGTACGCTCCGAGTGATGAAACTCGGCACGAATAAATATCTGACACGACTTTATCGCTATAGTGCCTATAATAAAGTGGCGTCAGATGTATTCGCGTGCTCCGTTTCATAGTATGTAATGAATTGCCGGTGAGTGTACGTTACCTCTCGGTGTTGGCGGCGGCCTGCAGCGGGGCGAGCGGCGCCACGCGGCGCGCGCCCGAGTGCACCTGCAACACACCACTCCGTCATGACCCACATTATCAAAGGCGGTACAAATGTTACGGTAAAAAAAGGTCGCGACTCCGTACAGATGCGGTCTCGAGTAGTGATGTACCGTTACCGGGAATATTCCCAGAAACATTACCGGTATGTTTCCTAAGAATCAGAAGTATAGGAAAATATTCAAATCTTGTAAATGTAATCATGTGTTGTTTTTACATTGAACTATTACGTATAGACTAATGCATCATACAAAAAAAAACAACAACATGGGTATACTTTTCAAGTAAATTCCCAATATTACTAGGAATATTCCCAATGTTACCCAGTATTTTCCCAATATTACTCGGCAATATTCCTTACGTCTGCGTATACTCAAAACAAGTTACTTATTGAAAAACTTCAAAAATGAAGTTAAAATAATACACAAATGTAAAGAAAAAACGTTTTTTTAACCATTATAACCAGGCAAGTACGAATCGGATTCGCATTTGAAGGGTTTCGTAACACCGTCTAGGAAATAAACATGTTCTTGTAAATGTATAAATTGGAGGAGTCCAATCGAAGGGTCCACGGAAAGAACATGTCTAGTCACTTTTTTTTGAAAATGAGATTTTAATCTCAAAACGTAGAGCTCGCAATGATCTATAACTTACCACATGATTACAGGTGGATATCTTAAAATATTATTGTTGAGAAACGTTTAAAAATTTGTATAATTTTTAATCCTTATCCTAATCAACGTTTTGTCGTTCAAATTCATTTTATAATTTAATTATCAAATTAAACAAAACTGAATTTTATATTCTTGTATTAATCGATTAAGTTGCATATTTTTAAATAAAATAATCAATTATTGCATATTTTTAAATAAATTGTGTAATTTCAGCCTTGGTAACATTACGATTCAAAAAGGGCTCGTTTTAAAAAATACCTAATTGAATTGTCATTCTTACCTATTATTCACGGCAACGGCTCGAACTTACTGTTTCTGTTAAACTTTCTATTTTGGATTACACCAGTTAAAATTATAGACCACTTTTTTAACTCCACCACCATCGAAGATCCAGTTTCCTGTATTACTCAAGGGAGTAGCGGATTTTTTACAATTATATATTTTTTTCACTTTTAAAGAAATGGTTACCGTAGTAGCTATAACTCAAAAAGTTACTTAAGTGACTGTGTTCTTTCCGTGGACCCTTCAATTTATAAATTTATTTTATTTTTACATACAAACATTTTTAAAAGGGAAATATTACTATTTCGCGATATCACATTACAAAATACGAGTAACTTATCGCGAATGTGAAGAAAAATCCGGTCTAAGTCGAGTCGCGGCATCTCGATGCACTCCCGCGCGCGGCTCACCCCCCCCCCCCCCCCCCCCCCCCCCTCCCCCGTACCTTGTCGTTCCTGCGCAGCGAGTCTCGCCACCGCTCCGCCCCCGCCGCCACCCCCGCCGCCACCCCCGGGGGCGACTCTTCCGCGTACACTATCTTCTCGTACCTGAAACGTACAAGTTCACGTTTAATGCGCCGCATTTATTTATTTTTACTACTTTTCCGGCATTGTATTTCCTTATTCCTGAGACTACGATTATTAGGGAGGCCGATGTCCCGACGGACGTTTAGGGCCTTATCACGCCGGCGATTTGCGAGCGAGTTGCGGGCGTGTTTTCATAGAGATCTCGTTCGCTGAAACAAATTTTGTATAAAAACACGCTCGCGACTCGCCAGTGTGATAAAGCCCTTAAAAACGGAGACAAAATACCTGTATGTCAAATAACTGCATGTCAAAACTAGTTAAATGAAAAAGTAACACTATGGGGTCTATTTTGTGTAGTTTAAATTACTCTGTAGCAACCTACCGACTCCATCATCAGATCAGCTCCATTGTACCATAATATTGCGTTGTCATCAAAAATACACAATCGGGCAATCGAAGTGTTAGGAAGTGGTCCTAATTTAGCACGCAAGATTTGCTCTAAAAATACAAATATACCGATTAGCAAACATTGCAAGTTAAATAAAATAGAGGTCGCAGTCACCCGTCATCGCCGCGAACAGACACGGGCTTGAGGTCGCGCCGCTCCGCCCGCTCCCGCTCCCGCTCCCGCTCCCGCTCCGGCGGCGGCGGCGTGCGCGGCAGCGAGCGCGTGCGCACGCCCGCGCCCGGCGCCATACCCGGCGAGCCCGGGCTGGCGACAAAGAGACTCGACTTCAGATAGTAGACTATAGCCGTGTACCGACCGAGCGAACGGCCTCGGACGTTTATCGCGCGAGGCAGCCTCGTGTTGTAAAGGTAAGCACAAGATTTGCCGCGCGAGGAAAAACCAGCAGCACGCGGTCGGTGTAGACCTGGCGCCGCTCCTCCTCCTGCTCGTGCGGCATGTGTCAGTACCTACCTGGTGTCGGGCGGGGGCGGCGGCGGGTCGGGGGCGGCGCCGTACGGCACTAGGGGCGCGTCGCGCTCCCGGCGGCGGCGGCGCAGCGACTCGCCGCGGCGGCCGCGCTCCACGCCGAGCAGCACGCGGTCGGTGTAGACCTGGCGCCGCTCCTCCTCCTGCTCGTGCGGCACGTGTCAGTACCTACCTGGTGTCGGGCGGGGGCGGCGGCGGGTCGGGGGCGGCGCCGTACGGCACTAGGGGCGCGTCGCGCTCCCGGCGGCGGCGGCGCAGCGACTCGCCGCGGCGGCCGCGCTCCACGCCGAGCAGCACGCGGTCGGTGTAGACCTGGCGCCGCTCCTCCTCCTGCTCGTGCGGCACGTGTCAGTACCTACCTGGTGTCGGGCGGGGGCGGCGGCGGGTCGGGGGCGGCGCCGTACGGCACTAGGGGCGCGTCGCGCTCCCGGCGGCGGCGGCGCAGCGACTCGCCGCGGCGGCCGCGCTCCACGCCGAGCAGCACGCGGTCGGTGTAGACCTGGCGCCGCTCCTCCTCCTGCTCGTGCGGCACGTGTCAGTACCTACCTGGTGTCGGGCGGGGGCGGCGGCGGGTCGGGGGCGGCGCCGTACGGCACTAGGGGCGCGTCGCGCTCCCGGCGGCGGCGGCGCAGCGACTCGCCGCGGCGGCCGCGCTCCACGCCGAGCAGCACGCGGTCGGTGTAGACCTGGCGCCGCTCCTCCTCCTGCTCGTGCGGCACGTGTCAGTACCTACCTGGTGTCGGGCGGGGGCGGCGGCGGGTCGGGGGCGGCGCCGTACGGCACTAGGGGCGCGTCGCGCTCCCGGCGGCGGCGGCGCAGCGACTCGCCGCGGCGGCCGCGCTCCACGCCGAGCAGCACGCGGTCGGTGTAGACCTGGCGCCGCTCCTCCTCCTGCTTCTTCAGCATGAACTCCTCGAGCGTGACGAAGCCGGCGAGGCTGTCGGGCGCGCGGCGCGGCGCGGGCGGCGCGGGGGGCGGGGCGGCGCGCGCGCCCAGCGAGCTCGACAACTCCAGCAGGTTGGGGTTGGACGCGTGGATGTAGTTGTGCGGCTTGGGCGCGCGCAGGGGCGGCGGGGCGCCCGAGGGGGGCGGGGCGCCCGAGGCCGCCGGGGCCCCCTCTGCCTGCGACACGCGCCGGTAGCTGCGGTAGTGCTCGGTGGGCACCGGCACGTTGGACGGCTTGCTCTGCCGAAGGGAGAGAACGTTCTGAGGTAGGAGCGTCCCAAACGCGAAATGTTCTTTCGTAACACATAATCAAATCTCGCTACTTTTCCCTTATCTCGACCTGCGCGGGATCCCCTGACAATTTTCGTCCGAGTTATCGATTCGGACCTCTTCTGTTCTCTGTCTATTCGACAATGTATAAGGTCTCTATTTTAGTCGTCTTCGTTCAGAACTCGGCTCGTGCCGAAAACTGAATAAAATCCCGAAACGGGAGTTCTTAAAAACTTATAGCTAGGAATGAAATGTAAAGTGAACCAGTTAGGTCGGGTTGTCGTGTATCGGTACTCACCTTGGGCTTGGCGTCGTCCTTGTGCTTGTTGCGCGAGAAGAAGCGCAGGTACTTGCGGTCCAGGCTGGCCGCGCCCACCGCCTCCGAGGACTCGCTCCTGCACACACACGCCGGCACCACACCGATCACGATAAACGATAGATGACCCGGTCGTCGGACGATGACCACAAAATTAAACGAGCACGATTTGTTGAGAAGTTATGGAGGATTTTTTTTCCTCCTCTTTAACCTCTAAACAGATTACGCTCATAAATATTCATCGAGTAAACGATATATCCATGAAATAAGAAAATTCAGTTAGATCTTATCACACTTGCGATTTGCGAGCGAATTAGAAGCGAAGTTCCGTACAAATGTCGCTCGCCACGAGTGCGCGAGTTTTGTGTCGAGACTCGCCCGCAAATCGCAAGTGTGATAAGGCCCTAAATAGTCATTTTTGGCAACTTTTCAACGGTAGTCGTAGGAGGTGATCGGGTTTTTTAAAGGAAAGTCCTAATGAGTCGAGTCTATTATTAAAACAATGACGGGTTCAAAACCGCGGCCGGACCTGTGCATGCGGTGCGTCAGCTTCTTCAGGGAGCCGAACTTGGACTTGTCCTTCTCCTTCTCGCGCGCGTCCCGCTCCCGCTCCCGCTCCCGCTCGCGCTCGCGCTCCCGCTCCCGCGGCCGCTCGTTCCCGTCCGAGTCCGTGGAGTATTCCGTCTCCGAGTACTGCTTGGGCAGGTCCGCCGTCTGCAACCCGAGGGACGCCGTTAGGAACGGAACTTTCCATGACAGAAAAACACCAAGGAGAGATAAATATCCGGTGCTCGTGTCGTACATACGACATCGAGCGAGAGAGATACGAGTGATAGATAGGAGTGTGTACCTATACAGTGTGGAAAAATAACTCGAGCCCTGGAGGGAAACTACCTTAAATCCTTAAGCTAGCTCATTTTACTTTAAGGAGACATTCCTTTATTTATAAAAGAAAAAAAAACTGCATTCAAAGATTTTCTAAAACTCGCTCGCCTCGCCCGGGAATCGAACCCACTAAAATGAAAAAAAAAAACGACTACTATCAATATGTTATACTTACATTATTTAACTGATAAATTGTTCGAAATGAGTACCCTCGTTCCGTCTACACAAAATTAGTCGCCGTTGAAATTCATTTATGAAACTTTGTTTACTCACTACACTTGTCACTTACAACTTTTCGTAATTAAAACAACACTTCACTTGTACTTATACTCTAAACACTACCGGCCCCCAAGGACGACTTGTCCTTTACAAGATCTCAGCATTTAAAGCCTTAATCAACTAACATTTTGACTAGTGAACTGAACACTGAACGTTAACTCACTACAAGAAAGCATTAACTAATTAACCATCTTAACAAAGTAGGGAAAATAACTAAGAATCCATAGGCAGAGGGCAGATTTTACTAATAGGTCTGCGCATGGTGCTATTTTTACATTTCAAAGTGACAACTCGTGTTAAACCATCTCTACCAGGATGCTTATCTATTATACGGCCTAACAACCATTTTCCGGGAGGGAGTCTTTCATCTTTAACTAGAACAACTGTTCCAATTTCAGGATCTGGATTCTCAACAGTCCATTTATATCGATTCTGGAGTGTTGTTAAATACTCAGAGCTCCAGCGAACCCAAAGTGATTGTAACATTTTTTGAAGCAATTGCCACCGATCCAATCGAGAAACGGGCACAGTGGCGAGACTTTCTTCCGGAACAGTGATAGGAGCTTCTCCTATAAGGAAATGTCCGGGTGTGATTGGAGGAGCATCATCAATCGAACTACTGATTGCAGTTAGAGGACGCGAATTTACACAAGATTCTACTTGAGTTAACAGCGTAGTATACTCTTCAAACGTGAGCAGCGTCTGTCCGATGACACGTTTGAGGTGAGCCTTAACAGACTTCACTCCGGCCTCCCATAATCCTCCGAAGTGAGGGGATCCAGGAGGAATAAAATGCCAAGTCGTGTGGTCATTAGCAAGAATCTCAGATATTTCTCCAACTACTTCAGACTTTCTATTTTTGAACATAACATCTAATTCCTTTGAGGCACCAACAAAGTTGGTTCCGCAATCACTCCACAGGTCGCTACAATAACCGCGCCTAGAGGTGAAACGACGAAAGGCAGCGATAAAGGCAGCTGTGGACAAGTCACTGACCAATTCGAGATGAATAGCCTTGGTCACAGTGCAAACGAACAAGGCAATATAAGCTTTGCAAGTTGCGATTACATCTGCCAGGGTACAATTTGAGTTGAATTGGACCTGCAAAGTCCACCCCGCTCTTACGGAAGGGCTTGTCTGGTGTGACACGGCATGGTGGTAGCTGACCCATCAATTGATTAATCGGTGTTGCCCTTTGTTTGAAGCAAGGAATGCATCGATGAACTATTTTTCTAACCAAGTTTTTAACACCGATTATCCAATATTTACAACGAAGCTCACTCGATTTTGAAAACCTTTGACCTTTTCTCAGCATTTGTAATTCTTCCAGAAACCAGAATTCCTATGAAAGTCGAATACAAATGTTTGTAGCGTATCTCAATTCGCGAACAGTTAGATGCTGAGGAAAAGTCGCGAGATCTATCTGATTGCTTCTGGCATCAATACGGGCTTTACACAATTTTACAAATCGCATTACATAACCCGTCACACGAATCAATTTTATTAGAGTCGAATATCGAGACAGGTAAGTAAATCTTTCGTCACTCTCGGTAGATACACCAGCTTGAAATGCGCCTACTTTATTATCATTCGCTTGTGATTTATCTTTAGCTTCTAATTGTGTGGCTGGTATGTCAAGGGAGAGTGAGCGACAGTCATCAAAGTCATTAGGTTGGTGAAGCATAGTCGGTCCGCGCCACCACAATTCGCAGTCCTGCATTAAATCAGGACGGATGCCACGCTACGTCCCCTGGATTATCTGCTGATCTGATGTGGTGCCACCGGCCACTACTCACATTGTTTATAATCTCAGTGACACGATTAGCTACATAAGTCTTCCAAGTGTTTGGACTTCTTCGAAGCCAAGCTAAGACTATCATCGAATCTGTCCACGCAAATACAGATTCTTCAGGAAGTTGAAGACTTTCTTTAACATCTTTAAGTAGCTTCGAGAGCAGTACCGCGCCACACAGTTCCAAACGCGGCACCGAAACCTGTTTAACTGGTGCTACTTTAGTTTTAGCTATGACAAGAGATACATGGATTCCGTGGGACGTGATAACTCGCAAATAGACTACGGCAGCATAAGCGACATTAGAGGCATCACTGAACCCATGAATTTCCACTCTTTCATTGCCATCTAATTGTGTGTGAACCCAACGTTCTAAATATAAAGTTGGCATGTGATAGAGTTGGTCTCTATAACTAGACCATTCTGAGGCAAGTTCAAGAGTAAGCTCATCGGTCCAATTCACACCACTCAACCATAGTTTCTGCAAAAATATTTTTGCAGTGATAATCACAGGTCCTAGAAAACCTAGAGGATCAAAAGCTCGTGCAATATCCGAGAGTACTGACGTTTTAGTGAAGCGTTTTGTGGGTTCCGAGAGCTCCATCTTAAGTTCAAAAACATCGTGACGTAGGTTCCATCTAATTCCTAAAGCTTTAATAGTGTTGTCGAGCATAATCTCAACACTTTCCTTGCTTGTCTTTTCTGCATTAGGAATCTTCTTCAAAACGTCAGGACTGTTGGATGCCCATTTATGCATTTCAAATTTACCTTTAGCCATAACTCGTGTGATACGGTCTTGCAGTTTCATAGCCTCTTCTTCGTCTTTCGCACCTGTGAGTAAATCATCCATATAAAAGTCATTGCTAATGATATCTACCAGATCTGGAAACTCATCCTTTTCGTCTTGTGCAAGTTGCTTCAGTGTGCGAATGGCGAGGAACGGCGCACATGATGTACCGTATGTGGGCCATTCCACGTCGTTTCAACAAATGGGTGTGCGGCATGATTTTTGATTTGAATAAAAAAAATTGAGGATATACTTTATGGTGGCAGAAGTGCTAAACCACCGCTATTTATTTTTTTCATCTTTTAATTTTCGAGCTTTGTCCATTTGAAATAAATAGTGGGGTCTAATTCCTGCTTGTATATAGTATGCTCTAACTTTTTTTTTTAGAAAAGATAACGAAATAATTGTTGCTGTGTTTGAGTAGGTAAGAACTGTGGATATCATACTGTATAACAAAAGTTATCAGAATTAACCACGAACAAAATGGTGTCCATTTGAAATATACACTTAACTGGTAAATTTTTACAATGTTTTTATTTTTTCTGTGTCAACCCTGATGCATATTAAGGATAACTTTTTTCTGATTTAGAAAGTACTTGTTTTGCTTATTCTACAAAATAAATATTATCGTGTTAGGGTAATAACTTCTAAGAGAAAAATAGTAGTGAAAATTGAGAATTTCGAAAAATGGTTATGTTTGACCCCCAAAAAACGCATGTGGAAGAAAACATAAAAATCTGAATTTATTCAGAAGATATAGTCCATGTCTTCGATAATCAGATTCAGTTTAAAAAGTTTTGTTATTTTGCCTATTTTTGGAAATGTGATTTTTTTAAACTGCTTATCTCGTGCATTTTCTCTCTCATTGTATTTATACAGGGTGTCCCTAAAACCAACTTTTATACGATCAGGGCTGATAGACCAGCTCATAAGAACCTAGATTAAGCAAATTTGACCTCAGTAAAAATCTCTTAGTTTTCGAGATATTGACGTTTTTGTAAAACTCGTGCTAAGTGATACCCTGACTCGGTGTTTTGAGTGTCATTGCTAAAATATCAAGTATTTTACAAATCTGTATTTTGCTATGTGTGGCCAAATAACTATGCTATTGAACGTATTTTCTATTTTTGCTAATTTATTCATGCTGTGGACACAGTACAATAACAAAAAAAAATTATTCGATTTTTTTCAAATTTCACCTCTGACTTCGAACTAGCGTGGTGAAAAAAAAATGTACCAACATAACCAGGCACTCAACGTAAAAAAATTGCGCATTTATTGTAGTTTCTAAAATGGTATAAAATTTACTAAACACTGTAATAATTTTTTAAATAATGATATTTTGTTACAAAATTATCTGTCTGCCGCCTTCATCTCATACGATCCGGTTGAACTAAGTTTGCACCTGGCGTGCTTGACATCACATACAAATTAGGTGCAAACTTCACGTAATCGTCAATATCTCGAAAACTAAGAAATTTCTATGAGGTCGATTATACTCAGTCTCGTTTTTTATGAGCTGGTTTATCAGCCCTGTTCGCCATTTTGTAAAAGTCGCGAATTTTGATAGCCTGGATCAGTCTTTCGAATGTCATGACTTCAAATTTCAGTATTTTCTTAATCTGCTTTTTGTTAAACATTACTTAATAATCATGCTATCATACCTTTTCTGTTCGAAATTCAAATTCTGGTACGAAATTTAACCAATATTAATTACGGGTACGAAATTTAACCAATAGGAATATTGTAGTATAACCTCCTTTTGAATTAAAATGCTATTATCTTAAAAACTACGGTGTCTAGTGTGTAAAATCTTACTATTTTAAACTACATTATTTTTTTTTAAATTAGCATGGTAATTTTGTTTTAAGTACTACGCGATTCAAATCCGAGGTCATATTTTGAATCACGTAAAATCTAATTTATTTTGATAAGGTATGATAGCATAATTATTAAGTAATGTTTAAAACAAAAAGCAGATTAAGAAAATACTGAAATTTGAAGTCATGACTTTCGAAAGACTGATCCAGGCTATCAAAATTCGCGACTTTTACAAAATGGCGAACAGGGCTGATAAACCAGCTCATAAAAAACGAGACTGAGTAAATTGACCTCATAAAAATTTCTTAGTTTTCGAGATATTGACGATTACGTGAAGTTTGCACCTAATTTGTATGTGATGTCAAGTACGCCAGGTGCAAACTTAGTTCAACCGGATCGTATGAGATGAAGGCGGCAGACAGTTAATTTTGTAACAAAATATCATTATTTCAAAAATTATTACAGTGTTTAGTAAATTTTATACCATTTTAGAAACTACAATAAATGCGCAATTTTTTTACGTTGAGTGCCTGGTTATGTTGGTACATTTTTTTTTCACCACGCTAGTTCGAAGACAGAGGTGAAATTTGAAAAAAATCGAATAATTTTTTTTTGTTATTGTACTGTGTCCACAGCATGAATAAATTAGCAAAAATAGAAAATACGTTCAATAGCATAGTTATTTGGCCACACATAGCAAAAAACAGATTTGTAAAATACTTGATATTTTAGCAATGACACTCAAAACACCGAGTCAGGGTATCACTTAGCACGAGTTTTACAAAAACGTCAATATCTCGAAAACTAAGAGATTTTTACTGAGGTCAAATTTGCTTAATCTAGGTTCTTATGAGCTGGTCTATCAGCCCTGATCGTATAAAAGTTGGTTTTAGGGACACCCTGTATATGCAGATTAAAATATTTACGACTATAAATTTTAAATGTATGGCAATTGATGAAAATCAATAAATAAACCCAGACGGTTCAAGTTTACTACATATATTTAATAATATTTATATAAAAAGAAACTAAAAACATTACATGCAAACCTTTACTACTTCGAAATTTTCTGAAGTAGAATCACGTCGCACTTTTAATTAATTTTGAGAACTGGGAACGAAACTATGATAAGAACGTATATTTTTTATGGTTCTTATATTTTTAAATCGCTCTGATAGGTACAACTCAGCTACATCGACATCTGATTCTGAGACGAAAAAGAACTTGATTCCAAGAATTTGGTTTACACAAAACTCGTACTTAACTTAAGGGGATAAAATGTTATCACTACCTGGGGTATATGTAGTCATATTATCTATTTACACAAAAATATCTCTATAATCTCTTGTACATGATCCTGTTTGTCTACCACCTCTCTTGTCTCATCACTCAACTGCTCAAAGGTTGACTGGAAGAGCTCTCTTAAAGGGATAAGTTCGACTTTGTACATATAACTGTATTTTGTAACCCTGTGCTTTGTATTATTTTGTGCAATAAAGAGTTTACATACATACATACATAAACACAATGAGAGAGAAAATGCACGAGATAAGCAGTTTAAAAAAATCACATTTCCAAAAATAGGCAAAATAACAAAACTTTTTAAACTGAATCTGATTATCGAAGACATGGACTATATCTTCTGAATAAATTCAGATTTTTATGTTTTCTTCCACATGCGTTTTTTGGGGGTCAAACATAACCATTTTTCGAAATTCTCAATTTTCACTACTATTTTTCTCTTAGAAGTTATTACCCTAACACGATAATATTTATTTTGTAGAATAAGCAAAACAAGTACTTTCTAAATCAGAAAAAAGTTATCCTTAATATGCATCAGGGTTGACACAGAAAAAATAAAAACATTGTAAAAATTTACCAGTTAAGTGTATATTTCAAATGAACACCATTTTGTTCGTGGTTAATTCAGATAACTTTTGTTATACAGTATGATATCCACAGTTCTTACCTAAACAAACACAGCAACAATTATTTCGTTATCTTTTCTAAAAAAAAAGTTAGAGCATATTATATACAAGCAGGAATTAGACCCCACTATTTATTTCAAATGGACAAAGCTCGAAAATTAAAAAATTAAAAAAATAAATAGCGGTGGTTTAGCACTTCTGCCACCATAAAGTATATCCTCAATTTTTTTTATTCAAATCAAAAATCATGCCGCACACCCATTTGTTGAAACGACGTGGAATGGCCCATGTGACAGTCAATAAACGTTTCTCAACGACATCATCTTGAGGTGAGGGACGCCACAGTATGCGCTGATAATCGACATCCTCCTTAGCGACGAGAATCTGGCGATACATCTGCTTTACGTCACCGAGCAGGCAAATCTTGTGAGTACGCCATCGGGTTATAAGGTCGCGCAAGTCTTGTAATGTAATAGTGGCGGACCAATCAGTAATTCGTCGTTGAGTGACGAGCCATCTGAAGGCCGTGCTGTTCCATCAAAAACTACTCTTAGCTTCGTAGTAGTGCTGGACTCTCGAATAACAGCGTGATGTGGAAGATAATACACTTTGTGAGTTGGCTTTTGTTGGGGGTCTACATCTTCCATGTGATTCAGCTCTTGATACTGTTCGACAAACTTTGTGTAATCCTTTTTAAATTCCGGCTTGTGTGCGAATCTCTTCTCCATGTGCTTCAGTCTTTGAAGTGCAATGGATTTTGAATCTCCCAAATTCTCTTCGTACCCATCTCTAAAAGGTAACCGTACGACGTAACGACCATCTTCTTGTCTATAGTGCGTTTTCTTATAGTGCTCTTCACATTGTTTATCAAGATGCGTCATAGGTTTCTCATGTGGTTGGTACTCTTCAGATTCCCAGAATTTGCGTAAGAGCTGATCTACCTCTATATGTGCGTTGTGAACCATAATGTTGTGAGGTGGTAGATCACTCGATGGATTTGTCGCTCCAGAGACTAGCCATCCCAGTCTGGAGTTCTGTGCCAGGAGAGAGTCATATTTGTGAAGTCCATTCAGTAAGATGCAAGCATAGACATCGGCCCCCAGCAGGACATCTACAGGTCCTGGACGGTGCATGTGAGGATCTGCTAACTTTAGTTGTGACAAGGCAGGCCATTGTGTGATGTCAAACTCTTTGGTGGGTAGCAATGGTGTCAATTTCGATAGTACGTGAGCGTTAACTAGCATTACATGGTGGGTGTCAATCGGTGAGTAGATGTCTAAGTTTACGACGTGTCGAGCCTTTACAGCGTGAGTTCCGATGCCCGTGACATTCGCTGATTGTGGTATCTTCTTCAGTCTTAGTAATTGAACTGCCGACTCCGTGATGAAGGTCGCTTGTGAACCTTGGTCGACTAGCGCTCTTAAAAACACCAGAGAACCAGTGCTGTCCATCACACCAATCTGTGCTGTAGCCAAAATAACTTGGTTGTCACTTATTGAAACCTTCAGACTTGTGAGTTGCGTAGTTTGTGGGTCATCGGGTTCTGTGAGTGCTGATTCTGCAATAAGTGGCTTCGCAGTTAGGCTCTGGTAGTGTAGAAGCGTGTGATGTTTCCGGTTACAGATTTTACATGAGGTGGCTTGTTTGCAGTTCCGAATCGAATGTCCCTTGACAAGGCAGTTGAAGCATAAGTTGTTGTTTTTCACGAACTCTTTACGTTGATCTATGTCTAGTTGTGTGAACTCAGTGCAGTGACAAATGTAGTGACTTTTCTTACAATAAGTGCATTCCGTATCAACTTCAGTGGTAAAAGCTTTTACAGTCTTCATTTTTGGTGCTATGGTTAGTGGTTGAAGTGCGAGTTCTTTTCTCTCTTTCCTTTGTGTTGGTTGTAGCATTTCCATGGCTCTGAATCGTCCTTTCAAAAATGATGTGAGACTCTTATAAGTGGGTAACTCAATTGAAGATCCGAGTGATTGCTCCCAAGCCTTGTGAGTTTCGTTGTCTAACTTTGATACCACAGTGTGCACGACGATAGGATCCCAAGTAGTTGTGTCTATTTTCAAATTTGCCAGACTACTGAGACACTGGTTTGTAGTATCAAGAAGATCCTTGAGTCCCTTGGGGCAATCGTATGTGAGCTTCTTTTGGTTGAGCAAACGATTCAGTATGGTGTTCGCTATGATTCTGTCATTACTATAGCGACTGACAAGAGCATTCCAAGCTTTTCCATAATTTGCAGCAGTGATCTCGAAATGACGAACCAGTTGTTCAGCTTCACCTTTCAAACTCGACCTAAGATAGTGATGTTTCTGTATATCACTCAATCCTTTTTCATTGTGGACCATTGACAGAAATAAATCCTTGAAATGCATCCATGTCTGGTAATCTCCCGAAAAGGTGGGGATACTAATAGATGGGAGTTTATTTTGAGTGATTACTGGAGGTGCAGGCGATGCCACACTTTGTGCTTGCTTGGATTCCAAATGATCCAATAGACTCGTCTTAAAATCCAAATAGAGATCTTCGACATTGTTGTAAAGTTCTTTTAGATCCTTTATCACGTCACTATCAGTCGTTACTTTCAATATTTCTCGATGTTCAGAAACAAATTTTGACCAATACTCCTCTAGTGATTGCGTTCGTGTTTTTAAGTAACTCTCAGTATACCACGACGTTGAAGTCTTCTTGTAGTTAGTGTGTAGTCTTTTAATCTGGCTGAAAAGTTCCTCTTGTGATACAACGCCCGACATTGTTACTAAAAATTCATACCCGAACAGCAAATTTCAATGTTCCGTATCTATTGGCAAAATATTTCTAAGTCACTGACAACACTGTTTTATTCCAAGTTCATTTTTTACGTGATTTTACTAAGTCCGAAACACATCATTATTACAAGTCCATTTTGTTCGTGAAAATTCAAAGTCTTTTACAATTTAATTTATTTTTCTCACTCAAAGTCATTGACATTTAACTTCACTTTATTTTTATTTTTTTCACTATAGAGTCTATGACACTTTGGTTTTTTCCACTGTCACTGTACTCACGATTTATCCGTAGAACGAAGGACCAATGTTCACTCACTACACTTGTCACTTACAACTTTTCGTAATTAAAACAACACTTCACTTGTACTTATACTCTAAACAAACTTGCTATGAAACCATTCAAGAGCTAAGGGTTGCGGTAGAAAATGTTATTAGGGGCTTACACCACAACACTTCGCTGAAGGCTACAAGAAATGAATTTCAACGGCGACTAATTTTGTGTAGACGGAACAAGGGTACTCGTTTCGAACAATTTATCAGATAAATAATGTAAGTGTAACATATTGATAGTAGTCGTTTTTTTTTTTCATTTTAGTCGGTTCGATTCCCGGGCGAGGCGAGCGAGTTTTAGAAAGTCTTTGAATGCAGTTTTTTTTCTTTTTGAAAATAAAGGAATGTCTCCGTTAAGTAAAACGAGCTGGCTTAAGGATTTAAGGTAGTCTCCCTCCAGGGCCCGAGTTATCTTTCCACCCCGTACGTGGCACGTATGCGGACTCACTTGGGGGGCGACGGAGTCGTGCGTGGCCCGGGTGATGAGGTCGAGCCAGGCGCGCGCCGCCGCCGCCGACTCGCACGCGAAGTAGAACGCCGTGCCCGTGTGGTAGACCTTGAACGCGTGCGGCCGCGACTTCACCTCGCCCGCCGCCGCCGCCGTGAAGCCCGCCAGCCGGATCATGCAGTCCGCGCGCGACCCCTGCACGACCACAAGCGCGGCGATCATATCGTATCTTATCCAGAGATACCTGGATATAACACATTATAGTATCTTCGCCGTGCGTGATGCCACACACACACACCCATACTCACGTCGGCGCTGCGGTAGGCGTAGAGCGTGGTGTCAGCCAGCAGCAGGTAGCGGCGCGCCCAGCGCGGCTGCTGCGCGCCCCGCGCCCGCACGCGCTGCCACACGGAGCCGCCCGCGCCGCGCCCCGCCAGCGCCCGCGCCGCCACCGCGCGACGCTCTGACACAGATAAATTACTTTGATTTTTTTACGAAGGATACATATATAAGCTTTAGCTCGTTTTATAATCGATCGGTTCGAAAGGACGAAACGCCCCTGCGAAGCTCGAGCGACTCGCGTGCGCCGGACCCGCTCGAGCCGGAACCGGAGCGAGCGGGTCGACCGGCTCGTCAGAGAGACGTCTCGGAAACGTTTGAAACGCCGGCGGACCGCGAAGACTCACTGGCGAGCAGGGAATTCTTCTTCTTGAGACTCTTGGACTTGTAGGCGGGGAACATGCCGCGCACGCCCGGCGCGGCGGCCGGCTCGGCGGCGTCGCGCGGCACGGGCAGGCCGGCGCCGGCGCCGGGGCCGGCCGCGCCGTTGAGCGGCGGCAGCTCGCGCCGCTCGCTCGGGACCACGCGGATGTCGCGCTTCGTGATGTGCCGCGGCGGCGCCTCCAGCCGCAGCGGCCGCGGCGGCGACGCCGGCGCCGGCGGCGCGCGCACCGGCCGCAGCGCCGGGTACAGCGGCGCCGGCGCCGGCCGCGGCGGCGGCGACGGCGGCGGCGCCCGCCCGCCGCGGGGGCCCCGCCCCGCCTCCTCCCGAGGAACCCTGACGTCGTCGCCGAGCGGAGATTCGACGTCACCGTCCTGAAACGTGCGGTCCGCTGATGAGAACGAAAAACGTCTCCGATCCCTTTAAAACTAAAACATCTGTTAAGTCCGACCGTTTAGCGAAACGCTCACGTGTAAACGTCCCGAGACTTCGGTGTACCGACACTCGTCCGATTATCAAATTGACAGTCGGAAACCTAACCTCTCGAAGCGACATACGTGTCGGGTTGACTTCGGAGGAAAATATTAATCGTTTTATTGGAATACTCTACTCGTTTGTCATAAGTGCTAGAATCGCTGCTCGTGCGTGTCGGACGTTTCGTTTTCGGGTGTGTGACGTCGACCGGCCAGAGTTCGCCGACCTCCTAGTCGGTATCCACAACTCTTCCGTCCACTTAAACTTTTGACTGTGACCTGACAAGACGCCCGATTTGACCGAATCGACGCGAGGAGGAAGCCGTCGAGCCGGTGAGTGATGTCAGATTTAATTTTAGATAATAAGTTTAAGCGTCCTCGACAACGGGGAACGAATCCGAACCGGACTGAAGCCTACTTCTGGAGGCGTATGATGCTACGCTTTGTCGCGGGATAAATAAATGATACCTAAAGCATCCATCACGTTCTGACAATGCGTGTGTGAGAGTGACGAACGCTTTATCATTTATTTTACGCGCGACAAAGCGGAGCACCGTAAGCCTACTGAACGACGTCGGCCGCGCACGTACCCGCCCGGGCCGCGGCGACGGGCGGCGCGCCTCGGCGGCCGCGACGTCGACGGCGTCGACGAGGTCGGGCTCGGCGTCGGCGTCGGCCGGCTCGAGCTCCGGCCGGTCGTCGGGTCGGCGGCGGCCGCGCTGCTGCAGGATGGCCTCGCCGATCTGCGAGCTGGACTTCTTGAAGTCGAGGATCTGGTCCGCCTTGTCGGCCGAGTGCACTCGCACGGCGGGGCTGTCGGCCGGCGCCGTGG
The DNA here is from genome assembly GCA_947034925.1 of Eudemis profundana. Lineage (NCBI taxonomy): Eukaryota > Metazoa > Arthropoda > Insecta > Lepidoptera > Tortricidae > Eudemis > Eudemis profundana. The sequence continues at coordinate 47,083,966 of OX344795.1, read as the reverse complement.
GCGACTCCGGGATGATCTGCGTCACGAGCGAGCCGGGCGACTCCCGCCGGTCGAAGTCGTACGCCGGCGTCGAGTGGCTCTTGTCCAGCTTGCCGCGGCGCGCCTCGTCGTCCGGGGCCGGCGCCGGCACCGGCACCGGCCCCGGCGGCACCGCCGGCGACGTGCGCGGCCGCGGCGACAGCTCCAGCCCCGTGCTGCACGACACGGCCTGCGGACCGGGACGTTTATGATCAGGCGTCGGAAATTCGCGATGCCTCCTATATTTTATTTTATATATTTGGGACATCGACAGCGCTACGATTCACAAATGTACAGAGACGATAGGGATGATGACCGGGTTGAAGCTATATTATAATTCTATTTAGTCCGTCAGTTAGATTATGGAAAAATATGGGACACATATTTTTTAGTTTATCAAAATATTAAAAATCGACAAAGTTATAGATCATCAAGCTTCTAGAGTGGGGGCTTGTGACGTCACTCCTAGGTGAAAATTGTACCAAGGAGTGACGTCACTCGAAACTTCTGAGCACTCTATCCTCGACATTTTTTGTTTGTCAAACGAAAGAAAAAATACGTGTACAATATTTTTTAATAATCTAACTGACGGTCTAAACAGTTTTTTTAGTCGTCTAGCCCATTATTAAAACATCATTAAAACAGATGTCCACCAAGAAACTGTACCCAAACGTTGGCGTCGGTGTCGGTGTTGATCAGTATGGAGGCGGACTCGATTTAATTTTATTATTTTTCTACTCTCCTGTACTTTTATCTTTTACTTGGTCACGAACACTAATATAAGAACATACATAATATAAGTTCAGAGAAGTCTATACTCTATTCCCCATAACAGCACTAGTGTCGTTATAGTCGCAAAACGATACTGCTAGCAGCCACAGACTTCTAAATCTAGGTTAAACTTAGGTCAAGGATTAAGTGCTCAATTCTAACTTTACAATAAAAATGCACAACTACCAACTTAACAAACAATTAAATTCCTACGGTTTTTAAAAAAAAAACAAAACTTTCCGAACTAAATTATCATTATTATTAATCATATAGATGCCCCTATACTGTTACATTCACTTTCCTTTAGAGTACCACGCCGTTGTGAACGAGCTTGTAGAAAGAAACCACTCTTCTTCTATATCCCCCGTAGTAGAACCGCATATACGCGTAATAGTTTCATTAAAAGGGCGTGCAGGCTTTATAATGAAAAGTTTACACATTTAGATATCTTTAGTTTTAAGCTAAGTAAGCTAAAAAATCTATCCTTGCAATGTACTGTACAATCCAATTAAGTTGTGTTGTGTTAACTCACTTGTGTTGTTATGACAGGTTGTAAGACATGTAGGTACTTATGTTTGTGTTTTTATTTAAAGTTGTCATGCACAAAGGTATAATAAGTAGATATAAGCTATTAGTTTGTAATATTTTTAGGAAACTGTAAGTCTACTGCTAAACATTTTTGTTTTTGTATTATTTACAACTACATGAGACTGTTTGTTTCTTTATTAAATAAATAAATAAAAAATAAATTCATTGATGCCAAAATAAAAAAAAAGTTTTTTTTTTTTTTTTTTTTTATGTGTGATAGACAAGCATTTGACTCCGACCGCACCTGATGTTAAGTGACGATGAAGCCTAGGATGGAGTATTTTTAATATCGTCACTGCGTGTCACTAGCTCGCTATACTATACGCTATACGTCAAATTAAAAAAGTTTACCATATACACATACTGTCAGTCATATGTCATACCCATTTGCCTTGTTTGCTCGCTATGTTTAATTTTGTATTTTATATATATTTTAAAACCTAGTCGTAGAAAAAGTATTTTTTCTACTCCTGTACTGTTATCTGTCTTTTACTTGGTCACGAATATAAGAACAAATATAAGAACATACATAATATGAGTTCAGAGAAGTCTATACTCTATTCCCCATAACAGCACTAGTGTCGTTATAGTCACTTTACGTTATTGCTAGCAGCCACAGACTTCTAAATCTAGGTTAAACTTAGGCCAAGGATTAAGCGCTCAATTCTAACTTTACGATAAAAATGCACAACTACCAACTTAACAAACAATTAAATTCCTACGGCTTTTAAGAAAAACAAAACTTTCCGAACTAAATTCATTGATGCCAACATAAAAAAAAGTATTTTTTATATATTCACTGCGTGTCAATTTAAAATAAAAAAAAAAGTTTACCATAGACAATACTGTAAGTCAAACGTCATATTTGCCTTGTTTGCAGGTTTATTTTATTTTTATTTTATTTATTTATAGGTTTGCCAACAGATACAACACCAAAATGAGTATACATAAAATGAATACATAGCATGCATGAGTGTTTATCCACTTATAGGCAAACACAGCATGCAATTTTTATAAGCCAGCTATACAAAGTGAGAGACGCACTATACAGGGTGTCCCTAAAACCAACTTTTATACGATCAGGGCTGATAGACCAGCTCATAAGAACCTAGATTAAGCAAATTTGACCTCAGTAAAAATCTCTTAGTTTTCGAGATATTGACGTTTTTGTAAAACTCGTGCTAAGTGATACCCTGACTCAGTGTTTTGAGTGTCATTGCTAAAATATCAAGTATTTTAGAAATATGATTTTTGCTATGTGTGGCCAAAAAACTATGCTATTGAACGTATTTTCTATTTTTGCTAATTTATTCATGCTGTGGACACAGTACCATAACAAAAAAAAAATATTCGATTTTTTTCAAATTTCACCTCTGACTTCGAACTAGCGTGGTGAAAAAAAAATGTACCAACATAACCAGGCACTCAACGTAAAAAAATTGCGCATTTATTGTAGTTTCTAAAATGGTATAAAATTTATTGAACACTGTAATAATTTTTGAAATAATGATATTTTGTTACAAAATTAACTGTCTGCCGCCTTCATCTCATACGATCCGGTTGAACTAAGTTTGCACCTGGCGTGCTTGACATCACATACAAATTAGGTGCAAACTTCACGTAATCGTCAATATCTCGAAAACTAAGAAATTTTTATGAGGTCAATTTTACTTAGTCTCGTTTTTTATGAGCTGTTTTATAAGCCCTGTTCGCCATTTTGTAAAAGTCGCGAATTTTGATAGCCTGGATCAGTCTTTCGAAAGTCATGACTTCAAATTTCAGTATTTTCTTAATCTGCTTTTTGTTTTAAACATTACTTAATAATTATGCTATCATACCTTATCAAAATAAATTAGATTTTACGTGATTCAAAATATGACCTCGGATTTGAATCGCGTAATACTTAAAACAAATTTACCATGCTAAAATAAAAAAAAATAATGTAGTTTAAAATAGTAAGATTTTACACACTAGACACCGTAGTTTTTAAGATAATAGCATTTTAATTCAAAAGGAGGTTATACTACAATATTCCATTGGTTAAATTTCGTACCAGAATTTGAATTTCGAACAGAAAAGGTATGATAGCATAATTATTAAGTAATGTTTAACAAAAAGCAGATTAAGAAAATACTGAAATTTGAAGTCATGACATTCGAAAGACTGATCCAGGCTATCAAAATTCGCGACTTTTACAAAATGGCGAACAGGGCTGATAAACCAGCTCATAAAAAACCAGACTGAGTAAAATCGACCTCATAAAAATTTCTTAGTTTTCGAGATATTGACGATTACGTGAAGTTTGCACCTAATTTGTATGTGATGTCAAGCACGCCAGGTGCAAACTTAGTTCAACCGGATCGTATGAGATGAAGGCGGCAGACAGTTAATTTTGTAACAAAATATCATTATTTCAAAAATTATTAGACAAATTTTACCTGAAAATAAAATTTATATTAAGTTACTTACCTTATTCCAAGCCTAAACAAATTGAGATACCTTCCGTTTCCGCTTGCGAACACGTCAGTTCCGAGTGACAGGTGCCGGTTTTACCGCCATTTTCTCCCACCATAATCCAGCAGCCATGCTCGGCTGCGCGCCGAGTGGCCTCATTGGATTCTCAATTTGATCTACCGTCCAAAATGATATATGTGGACGGTAGATAGCCACTGCAGGATGACAGGTGGCGAAGTGGCCACTGTAGGTAGACAGGTGGCGGTGCGTATGTAAACAAACACCAATTAAGGTAAAGTTGTTTTGTTTATGGAGTAAGTATTTGCTGAAAAATAAGCTTAGATACTAAATTCCTGAAAAATAAGCTTAAACACTAAATATGTGAATGCAGTTAAATGTGTAATGTAACTTCAGCAAAGAACCAGCAGTCAGCAATCAAATTAGGCTTGGAATAAGGTAAGTAACTTAATATAAATTTTATTTTCAGGTAAAATTTGTCTATTAAGTACGTATACCTTATTCCAAGCCTAAACAAATTGAGAAGTGTTTGTTATCGGCTGCTGGATGAGTAAGGATTGTGTATAGAGATAAGAACGCCAATGTGAACAAAAAGAATTAAAATCTATTGTAAATATATATTCATAGATAGATCAAATAGTTTTACAACACGTATATGATTATTACGTAAATAATTATATCGGATCAAAGCATTCATCTAAAGGGTTGGATCCCAAATTTAAACCACGGACAGTTTTATTATAAAATTTGTGAAAAGTTGTGGCACTTTGCCAGTTACCTCTTTCCAAGATTTCATTAATATTATGATTGTCAAGCCAGCCTGACGAAGCAACAGCGGAGCGCACACTGCCTGCACTCCCATCTATGTTAGCATCTTTTAAAACAGACTTCACCCATCCACCTATAATGGTCCGTGAAGCTGGCTTAACTACACCACAGGTAGAAATAAATAAATTCTCTATATTCCCTCTTCGATTCCGAGACAGATAAATCAATTTCTTTATCCAATGTACAGGGTCGATATTTTGATTAGAATGGCACTTCAGCAACTTCCACCCAGACTGTCTGCGCGATGCGCTATCAGTTTTAGAACCGAATTCGGGCCAAAATACTATGGAATCGGATTTAATCACACATTTAGATTCATTAATACTCAATAATGTTAGGTCGTGAACTCTACGTCCAGAACAAAGCAATAAAATAATCGCACATCTCTTAGATACCTCATACAAACTAGACTCGCAAGGCTCCTTACTTTCTAAATGAGAGCACAAATCTTTAACATTCCATACATTGCCTTTGTGCGGTCTTGGTTTACTAAGAGCAATCGCTTTCAAAGCCTGACGGACAACTACGTGTGAACTAAGCGGTGGGCCAGACTGTGCGGGACAAAAAGTCGAAACTACTGATTTGTGCACACAAATTGTACTATGCGACAAATTTTCTACGAGGTATAAATCAGTTAAAAACCTTGCCAAATCTTGCGGTGCCGGGTTATTTTTAGAAACACCATTAGCATTGCACCAGCGGCACCACCTTAACCAAGCCGGCTTATAGGTCGCTAATGATGACCTCCGCCAACCTCTAGCGAGTAAACTCTTTTGTTTATCGTCCCAAGTATCTAACAGGGTGGCCCACCCCGTATCAGCCAGACTTCCAAAGCTATCCGCTTGACATCGGAAGGAGGTTTTTGAGTCTGAATGTCCACTAACCGGGTTTGCAGGTTGCGAATCGCGATGGGAGGGGACAGGGACCGGTTCTTCAGATCGCTGCGCCAGAACACCTTCTCCCAATTCGGGACTATCAGTAGGTACATACCCTCGGCATTGTTGAGGTGAGTGAGAACTCTCGGGATCAGACACGGTGGAGGAAAAATCCACGCTAATTGGTACGTCCATCTGCGACTGAACGCATCGACGAATATGGCATTCGGATCCGTCTGATCTAACGTCACATACGCCGGCACCACGTGAGCCCTCTTGGATGCGAAGAGATCGATCTGAGGGGTGCCCCATACCTGGAATATAGGATCCGTTGCCGCAGAGAGTAGATGCCACTCCGACTGACCGCGGATTCTCGACAGACGATCGGCCTCGGTGTTGTAACGGCCGGGGATGAACTGTATTGACATATGGATATGATGGCGGTCCAACTCGTTCAACACCTGATATGTAATGTTCATCATCTGTTGTGACCGTGTACCTCCCTCGTTGCGTAGGTATGATACAACTGTCCGATTGTCCGACATAATCATTAACGACGAGTGTGCCAGCACGTGACTCTGCAAGGTTATTACCTTCTGAACCGCCATCATCTCCAAAAGATTGGAATGCAGAAGTGACTCCTCTTGTGACCATTGGCCAGCTAACTCCTTGTTGTTGAGCAGAGCTCCCCAGCCCTGACCCGAGGCGTCTGTTGTCAGGAAAAACTGGGGTGCAGGAAAGTGAATCAGGGAAGCGATATTTGCATGGTTGATCCACCACTCTAGCTCCGGGAGGTGCGTCACCGGGAGTTCCACTATTACCTTCGAACTCATGTCGAGCAGCTGGTTGCAGAATTTTAACAGAGACCTGCTGTTCAGTCGACCCCTCGGGACAATGAAGCTGGCGAAATTGCACAATCCGAGTAAAGATTGTACCTGCTTCAGAGAAACGTACCTGTCTGCTAGCATCTCGTGGCATTTTCGCACAATGTTTTGAATTTTCTCGGCTGGGAGAGACTTCAGGTTGTTCCAGGGATCCCACTGAATTCCCAAGAATTCCATGGACCGCCGAGGCATCAGGGTCGATTTTTCGTAATTTATCGTCCAACCTAGATTCTTTAGGATCTGTACAGCAAGTCTTACTTGGTTCTGGAGTAACGTCGGGCTCTGGCATGCAATGAGAAAGTCGTCCAAGTACACGATCACCCTGATACCTCGGGATCTTAGCAATTCCGCGATCCAATTTGTAACTGAGGCAAACGTCCTTGGAGCCGTTGAGAGGCCAAATGGAAGGCAAGTCATTTGCCAAAGTTGCCGTTGAAAAATTACCCTCAGGAATCTCCGATGAGTGATATTCACCGGAATGTGGAAATACGCGTTGTGAAGGTCCAGTTTTACCAGCCAGTCGCGTGGTTGTAGAAAGTCGGGAACCTTGTACATGTTTATAAGGCGAAACTTCGCCGAATATACGTACTTGTTGAGTTGTTTTAGATTGAAGACTGGTCGCATGGCCCCGCCTTTTTTCGGCACCAGGAAAATGTTTGAGACAAAGCTTGGGGTCAACGGCGCTGGTTCTAGCACACCCTGCATTATCAAGGCCTGCATTTGGCCCAACATCCCTCGACTTTCCTTGGTAATTAATTTTGAGGAAATTCGGAAGGGGTGTACTAGAGGTGGTCGTCTGATGAAGGGTATCCGGTATCCAGACAGGATTTTGATTATGTAATCCGGAGCACCCAGCGCTCTCCACTGGTCTAGAAACTTGACCAGTTGACCCGCTTGGAAGTTGAGATAGTCAGTCGTAGCGCCTGCGAGATCGCTTACCTTGTTTGTTTCGGTAGTACTTATCGTTGCGCGTAGTGGGACGAAACGCCCCGGCCTTACGCTTCCTAGAAGGACCACCGGAAGCAGCTGCATTAGCCGAAGGCCCCGGAAGCATACGGAAGCTCGAAACCTCCCCAGACCTCTTGTTTTGCTCCGTCCGTGTAACTCTTTGCGCAAGAGTTGGTCTGGCATCAGCCCCTTGCGCAGGGGTGCGTGTGCTGAAAAACACCTTCTCGATTCCGCCGTTTTTGGTTATACAATCAGAAAAACGTTGGTCATCGAATAAGTGCTCTTGCGTAGGAGGGATCTTCCGCAGAGATTCTTTCATGTAACGGTCCCTAACAAAATGCAAGACCCCGTCTCTGCGTTGTTGTATAATATCTGCGCGACGGCCGCAGGCCATTTGCAAGAGATCCAAATGGATGCGGGAATAATCACCCTCAGCAAAGATATTATTAATTTTATTTGTGACCATCTCAAGCGTACATTCAGCCTCCGAACTTAACCAAGATACGAAGGTATCGAAACCCTCTTTCAACTTCTCATTTTGCATAATAAGCGCATGAGTAATTGCGGCCAGTGTCTGCTCAGTAACGGCCAAGGCTCGGTTACGATCAAAAGTTTTAACCATGTCGTTGCTCTCCAACTCGGTAAAACCGGGAGACGACATATACGCCTTTTGAGCATCTACGTAACGCACTTGAGACCAATTGCGTGATTTGAAATGCTGTAATTTGTCTAAAATATCAGCATGCTCTTTAGAAGTTGTAGCCCTCGACGACTTGAGGGTAGTTTCCAATTTAAAATTAATGTCCTTAGCCGGGCCTCCCTGTGTAACTGGAAGAGGCACCGAGCAATCCTCCAAGTCGTCGGGTGCGCAAATTGACAAAACATCAGATTCACTAGAATATTCATCTGCGCGTGAGCGAACGGCGCCTCGTAAAGACCTTACCTCCTTAGCCAGGTTACTCACGATCTTTTCTAATTTGGCCATCCGTGCGTCGCCAGAAGATGAACTCTGTGAATCTTCGTCATCCGCGACAGCTCCCTTTCGACGAACACTTGCACCTTGATTTCCAGGATCTAAACTATCCATTTTGTCACTCTCTACTATGGAACTTTTATGAAAAAATATTTAAGACGTGTTGCCTGTCCAAGAAACAGAACGCCAATGAGGCCACTCGGCGCGCAGCCGAGCATGGCTGCTGGATTATGGTGGGAGAAAATGGCGGTAAAACCGGCACCTGTCACTCGGAACTGACGTGTTCGCAAGCGGAAACGGAAGGTATCTCAATTTGTTTAGGCTTGGAATAAGGTATACGTACTTAATACAGTGTTTAATAAATTTTATACCATTTTAGAAACTACAATAAATGCGCAATTTTTTTACGTTGAGTGCCTGGTTATGTTGGTACATTTTTTTTTCACCACGCTAGTTCGAAGTCAGAGGTGAAATTTGAAAAAAATCGAATAATTTTTTTTTGTTATTGTACTGTGTCCACAGCATGAATAAATTAGCAAAAATAGACAATACGTTCAATAGCATAGTTATTTGGCCACACATAGCAAAATACAGATTTGTAAAATACTTGATATTTTAGCAATGACACTCAAAACACCGAGTCAGGGTATCACTTAGCACGAGTTTTACAAAAACGTCAATATCTCGAAAACTAAGAGATTTTTACTGAGGTCAAATTTGCTTAATCTAGGTTCTTATGAGCTGGTCTATCAGCCCTGATCGTATAAAAGTTGGTTTTAGGGACACCCTGTATACAGGGTGATTGGAAATTCGACCTATCCCTTGAAAGGGGTTATTCTAGAGCTTATTTGCAATGATTTAAGTCCAATCAACCGGGGGTCAAAACTCAATGGTTATCAAGTTATTTGACTTTTAACTTATTTTTTTTAAAACCCGCCTTTCGATCTAAAACTGCTAATTGTGAAAAAACTACTTAAATTAAGAACAAAAAAGAGCCATCATCTAATAGCCAATAAATGGTTGATTACGAAAAATCCAAAAAACATGCCAAAACCTTTGAAAATGTTACCAATAAAAGAATTTAAAGTCAAAAGTTTTTGGATTTTGTTCAAAATTTTGTAATTCTTTGAGGCATTACTTAAAAAAAAATTACGACACTTCGCGTAAAAAATACTAAAATTAGTTCCTCAGTTCATAAGCTTTCTAAAAAAGTAGAATTGTTGACATTTTTTGCATAACTTTTTAAAATAACATTAATAATAAGAGAGGTGGTAGAGAATTTCGCCTAGCGTACCGGACCCTTAATCAGTTTGTTTGTGTCACTTTAGTTTCTCCGTGGGCTTTGTTTGTCTTCGGTTTCTTATTTTATCTCATCTTCTTAGGTTAGAAGTCACTAAAAGTAACCTTCCGTGATATTTCGGTTAGTAATTTATCTGTAAGTTCCCGGTTGCCTTAAGTTTGCACCTGGTTTCCTTGGTGTAACTTACAAATTAGGTGCAAACTTAACGCAACCGGGAATTGATTGATAAATTACTTATTGAAATATCACCGAAGGCAACTTTTAGTGATTCCAATCCTAAGAAGATGAAATAAAATAAAAAACCGAAGACAAACAAAACCCACGGATAAACTAAAGTGACACAAACAAACTGATTAAGGGTCCGGTACGCTAGGTGATATTCCCTACCCTCTCTCTTATTATTAATGTTATTTTAAAAAGTTATGCAAAAAATGTCAACAATTCTACTTTTTTAGAAAACTTATGAACTGAGGAACTAATTTTAGTAATTTTTACGCGAAGTGTCATAATTTTTTTTTAAGTAATGCCTCAAAGAATTACAAAATTTTGAACAAAATCCAAAAACTTTTGACTTTAAATTCTTTTATTGGTAACATTTTCAAAGGTTTTGGCATGTTTTTTGGATTTTTCGTAATCAACCATTTATTGGCTATTAGATGATGGCTCTTTTTTGTTCCTAATTTAAGTAGTTTTTTCACAATTAGCAGTTTTAGATCGAAAGGCGGGTTTTAAAAAAAATAAGTTAAAAGTCAAATAACTTCATAACCATTGAGTTTTGACCCCCGGTTGATTGGCCTTAAATCATTGCAAATAAGCTCTAGAATAACCCCTTTCAAGGAATTGGTCGAATTTCCAATCACCCTGTATATAATAACACTGATACGTATAAAACTAATAAAATCTATATAACTAATGTGTAAAATCTAAGAAAGGTTATGCCTTGTTTGTATTTTATATTTTAAAAAATCTAGTCGTAGAAAAAGTATTGTATGCAACGTTGTATAATTAAGTCAAAAAACGCTCATTGCGTCTCTATTTGCGATACTCGCCGCATTCGCGGCTCGTATCGCAACTCACGCAATTCGCATTTTTTGAACCTTCTTATACAACTGTTGCATAAAATACTAGTATGCAACGTTGTATAATTAAGTCAAAAAGCGCTCGTGGCGTCTCTATTTGCGATACTCGCCGCCGCCGTCTAGGCGGCAAAACGTCGCGGTTGCAAGTAGGTATTTTTTAATATGGCTACCTAAAGGATTTTGCCCGTCTACAAGGTTATAACTGTTAATAAATTCCCATTTGTCACTTCCTTGTCATTGGATAATTTTAGACGTTTTGCAACTAAGACTTGGTACATATTCGGCCTCATGTCACCCTGTCATTTTACTATCCATGAAATCTGCTACTTCGTCCATTCGCTATTAGGGTGTTTCGTATATTTCGCCGTTATGAAAACGAGACGTAGTGCAACCGAGTCCATATTATAAAGAGTCGTTTTAATAATGAGACGTTTTTTTATACGCTTTTGCATTTTACAACTAAGACCTGATGCAAATCGGGTCTTCTACTCGCATGGTCATTCTGAAACCTGGTCGTTATGACTGACGGGCCTGACCCGTCTCTCGTACCTTGTCCCGGCGGTAGAGCGCCTGGTCGGCGGGCCCGCGGCCGGCGCCGCGCCGCCGCCGCAGCTCCTGCCAGAAGGGGTCGAGCGCCAGCGGCCGCCGCGCCGGGCCCGAGCCGCCCACCGTGTGCCGCCGCAACAGCGGCACGCGCACGCGCGGCGCCGGCCCGTACAGTCTGCACCGACACAAACACCACGTCATTAGTTGTAGTCGACGTCCGGGGGGCGCTCACCTGGCGGCGCGGGCGGCGACAGCGGCTCCGGGCCGGCGGCTCCTGCAGACAGGTGACCGACATCCGGGGGGCGCTCACCTGGTGCGGTCGAGCGGCAGCGTGGGCGACGCGGGCGGCGACAGCGGCTCCGGGCCGGCGGCTCCTGCAGACAGATGACCGACATCCGGGGGGCGCTCACCTGGTGCGGTCGAGCGGCAGCGTGGGCGACGCGGGCGGCGACAGCGGCTCCGGGCCGGCGGCTCCTGCAGACAGATGACCGACATCCGGGGGGCGCTCACCTGGTGCGGTCGAGCGGCAGCGTGGGCGACGCGGGCGGCGACAGCGGCTCCGAGTCCGACGACGACGCGTCGCCCGCCGGCTCCGGCGCCGCCGCCGAGGGCTCCGGATCCGCCGGCGCCGGCGCCGGGGGCCCCGCGGCGCGCAGGCGGCTCCTGCGGACGGATCGGGACGTAAATAATTGAGCCCTAGGTCATATTTTAGTGCGGTTTCGAGAAACCGCGTACCCGTGGAGAAGTACCACGCGGGTGACCCTTCGCGCGGCGTACCCGTCGTCTGTGCCGATCGATACATAGAACCGCCCCCCTGTCCCCACGTACCTGTCCCTGGGCAGCGCGGCGGGCGCGCGCGCGCCGCGGCGGCGCAGGCGCAGCTGCAGGTCGGGCCCGCGCGCCCCGCACAGGCGCTCCACGGCCGCGCCGCTCCACCCCACCACGCACTGTCCGCCCACCTGCCGATACATAATGCCGCTTCCAGACTGGTGCAACGCGACATGTGATGCGATACCGCGTCCACATTGTGCACCGCGACATGTAATGTGACCATTGCGCATAACCAACGATAGCCACGACGCATCTCCCTTGCCTCTCGCCCGTTTCCACCAGTGTGCCGCGTCACATGTCCGTCCACGCTCGTGCCCCGCACACGGCGCACACACTCCGTGGCCCGCGTGTGTTCGTCCAAAAAAACCGACAAATCACGGATCAGTCATCGAATGCGTGAAATTCGTCCAGACTATGGGAATTTATTGCAAACTGTGTTACATCACATGTCACATTGCACCAATGTGGACGAAAAATTCTTTCATTACATGTCGTGTTGCACCAATCTGGACGCGCCATAATAAAAATCGCTTTACTATTCCTAAACAAACTGTTACGATATAGTGTCTAGTGTGTGTGCGTGTGCGTGTGCGCGTGTATGTGCGTGTAGTGTCTCGTGGACGGTGACGTCACCTGCACGATCTCGTCGCCCTCGTGCACGGCGCCGGAGGCGTGCGCGGGCGAGCCGAAGCGGATGGCGGCGAGCTGCAGGTGCCCGCAGAAGGACGGCACCAGCGAGAAGCCGAGCGGCTTGTCGCCCTGCCGCAGCGTCACCGCGTCCAGCGACGCCGGCTGCAGCACCAGCGGGTCCGCCACCTCCTGCCGGAACGAGCGCATCATCAACGTGTCGACCGAGGGGCGAAGCGGACGACTCCCGGAATACGGCAGATATCCAAATCGCGCAGGGACCCGGGACGTCGCGCTACGAGCTTATCTCTGGAAGTGCGTTTCGGACGCACCTGTATGATGTGGTCGGCGACGGCGGCGGCGGCGGCGGCGGCGGCGGCCACGGCGCGCGCGGGCTGCTCGGCGAAGCGGTCCCGCTGCGCGCACGTCGCCGCCTCCAGGCACAGCGCCAGCAGCGCCGCCGCGCGCTCCCGCAGCGCCCCCGCCACGCCCCCGCCCGCGCCCCCGCCGCCCGGCGGCCAGCGCGCCAGCCACCACACCAGCGCCTGAAATACGATTCGTGGTAGTCTCGATCTCCCTTCCGATTCTTCATCCGATCGATTATTTCGATATACGACGAGACGTATCGATTTTGCACTTCGTTACTAGATGCACTTTTCAAAACTATAGTTATTCACATTCAACACGCGGCATGTCTCCGCGGTACCTTGACGGCCTGCACGGCGCGCGCGACGTCCATGAGCGCCTGCGTCTCGAGGCGCTCGGCGCGCGCCCCGCCGACGCCCCCGACGCCCCCGGCGCCCCCCGCGCCCCCGCCGACGCCCCCCGCGCCCAGCGCGCGCGCCAGCCCGCCCGCCGCCACCGACACGCGCAGCGCCAGCTGCTGCACGCACTCGCGGGAAACCTCGTATTGCTGCGGGAAAATTCACGATGGTGAATGTGTCTCGAAAATCACATTTTTATTAGGTCGTATCGCACGGTGACCCTGGGCAGAATTGCCCAGGGATGGCGCTGTTTTGGTCACGTGACCGAATGTTCAAGACATAGTATGATACCTGCATAATCTGACAGCAGGACAAACAATTTGCCAAATATTTTGAGTCCCTGCCGATGTTTTCTGATTCATGACAATTGATGCGCGTGCTTAGCAATTACCAACATTTGCCTGTGTGTGCGTTAGTTGTGTTAGGTGACTCGCACACAGTTATAGAATACCCAAGTTTTTCTTAGGTAAAATATGGTATTTAGCATAAAAATATACAATTTTTTATGCATTTGCCGAAAATAAAACGTAAATTAATAGATATTTGTCAATGTACGGGTCTCGTACACCTGAACTGATCTGATTCTTGATGGTTGATTGTTGTCTTGATAGAAACACTGATTTCGGTATACGTGTTTATTGATAACCAAGGTATAAGAGTACTAGCTAGGAACACGTATAAACGTTAACTAATTAATAATGTTATATGTAGCGTAATCGTTGATACAGCAATTATTATTAATTCATTATATTTAATGCTGACGCGAGAAATGTGCGATGCTTGCATTGTACATATTCCCGGGCAGGAGATGAGAATTGATAAGAGATGTCGATCCAAAGGTTTTTTTTTATATATAAAACTAACTGTTATATTCAAATGATTTCGAAACTGAAACAAACCAAATAACATTGAAACTGAAATTAATTATTTGATTGAGGTAAAGCCCCTAAACATAGAGGGTGTATTAGTTTGGTTAAGCGTAGTTGCCGCGATGCGATGATCTTGTCTCTCAGGGTGTTGTCTGCTATGGTTATGCTCGGTCGCTGATGGAATAGAGCTGCGCGATGTGGATGCCATCGAGGTAGGTCTGCGACCGCTCCCCGCGCGGGCGGCAGTGAACGGCGGGGTGAGGCGCGCAATGAGTTGACGTCGTCGAATGCAGCGGCGCACATACAACGCTGCCAGCACGATCACGATGCCCATGACCACGTAGATTGCTGTGTAGTGGTGGACGTCGTGGTAGTTGATTCCGTCTGATAAGGCTCCCTCGTTCCTCATGCGTTCAATTTGGTTTCTGATAACCTTGAAGTACTTGTCATTGCTTTCAAGCACATTTGCTTCGTCTTGTAAGACTGGTACTGTTAAGTTTATGACATTGTTGATTGGGGGGACGTCAAATTTAACAACGGTTGCCTGAGTTTTAATCTCGTTGGAAAGTCTTTTCTGTGGAAATATAGTAAAGACGTCTCCATTCAACACGCAGTCGGTTTAGAGGGTTATGATTCCCGCCCTGTTTAAATGTTCGGCCTTGACGTCCTGTCCGCATATGATTCTCGCAGTAGTATTGCTTTGTACAGTCAAATTAGTTCCCTAATATACTCGGCCGTTTGCCCGTGAATGTGCACCAACTTTAGTATGGGAACGCAATCACCCGACATTACTTTTCAAATAAGAAAATACATGTATAAATATTTGTAAACATAAAAAAGATTTATCTGATGACTTTATCTGGATTGGTTCGTTTTCCTAAATAAAGAAAAAATGCGACGCAGGTACAGTCAACTCAACATAATAATAGTACATTACTGCAGAGGCCGGGAAGTGAGGGGTTTCCGGCCGAGTACATATAGCTGGCCGAGCGAAGCGAGGCCATATAGTTACGAGGCTGGCAACCCCATTTCCCGCCGAGGTATGTATAGTGCTTTTCTGAAATATGCAATGAAATAAATAAACTAACTATAATAACCTTACTTAATATTTTATAACACAAACTTTCTGCCAGAAAGTGACATTAGTGACATTTTATATCCATAGACAATGCAAAAGCTGTTTCAGTTCACATTTTTACCGCGAATATTTAGATGAAATATTTTAAATGTGTATTCGTGTAGTTAAAATTGTAATTTAAAATTGTTTATAATGTGTTATTTGTTATGTTCATGTCAATTTTAAATAAATAAAGCTGCAAAATATAGCAAACATCGTTTTTTGTTTTTTTAATGGCTGAATGCCGTGATGCTGTGGCCCAAATAAATGTGGAATGGAAATTAAAAAAAAATACATACGGCCTAGGCCGGCAATGTAAGTATGAAATTCCATTACGTGCCAAGTGTCAAGCCGCACCGGAAACGAGTTACTTTGCGGCCTATTTTTAGGCACGTAATGTCAACATTTCATGCCATGTTTGAGAAAATATATGTATAAGTATGCTACCGGAAAGTAACGTTTTAGCTATTCTATACATTGCCTAGGTACCTATTATATAAAATGCCGGATTTTTTAAACAGACTGCCGGTAACATATCATCATTACTTCAAAAAAACACATATATCTGATACTGACTCCAGGTAAAAACGCAGTAAGTGTATATGAAGTTCGTATGTCACTTTTGACGTTTTTCTGTACGACGATTTTCGATACGAGTTTTTTTTAAGTATTGACGATATACCTGCCGTCCAATATCTAAAACTAGACTAACCCCTATACAACTCCATAGAGGTAAATCTAGTTTTAGTCATAGGACGGCAGATACATACCTATACCTACGTTACCAAGGCGACAAAAATATCTGTATACTCTTACACCCCTGACATAATTGTAATTTTAGAAAATTTTGTCACCTCATCCGGATAGATATTTCTCATGTTGACGATGGTTCAAAGTGTAAAGTGTAATATGAGATAATTTCATAACATTAGTCATCAAATAAAAATGTATGCAAGCGTTAGTTAGTCATCCAAGTTTGCAATTGCTTCGACAAAAATAGGTACCTATGAATAACAGATACAAGATAAATATATTACAGGCGGCACATGGCCTTTTATCTCTGAAGTTGACTGTTCATCATCCTTATACAATCTCAACGGTTACGTGTTACATGTTACATTACAGAATGATTTAATATCAGAGTCTCAAGCAGTTCAAAAATGCACTATTCATAAAATAGCTAAATAACAAAAATATGAGACTTCTGTTTAGGCTACGTTTCCACCAGGGATGTGCGAGGATGCGTAGCGAGGGATGTTTTGTCATGAACCAATGGAAACACTTCATTTACCTATACTCGCTCAGTGCAGCTCTAGTGGAAACGGTTCAGCGGAGCAAGGATAGGTAAATGAAGTGTTTCCATTGGTTCATGACCAACACATCCCTCGCTACGCATCCTCGCACGTCCCTGCTGGAAACGCAGCCTAAATTATATACAATATGACAAACTTAAACAGTGAATACTATGCTCACTATTATCTAATAACCCCCGTACATGTAGGGTCTAAAGTAAACTGCCTTGCTTCTAGCGATATTTAACAGTTTGATGAAAGATTTTTCTTGTTGTCTGAACTAAAACTACAAGCAAAAGTGGTATCGACTTTAAAAAATATTGGAATAGTAGACGCAGTGGCAAATTAATAAGTAGGTATCAGTTGAACATAGAGACTGTGTGAGCACAAACATTAATTGTCATTATCAGGGAGCATACTTTTGGTGCCGATGACGTATTCAACTGCAGCATTAGAGAGATGTTTTTCAACATTTGGGCTAGTGCAGTCAAAGCTAAGAAACAGATTGGGCAATGAAAAGGCTGCAAAGCTGGTATTCTTTTTTAAATATTACAACCAAGAAAACCCAACAAGCAAGATCTTAGTTGGCTTTTAGGAATAGAATCATCATCGGGTGAAGATATTCCTTTGGCTTCTTTGGCTCCTTTAATTTATTTATAATGTCTAATCTGACGGACACTGATTTTTACTTAATGTACCTTTAATAATAATTGTTGATTTGTGTAGGATATTAAATAAAACTTATTTGTTTTAATTTATTTTTTGTTAGGAAAAACAATATAACAAATGAATCTCGTACACTGGTGAGAGAAGCGTAATTATCTTGATTATTTCGAACCCTGATGTTGTCTGAACAAACATAAACTCACAAGGTTGCGTAAATGCTCGACGGCCTCAAGCAGCAGCTCCTGGTGGCCGATGATGCGCATGCCCAGGTACTCGAGGTCGTCGCAGCGCAGCGTTAGCAGCTTGGCGCCGTCCAGCCCGCGCGCGCGCAGCGCCGGCACGTAGCGCTCCACCGGCGTGCCCAGCCCTGCACAACACGACCATTACATTTATATATACCAGAGGTCAATGCGATCACATGCGTCAGCTGCGGCCACACTCTCAGCTCATATCTGTGAACCCTCCACTGACCCATACTAGCCCCGATACATAAAAGCTCTTCTAGTACGAAGTAACAATTATACTTTTTTAAAATACTTATTACCTGTTTAGAGCAAACAACTGAGTAATAGAACCAACAATAGTTATCTTTAATATAGTTTATTTTGATTATATTTTAAGTTTCCACGAGACCTTTAATTTTGGAATAAAAAGTTTTTTAAAACTATTGTCTCAATCACATTGTGCTCTCCTACAGCACTCCTGCACACTTGGGGTCAAAGAAGCATTGGCAGTATATCGCTGTGCCATATTGTTTTATTATATTATATTATTTAATCAGGCCGGCAGTTGGTACCCCTTTCACATCATGTTGGCCATGATTCATGCCAGGGTTTTCCTTAGTGGTGGCCCTTTTTACACCTTTTGAACTCATAACAAAAATAATTTGAATTAGAAAATGGAATATTTTCTACTCATCACAAAATTGTTATTTCCTGTATTTTAAACTGATAAGTATAAAATATTTTTATGCAAAAGAAATATATTAGAGCACCTGTATTAAACAGTGTACAATTTTCGTCACAAACATTTGTTTAAAAAGAATCAGAGATCCTAAGAAAATAATCTCACAAGACGAGATCTTATGCATTAGGGCTAGTAGTTCTCCCTACCTCATGCTCTTGACGTACAAACCGAACCTTGGAAGCTGCGTCCAGCACTTAGGAGCGCAGTTTCTTGACTCTCTATAAATTTTTGATCGTCTCAGCCACTCTTCCTATAACAACTCACTCAATGCACTGCACTGTTTTGCCCTGTCTAGGCTGGCTCCTACACTGACAGTTGAAAATGTTAAAGCGGCATATTACGGCTACCTTCACTCCATTTTAATCCAAGGTATTGACCTCTGGGGCACATCAGCGAACCGCGATAGACCTTTTAAAATGCAAAAACGCGCTCTGCGAATTATTTCAAAGAAACCGCACGATCATCCGGCACAAGAATTATTTAAAGAACACAAAATACTCACTTTACCTTGTGTGTTCATACTTGAGGCTTGTAAGTTCGTTAGATCCAACCTGGACCAATATATGACTCGAGGGCAAAGTCACGGTAGAAACACCCGCGGACAACACCTACTGCTCGTCCCGCACCGTCGACTCGCTAAGGCTTGACGGTCACTCGGTGTCATTGGCGTTAAAATATATAACACTCTTCCAAGTGAAATAAAAGATTCTCCTAGCGATGCAATATTTATTAAAAGGCTTAAAAAAGTTCTAGTTGACCTGGCATGCTACAGTATTGAGGAATTCATTGTAAGAAAATAAGTAAAACCATACGTAGGTATAACCATCTAATATTATTAATTCGTTAATTTTATAAATTATGACACCAAATGAGATGTAATTAATGTAAATACCACAATGTTACAATTTAATTTTAATTGTATATGTAAGTAATTTAATTAATGAAATGTAATAATGTGACTTGTAAAAACATTTGCCTTTACTTTACCAATAAAGAATCTGTATCTGTATCTGTATCTGTATCAGGTGAAGCATTATTTTTTCTTTGTTTTGAACTAAAAAAGAGCTGATGTACTGATTGACTAAGGGCAGCTAGGGCAGTGGCCCTACCTCGCCAAACACCATTCTCCTCCAACCTACCTGCTTATAGTTTAAATTAACTGATTGCAGATAACTACATTATAAAAAAAATATTTTTTTTTTGTTTATGGAGCACACGTCCTGGATGCGGGGTGTATTTGCCAATGTCGTTGTAGGAATAATTTAGATTTTTGTGGGAGGATCAGATCACTCAATGCACTGTCAGGTGAAGTATTTATTTAGTCATATGGCAAAAACAAGAGAAAAACATACAGAAAAAGTAATACTCATAAAATGCACTTCAGAGAATTAATCTACTTCATAGCTTCGTCAGTCAGTGTGATCAGGGCTTTCGGGGGCCCTGCGGTGTATCGAGTTGATGGACGCTCTTGAAATATATGATGGATACTTGAAATATATGGAGATTCATTCCAGCCGCAGCGACCGTGTCCAGTGCGTAGTCTGTTCAGGGTATTGCTTCACAGAGACGGCCGGCGAAAGGTTGCGCCCGCGGAGGCCGAGGCCTCGACGCTCTGAGTCACCTCCGCCGCCGTCACCTTTCGCCCTAACGTTTGCGTACCTTTCAGCCATTCCGCCACCTGATCCGGCGACCACTCAGCAACGTTTAGACTCGCCATCGCGACGATCTCGGAGCATTTTCTAGCAAAACACGGATGTTTATTGTCGAAAATTAATACGATACGAAGTTAACAAACGTCACGTTTGACAGCTGCGCGAAGTCTCATGTCAGTACCTATTTATTATCTGTTGGCTGTCACGAGTGTCACGCTTCAAGGCGTGTGGTCCCAGGGTTGGGCAGTATTTCAATTACATGTATTTGAAATACGTATTTGAAATACAAATTAGTATTTTGTATTTGTATTTCAAATACTACTTGGAAAAGTATTTTGTATTTAGTATTTCAAATACTGCACTCGCATGTATTTAGAATTTTGTATTTCAAATACTTCAAGCTTTAAAATACATTTCCACAAAATACTTACATTTCATTAAATTTATATGAACGTCATGGTAAGTTGGTAACCTTAGACCGTCGAAACATTTCCAACCGTGTGGCCCGTGTGATAGCCCCTTTAGAACACAGTGACATTGACAGCAGCAACATTGAGTGTAAGTGTCAACTTCAAGTGTCATAAGTGTCAAATCACTCTGGGATTTAGTCCGTTACGCTGGATGGTCTAGGAGGCAAAGGTGAAATTTCCAACTTATTTCCTCATGAAAATGCTCTGTTTCTCTCTTATTTCGGTCTACTTCCAGTCACAAATCTCTAAGTCTGGCACCTCGGAGCGGTTGCGTTTGCCCAGGGGAGACCCGTAAACTTGCAAAAAAATCTGGAAAAATATCTAATCGCCTCAAGGATAGTTTTGGGTTTAATCTATAGTTTTTTATGCTGGTAATCTCGAGGTAACATTGCCAGACCAGTAGGGCGTTGCTAAATACCTGCCAGACTGTCCTGAAGTTGCAAGATTGGGGTCAAAATTTATCTTATAGCCTCATGGCTGATTCTTGCATATGTTATTGTATACTCCCCAAAACATACCCTATCCAAAATGACAGACCATTAGGACGTTGCTTTCAGCCCCCAGACGAGGTCAAAGTTGTAGGTATACTAGCAAAGAAGCATGGAAAAATATCTGACCGCCACAAGGATAGTTTTGGGTTTAATCTATAGTTTCTCATGTTGGTAATCTCGAGATAACATTGCCAGAACAGTAGGGCGTCGTTAAGTACCTGCCAGACGGACGTGAAGCTCCAAAATTGGGCCCAAATTGACATAATAAGCACAAGGCTGATTCTTACAAATGTTGTTATGCAGTCTCTAAATATACCCTATACAAAATGACAGAGCATTTGGACGTTAGGTTCATGCTGCCAGCCGAGGTCAAAATTGTAGGTTTCAGTTACTAAAAGTAGATAGGATTAGTGCGTTCTGGCTCAACCCGGGGGGTAAGCAGGAGCGCATTTTTCAGAAAATTTGGCTGCTGACCTTTTATTACAAAGCGACGCCTTCATTAAGAGGTCACGCCCCCCTCCCTAATTAGGCACAAACCCCTCCCCCCCTATCTGTAAGTGCTCTATTTCTCCATTCTTTACGTGTACTCCGAGACACAAATATAACACAGATAACACGCATAAATCTACCATTTTTCATATGTTTAGTACCTGAGACCTACAACTTTGACCTCGTCTGGGGGCTGAACGCAACGTCCTAATGGTCTGTCATTTTGGATAGAGTATGTTTTTGGGAGTATACAACATATGCAAGAATCAGCCTTGAGGCTATAAGATAAATTTTGACCCCAATCTTGCAACTTCAGGACAGTCTGGCAGGTATTTAGCAACGCCCTACTGGTCTGGCAATGTTACCTCGAGATTACTAGCATAAAAAACTATAGATTAAACCCAAAACTATCCTTATGGCGGTCAGATATTTTTCCATGCTTCTTTGCTAGTTTATCTTCCTCCCCTGGGTAAACGCAACAGGTCCAGGGTGCCAGACGTTGATATTTGTGTCTCAGAGTACACGCAAAGAATGGAGAAATAGAGTACTTACAGATAACACGTATAAATCTACCATTTTTCATATGTATAGTACCTGAAACCTACAACTTTGACCTCGTCTGGGGGCTGAACGCAACGTCCTAATGGTCTGTCATTTTGGATAGGGTATGTTTTTGGGAGTATACAACAACATATGCAAGAATCAGCCTTGAGGCTATAAGATAAATTTTGACCCCAATCTTGCAACTTCAGGACAGTCTGGCAGGTATTTAGCAACGCCCTACTGGTCTGGCAATGTTACCTCGAGATTACCAGCATAAAAAACTATAGATTAAACCCAAAACTATCCTTGAGGCGATAAGATATTTTTCCAGATTTTTTTGCAAGTTTACGGGTCTCCCCTGGGCAAACGCAACCGCTCCGAGGTGCCAGACTTAGAGATTTGTGACTGGAAGTAGACCGAAATAAGAGAGAAACAGAGCATTTTCATGAGGAAATAAGTTGGAAATTTCACCCTTGCCTCCTAGGCTAAGACGGAACTTATCTGATAATACGTTTAGGAATTTAGTTTTTATGAAAGGCAATTCCTTTTTCAATTCATAATCATAAAAACATGAATGTTATGTTAAAAGTGTCGAAGTATTTTGTATTTTGTATTTCAAATACATAATTTTGAATACTGTATTTTGTATTTTGTATTTCAAATACCTGTCACCAAAGTATTTTGTATTTTGTAATTCAAATACATTTTTAAATGTATTTTATATTTCGTATTTGAAATACAATGAAGCCAGTATTTTGCCCAACCTTGTGTGGTCCGAATTGCATTGCGAGGCTAATTTCCAAATTATAAAAGAAATGTTTTATACATTTTTAGTATTCGGGCATTTTTTTATTTTAAAATGTGCGGTTTGGTGAAAATTAAGCTACAATATGTTTAAATAGGTACCGTCTAACCTGTCAGTTGGTGACGAAATAGGGTAAACTACCCAATCGTTGGCACTCTTTCAATTATTTTAATTTGAAAATATAAGGAAGCCATGGATTATTCAAGTTTGGTTCGCATTGAAAAGTAAAATTGTCTTAGAGCATTTAGACTGGAGAAGCCTTTCATATTATTTCCCCTCTGCCAAAGGCGCAAGCACAATGTGCATGCATGATATAAAAACTACTTCAATGAATCGATTATACACAGTCTGGAAATCGTTCTCAGCGCATGACGAGCTCCGTCAAAATGCCGCTATGTGCTGTTTTTGGGTGCAAAAAACGTTCCACCACGTCAAATCTACAAAAAGATGGAATATCATTTCACATATAAGTAAATATTTGCTTTAACTTCACTACATTAACATTATTTTTGTATTAAACACTTTATTTCAAATTTGACGCCAAGTATCGATTATATAAAATCGATTCGAAGACATTCATTTAGATCCTAACGGAAAGAATAAAATGGCGTCTATTTTGACGTTTGACGTCTCACCGTATTTCAGGTAATAAGGACTACTGTCTTCAACATTTTATATGCAAACACAAGCAAATATGACAATTCGCAACATTTGTACCAAAGCCATCTCTTACTTAATTCGAAAATGAACCTTGTGTCTACAGCTGTAATGTAAGGTCGATAAGTTAATTATTATACCAAGTGTTTTAAAGTGTTCGTGAAGTCATAAATCTGCCACAGTAGTGCTACGCCATTTGTGTTATTTTGTCGAATATTGTTTCGATAAAACGTGAATATTATTTATACAGTAAATTAAATTGTTACCACTGAGCTTATTGAGATCGGGGTTTACTCGTAAAGTTTATCATAGTAGTGATGTTTATTGTTCTTACTGCCAAAAAAACCATTTTTGTGATTGTACAAAGTAAAGATACATTTGTTTTGCAAAATATAAAATACATTATAAATTACATAAAATGACATTGAAAAGTTTACAGATGGTATTAAGCTTGTCAACTAAAATCAGCTTAATACTATTTAGACTCGGGTATGATTATGGTGCGTATGGTGTGTGGCTCGCCGGTATATATATAATATTTCCAGATTCCCCAAGAATATAGACATTAAAAATATATGGACTAAAGCTTGCAATCGACATGCAGAGACCGACAGGTACCAGCAGCATTTGTTCCCGACATTTCACAGAATCCCAGTTTCAAGACTTGGCCAATAAAAAAAAAGAAAACTAATCAATAACGCCATTCCCATTTTTTTCACTTTTACATTTATTACTGGTTTGATGTTATTACGTTAAAGTATACTGCTCCAGCAGGCTATTCCTCGAAATAAATAAATAAATAAATAAATATCGGGGGACAATCTTACACAAATCGAGCTAATCCCAAACTAAGCAATGCTTGTACTAAGGGTACTAGACGACGATATACATACTTATATAGATAAATACATACTTAAATAGATAGAAAACATCCATGACTCAGGAACAAATACTCGTGCTCATCACACAAATATTTGCCCTTACCAGGATTTGAACCCGGGACCTCTAGCTTCGTAGGCGGTGGCACTCCCACTAAGCTAAACGTGTCGTCAAATAGTTTTCGAAATAGACCACATTGTAAAAAAATAACCAAACCTAATTGTGTAAGTATCCATAAAGAATACCTAGTTATATTGGTTTTTAAATTCGAATTCATTTTTATTATAACACCTATTTATTGGAATCATACTTCGACTTCGTTGCTTAAAGTATAATGTTCACGTCTTAAATAGAAATTTGAGACATTCTAAGTAAAATAGAAAACGGTTTTAAATGCAATATCCTAGAAGCATATTAAATTTATAGTAGTATAATTTTTATAATTCAGTAAATTATCCCATAATTGACGTAATAATTTTATACGTACACCAAGGTGCCATCTGCAACGTCTCGAAAAAATATCGATATCGATTTTCTCCAGCCACTTGGCAGCCCAATAATCGGTTCGAATTTTAGGCGATTACGCCTACATCCTATGAAGCAAATTGTGTATTTACTTGCTTTTTATTGCATTTTTTTGCATTAGTGTGACAAGTTAAATTTGTGTTGGTGTATTTTTTTAGTATGAGTGCGTAGCAATGAGAGAGAGTTTTGCATTTGTGGGTAGTTTTTTTATATGTGTGTTACCCTGCCCCCCTCTGAATGCGGCAGACTTTTTTGTTCGGAAAGATGCGCTGAAGGCGCCTCCTGTCTAAATGCTCTAAGAAAATTGTATTATTTTTCTGTTGGAAATCAGTAACATTATTGAAAATAACAAATATAGCGATTTAAAAAAAATGGTTGCCTGTAAAGTCGGTATACGGGCGAAAGTTTTACGTGACAACGACTAACCATGCCCGAGTGGAAGGGACGCGTGCCTCTCACTCGCTCTCATTGTGAGCGCATAACGTGAGCGGAGCGTAACGCAGTTTCTTGAAGTGTCACCCGGCAAACCAATTTATAAGACGTTGTCACGTCAAAACATCGATTTATTTTTGTGCTCGTGATTTTGTGCAGTAATTTTGTTTTATTCCTGGGTCAATTGCAGAAAAAATGTACCTTTTATTTTTTTTGTCTGATCATGGTGTGTCAGTTTCGTTACGCCCAAACTAAATATAGGGGAAAATCGTAACGAAACTGAGATTTTATTTTGTCTCAGTTTCGTTACGATTTTCCCCTATATTTATGGTACGATTTATAATTAAATTCCAACGAATCTACCAAGAAAAGTAAATGTCAGAATTACATATGTCATGTCAGTGTGACGTGGCAAATGTAACCAACATTTCCATGATTATAAAAAAATATAATCAACCCGCTCCTACTGAAAATCAAGCATTGTCTTGATTGAGTTTTAAATGTTGGACAACCATCTAAATGCGTATTTATTTCATTATTTGCCCATAATCCTACTGCATAGTCCTACAAGTACGTATATACTAAATATATAGTTTAATACAATTCAAATCAGCAGAGCTGTAAACTGGGCCAAAATGGATGTTGCATTCTTCAACTAGGTATCTTGGTAGTAGGTCACTTAGGCATCTTCATAGTCTATGGAGTTCATATACCGTTTTTCGGCTAATTTTCTAGCTGGGCATTCGGTATCGCCAGTTTCGCAGGTGCCGACCTCAGTCTTGCACGTCTTCGCCGCATGACCGTACTGATGGTACGGTTGGCACTTCTCGTCACTAGAGTAAAGTCTCTCACAGGGCACGACGAACATTTTACAAACACTCTGTCTCTTGAAATCAAGGCCTTCCGTATAAGAGCAGAGACTTCAATTATCTAGAATTGCAGTTCTGCGACTCTTTTGCCAGATTCGTGGCTTAACTTAATTGTGTCATAGCCGCCACCTTGTTCATCTTAAAGGAGGGTAGGTACCACGAAGATCTAACTTCGAAAATGCCGCCGTTAAATGGTACGGCTGTCTTTGTGATTCGAATATAGTAGAGAGTGACAAACACAGCCATACCATTTGACAGCGGTACTTTCGTAATTCAATTTTCGTGGTAGGCGCTCTGATTTTTTTCTATTAATGTTTTCCATATGGTTCACCCTGTTGTGGCATAATTTTGTAAGTAATAATTCTTTGTGGCATAATGTATATAGCCATATTAGGCTTTGTGCATAAACTGTTATCGCAGAATCTATATTCGCATAATTTTATTACGCAGAATTACGTTAGTCCGAATATTATTTGGTCATACTTTTGATGTTCCGAATCATATTTACACATAAATTAAATGATTATAAAATTATAACACCGAATACTCTCGTGGCAGAAAGATGTTTTGTCATAATATATTTAACTGTATTGTCGACGACGATATATGGTTTTGTAACCTAACCTACTTTTTCTTCCAGCAGTTCGTTTTTGTTTGGTGATGCAGTTCAAATCTAACCTAACCTAACCTACTTTTTTTTCCAGCAGTTCGTTTTTGTTTGGTGATGCGGTTCAAACCTAACCTAACCTACTTTTTCTGCCAGCAGTTCGTTTTTGTTGGGGGATGCAGTTCAAACCTAACCTAAACCTAACTTAACCTAACCTACTTTTTCTGCCAGCAGTTCGTTTTTGATGGGGGACGCAGTTCAAACCTAACCTAAACCTAACTTAACCTAACCTACTTTTTCTGCCAGCAGTTCGTTTTTGATGGGGGACGCAGTTCAAACCTAACCTAACCTACTTTTTCTGTCTAATCTTTTTTTTCTTGCGGGGGGCTTCGCCCCCCGAGCCCCCCTTGTGCAGGGCTTCGCCCCCCCGTCCCCCCTTTTTTGGCCTTTCCATAGCTAAGAACTCGTGCAAAACTCTAGTTGCTTAAATGTTTTAACCTAATCTAAGCCCCTTTTCTATCAATAGTTTATTTTGTAAGGACTCAGTTCTAAATCTAACCTAAAGTTTTTAGGAACAGATCTTTATTATGAGATTTGTGAGGGATCAAAGTTCTAGCCTAACCTACTAAGTTAGGTTAGAATTGCTAGATGTTAAATGCTATTAGTTCATCGTTATACTGAATGAACATGATGTCCAATGGAATTATATCACTTGATTATTATAATAACCTACCTCTCCTAAACCTAACCTATCAATTTCGGACAATCGATAATATGCCGAATAAAATTCTGCACAATAGAATTATGCGTAAAAATAATCGGTCATAATAATAGTATGCGAACTTGATTTCAGACAAACACATATTCGGGATGTAACTAATTATGCTTAATAAGGTTTCGGCCACATTACCATTCGGCGAAAACCGATTATGCCACATCTGTTATGCTAAAACAGTTTCGGACAATAAATGTTATGCCACATAGAGGGAACCCTTTCCATATACATATTCGATACCTCTAGACACAAAGGGCGTAAACGCCGCAGGTTCTAATAGCGTTTACTCCTTTTGAGTCTAAAGGTATCGATATTTCGAGGTATTTACCTAAAGGAGAACTTACAACCAAGGAAATAAGAATACCTATTATTGGCAGACAGATAGTGTTCAATTTAACTCTAGGTACCTATATCGAAATCTCGTATTTCCAATACTTGAGTAGGTATAAACATATTATTAATATTTTCATGGCTGTGAGCACGCTATTACCTAGGTATGTTTTATTTGTCCGCTTGGCAAGTTTTGCACGATAGTGCGGCCACTGGTGATACCTAAAACTAAGAAACTGTGGGTTAGTCTCATCTCGTCTAAAAAAGCAGCTGGTCTAAGCAGTAACTGGTCTAAAAAGCAAATGGTCTAATTAGCAACTCGTCTAAAAATCAACTGGTCTAAGTAGCAACTGGTCTAACGCACAGATGGTCTAATTAGCAAGTGGTCTAAAACGCGGTTGGTCTAAGTAGCTAGTGGTCTAAAAATCAGCAAGTCTAATTAGCAAGTGGTCTAAAAAGCAACTGGTCTAAAGGTCTTACCAGAATAAAGTAGAACAATGACTCGTACTTACTCGTGAAAATGCATATCTCATGTACGGAAAGGTAATACATAGGTTTCTATCAAAAAATATTTTTTAAACAATTTTTATTACTGACCGATTGGCCTGCAAGTGGAAACAATAATTATTCAAACTCCTTTACATCGGAAACATACTGGCCACACTTTAGATTATAGATACCGTGTTTGTTAATGACAACTTCATTTATTATGTGATGTTTTCCTGCCTTCGTGCAGAATATTGTTATGTGAAATGGTTACATTTTAAATCCTGGACCAAGTAGTGGGGATTTTTGTTGTTTTCAACGCCATCTAGTGAAATCTTATTGAACCAGCAACATGCAGTTTGTATATTAGACTGATAGATAGTGGCGCCAAGGGCGCCAAGGGTGCCCTTCACAGGAAAATGATTTCGATCTGTCCATGGACTTTTGCAGCCGGCTGTACATAGAAGTGGGCTGCGGGTAAATACTTTAACGCAAGCGCAAATAGGTAGGCTACCTACCTATGTAGACTACGAAAATAAGTATCCACTTTTGAATTTATCTCAATGCAATAACAATAAGGTGAAAAAGTGGACACATGTCTTTGTAGTAAAGGAGTTGACTGTACATATAGATACTTAAAATTTAAATAATAATACAAATATTATTATTGATACAAATCAGTGCTGACTAATTTGAGTTTAGAAGACATTAATTTTTGACGGTACCTATGAGATTTAGACAAAGAACGTTATAGACCAGTTGCATTATTGGCGGGTAGCATTTTAGACCAGTTGCGTTTTAGACGAGAAGCGTTTTAGACCAGCTGCTAGGTGCGTTTTAGACAAGTTGCTACTTAGACCAGTTGCTTTTTAGACGAGTTGCTAATTAGACCATTTGCTTTTTAGACCAGTTAACTGCTTAGACCAGCTGCTTTTTTAGACGAGAGGAGACTAACCCGTCATATTGTGCCCTACTTTTTTTTCACGATTTAATCTGCCATCGGCCATCTAGGCCGTATAATCAGATAGGAGGGACTAATTTTAATTTTCTTTGGGTGGGTTCCATTGAACGCCATCTCCAGTGTACCTATGTGGGGCTTAGTGTCTTTGATCCAGCTCTAATCTAATATCTGCCATCTTTTGACGTGACAACGTCTTATAAATTGGTTTGCCGGGTGACACTTCAAGAAACTGCGTTACGCTCCGCTCACGTTATGCGCTCACAATGAGAGCGAGTGAGAGGCACGCGTCCCTTCCACTCGGGCATGGTTAGTCGTTGTCACGTAAAACTTTCGCCCGTGTACCGACTTTACAGGCAACCAATTTTTAGCCTTGGTATGCCCTACATGCCACTCAAAATTTAAGGTTTAACCAGCACAAAATTACAGGAGGTTGAAAATTCCCTGAATGGCTTCGAGAAAAGGACGCGGGTACGGAATAATATGAGCCGTGCCTATGTTTTGCTCGTCTTAGTGGGGACCTGCCGTGCCCCCAAATAAAAAGAAATATTGCTTTTTCATGTTTGAATGTGATTAGGATTATCAAATTAGGTACCTACTGTACCCATGTCACTAACAAGAATAGGTGCTTACGTATTTATCTACGTACTTAGTAGACTTTTAATAATACATTCCTACATCGTATTTATTTGTAGAAAATAGGGTAGGTATCACAGAATCATTTAGAATTAGTTTAGATTAAAATACCCCTTTTTGTTATAGGTATAGGTATTAATTTGTTTTGTTGTATCTAAGCATTTAATGGTTACAAATAAAATAGGAGCACCGTTCGAAAACACTTGGTACAAAATAAAATTCATAGTAATAAAAAAAATGTTTTCGCATTTAGTTACAGTTTGTTATTTTCAAATACCTACTTAGTTCATTCCATTCTATCCTATAAATCCTATTCTAGGTCCCTAAGCAACGTTGAATCGACTAAGTATGTAACTATAGTTATGTATCTTATTTCCGGTCCAGTACCTCTAGCACAACTGTGTCACGCGACTCTTTGTCGCGCGACAAGTGCTACCAATCTCTTTCTACTCAATATAGTGTGACAGTGACAGGTAATGCTCTATCGCGCGAGAAACGAAGTCGCGGCCAGTTATGCTAGACGTACAGGAGTCCGAACAATATAATAAAATAGGTACCTATACTAATATTTCTAGCATCCTCAATGTAATCAGAATTGTCCTAGGTACGTGGAGTATCTGGTGTGCGTCTGGACCAATCCGGCGACGCCCCGCCCCCTCGGCCCCCGCCGTGCACTTGCGCGCCGGGGCCGGGCCGGGGGCGGGGCCGGCGGGCGCGCGGACGGAGCGCGCGCGACCAACCGCGCTCGGGGGCGTGGTGCGCGGCCGGCGGCGCGCGCGCGGGCGCGGCAGTGTTGCGCGACGCGCCGCAGCGGGCGAGTGTGCGCGGTCCCGTCGGCGCGCGAGTGCTGTGTTGGTGTGCTGTGTGTCGTGTGTCCCCGATACCCCCGATACCCGCGATACCCGCGATACCCGACCCGACGGTGCGCCAGTGGACCAGTGCGAGCAGTGTGTTGGAATACAGTGTCACCGCGTTACTTTGTACGGATAGTGAGTGCTCCGCCCGACTCTTTGAAACTGGTTAGTGCTGCAGTGAACTGTCATCAAAGGGATAATCCTGCGACTGGAATATTGATATCGGTATGTACCTGTAGGGGCTGTAGAGAGATGTCCACGTCGACCAGCGCCGGCCGCGCCGTCGGATCGACGCGAGCGCTACACTGCAGCAAAGATGACTGCATGAGCTTTCTCGTTGGGTTCCGTATTCATTGCCATCAGCGTCAGCAGGTCTCGTCGGAGATGATTCGGGGCCGTTTTCTACCACAGTTCAATCAAATTGGGTACAAATCATTTGACATCTACCCACCCGGTAAAACTCGCTCATGCCTCGGCCGCAATCGAATGTCGAGTGGATAAACAAGAAACTAGTACCTCTAGGTTCTTACAATTAGAGAATGCAGCGATAGTTAACTGACCTAACATCCTACCTACTTAACTGAGATGAAAACAGAATATACACTCACGGACAATGAATTCGGTTCATATTTTAATTAAGTCTACTTGTAATAGGCTACTTGATGACAGTTCAAATCAGCTTCTTTTTATGAAGTGTCAAAACGCTCCGAAAGTATGCAGTTCAGTATGGAATACTATCTTGTGACGTCATGCTCAACATGGTGCCTTATTTTTAGTTTTCGTCATTCTAAAATCGTTGATCGCACGAAAATAGGTTTGAATGATTTTATCCGGGCTGTTTTGGAAGCGTAATTTGCTGGTTAGAATTAATGAATTTGTTTTGATTGTTGTCAAATACCCTATTGTTCATAGAAAAGGGCCCGAATGCATTCTACTTAGTAGGTATGGCTATTAGCCACGTGACAACTGACAGCTGACGTACTGCTCCCGCTTATTCCTCATCGTATATCGTCGACCGTAGGCTGAATTAGCGTAAGGGACATTGTTTTGCCTGTCCCTTACCGTAATTCAGTCTACGGTCGACAATATGTTACCAATCGCATATTTCACCGAATATTTTAATTTCTCCTGGTCTTTTCCCTAAAAGACATTTTACTCAGGCGTGTTATCTATAATAATTTGCTTTTGAAAGCAGTTATATCCTCTGGGATATAACTAAGTAGGAGGGGGGAAGGGTAGGTGAGTAGAAGGGGAGGGGGGGGGGGTGTCCACAGAAATCGATTCCCTAAAAATTGCCTATCATTTAACCGTAGAGGAACATTTAATAGTTCTCAAATAAAGAATCCTCCCTCCACGGGTAAATAATAGGCAAGTCGGTGCGACTTCAAACTCAGTTTCGAAAAAAATTTTTAGATTTGGCCTAGATGACGTAGATTTAGCATTGGACTTTTTTATGGTTCGGCAATTTTGTTAATCGCCAAATGTCTATTTGGACATGCCTTTGGATTGGACGTTCGTCTTTTTGGACATCAGTATTGCAAAGGCCAATAGGTTGTAACTTATGGACAGAGATCGTCCAAATGGATGTCATTGTTGGCAATAATATAGACATGACTGCAAAGATCAATCAATTAATTAATTAATTGATTAATTCTTAGTGATAATTGCTAAGACATCAAAATTGTATAATAGAAGAAAGATATCATACCTCTTTTGATTTCCTTCTTTAATACGAAATATTTTTTTTTTGACATTGTCATTTTTTTTGGTTCTTTCATATTTATGGTATACGTGTATCACGAAAGATCTTTGCGAAAGATATCATTCAACAAATAAAATAAAGCAATGAATTTTTGCTTTGGGCTTAAAATCACTAAATCTCATAATACCTTATTTGCCAATACACCCTATTTTCAAATTACCATGAGCTCATAAAACCTAAATGTCAAATTGTAACATTCTTAAAATGAACGAAATTCATTATGACTTTGACTTAAAACGGCATATTCTCTAAATGCCTGAAGATTGAAATGCACAATCATTCAATTACCGAATGACAGAAATGACAAAATATCAAAACAACTCAACCTCAAAATACCTAAATTTAGGCATTTTTCCAAAAATACCAAATTTTTTTTACGAGTGTTTATTTGATAGTATAAATTTAGGTATTTTGAGGTTTGGTTGTTTTAAGCATATGTTGTTTTGCCATAATGCTGTTTTGAAGTTTAGGTATTATGAGACTAAGGTATTTTGAACATCGGCGATATTAAGGTTTCGGTTGATTGTGAAAAAAATTTAGGCATTCTGCAATTTAGGTATTTTGAGGCCATGAAGTTTTGAGATCTGGGAATATTGATAATGAGGTAAAATGAAATTTAGTGATTTTAAGCCCAAAGCGAATTTTTTTTCGTCGCCTTTTGAATATCATCAATTTTGCACCGAGGTCATGGCGAAAATTGAAATAAAAAGAATACGACGTCGAAATGGTAGGTATGTCAAAATTGTTTCATTTTTATTACTTAACTTAATTATTTAGAAAGATAGCTCAATAATATTTTCTCTTACATACCTGTTAGGCAGCGAAGAAATATGTCTGTGCCTCTGTTATTTTAACTTTAAAGAGAGGTGCTTGAGTTTATCTTAAAAGACATTGATGTATCAAAATTCGACGAATGTTGGGAGGAGGTAGTGGGTCTCTTTCGTAAATATCAAGAACAGGATGTACCAGGTAACCTTAAAAAAATAGACTTTACCTACCTATTTATTTGATTCATGCTAGAAAATTAAACTTAAATCCTAACTGTACACATAATTGTTTTTTAGGGAACGAATCAAGAAATATCGCCTGTAAATGTCCAATGCAGAGTTCCAACCTGCGTAAAATGCTAATAAAAATACCTCTGCATGTTTTTGAGAAGTTTTGGGTTCTGGTAATTAATGTAATAGAAAAATATATGTGGAACAACGAATAAAGTACCTAACTTGTCGGAAATAGCCTATGTACATATATTTAGTAGTTAGGTATATATAAGGTAACAATCAAATAGGCTAAGTCAATCACGTAGGAGAGAAAATCATATTGAAATCTAATTAGAATCTTTTACTGTTTATTATTGTTTCGTTACTCAATCATTCTACTGTTTAATCAATCAATCATAAATAACTTGTGTTTTACTCTAATTTTAAGATTTATCAATGTCCATCGTTTATAAGAATTTAATTAATTATTGCTATAATCTTTATTTCTGTGTAATGAGAAATTATATGTGTTTTTTAATAAAGTAAATAAACCCCCACTCACGCACAAAAAGAATAGCTGATTCTCAGAACTAGCTCGGCTCATTTCTCAGAACAAGACTCGAGCTTAGCGGGAGTATTCTTAGAATAATCTCCCACCTTCAAAAATAATCTTATAAAATGGCGGTTCCCGGCCATTTCAACTCACTCTATTTTACTCTCTTCAGTCTTTTACATTTATCATCAAGTGATAATCAGCTCTTCAACAGTGCCTAAGTGAGGTAGGCGCTCACTATGGAAAATTAAGTCTTTCATTTATAATACAGTCCACTAAACATCGAAGACCCTTAGACCTCAAAATGGTCCTTCAGAAGCCGCATCAAAGAAGAATGGACACACCACAGCAACAATAAGAAGATAAAGAAGCACGAAGACACAATTCTTCAAAAATCGTCGTCAGCAAAATTATCGCCGAATTGTCCCGTGAGATCTTAAATCCGGGACACGCCGTACTCATCGAAAGAAGATCGCCGAGAAAAGGCCCGTGACTGCATTTCCGGGCCCTCCGTGTTCATCGAATGAGAAATTTTGTCGGTCCGTGACTGCTTTTCCGGACCCGCCGTGACGTCGAAAAAAGTGAAGAAAGTGATCCGTGACCGCTATTCCGGATCCGCCGTGTGAAGACAGAAAACCGAAGAAGGGCCGGTCCGTGACCACTTTTCCGGACCCCCCTGCAGCACAATTAAGAAGAACAGCAAGGTGGCGCAGTGAAAAAAGAAGACAGCAAGGTGGCGCAGTGAAAAAACAAGGTGACGCAGTGAAAAAAGAAGACTGCAAGAGTCGCTGAGAAAAAAGAAATACCACCGTGCAAGAGGGTCTTCGCGCTCCAAACTGTTCGTGCCTTCGGGATTAGTGTCTTCGTGTCTTCGTCTTCGTCTTCAGTTGTCTGTGTGTGCCTCAAAAAGGAACTCTAACCAGGGAACAGTGCAAACCCAGTACCTAGCCTGAGTTCCGGGAACCTAGAAGTTTCGACTTCGGTTCTTTTTTGGTCTGACATGGTTCAGTTCCGCCAGCTTTAGCTGATGAGCGGCCAATCTTGCACCTTGCGGTGTTAAATGCAAGAGCGGTTTAGCGAAACTTCAAGAAAGAAGAAAGAAGAAACCGTAGGGACGTTAGGTACCCGAACGTTACAGCGACGTCAATTCCGTAACGTTCGCGTTAGGGCCCGATAGTGTTAGGGACCCCCCACCCCCTCGGTGTACTATGAACGAGGAACAACGCGTTACAAGATCGCGTTCCCGTTCCCAAACAACTCCGTCGTCCGGTCAAACGACAACGACGAGTACCAGTACGTGGAGTAAAGGCACCAGTAGCGCAAACGAAAGTAGCAGTATGCCGAAAGATAACGCTCCCCGTAAGGCTTCGGAAGCCGAGGCGCCCCCCGCGCACTCTGACCCGTCTATCCCCACTCCCGGCGCCGCGCCGCCGGGCCACGCCCCTTTGACCCGCGCGCCGCTCATGGATGATGAACAATCGGTTCACTCTATGGAGAACGAGCAACGTAGTAATCCGCGGACTTTGGTAGGCGTACAAGATGATAGGGCTAGTCAGTTATCAGTCTTAATGGCTGAATTAGAGGTTAGGAACGCCGAATTGCAGCAGGCACAGCTCGCGTCCGCCGCGGCTAGGAGTAGGCTCGAGATAGCTAGGATAGAAGCGTCTCAGGTATCCAGCATGGCGGCGCCGGGTCACGATGCCAGAGATGCTCGCGTATTAGGCTGGGTTGCTCAACAGCAACGCCAGGTAGCCGCGATAGGTGTACACACGCAAGAACCTCCGTACACGCCGCCGCGTAACGAACCCGAACGACCTAGCGAATTTATGAATAGGGACTTAGAGTTACTTTCGCATAGGGTCGTAGACGCGGTAACTAGGAACAGGAATGCACCCATGGCCTCGAGGCAAAGTTACGACCTTCCTCATTTCGAAGGATCGCCTCAGGAATGGATCGCATTTAGGGCCGAGTACGAGGATAGTGCACCTATGCATTCGGACGTGTCCAACATCAGCCGTTTACGTCGCGCGCTTCGCGGCGAAGCGAAAATCGCAGTTAAGTCCATAATGTACACTGCGATATCTCCGGCTGAAATTATAGGCGCGTTAGAACGACATTTCGGAGACCCAGAGGAAATAATATTGAACGAAATTCATAACGTAAAGCGTATGCCCAGATTAGCTGAAGATAACAGCAATATAATTTCCTTTGCCGGTCAAGTTGCCAACGTCGTGGCAACTATTAAGTCGTTGAAACAAAACGAGTTTCTATACGCGCCCGAACTCGTCAATAAAATCGTGGATAAAATGAATCTGATTGTTCGATACGAGTGGAATAAATATCGCGTAATTAATAAAGGGACACCGGGTCTAGTGGCTATGGCACAGTTTTTAAACGAGATTAGTAGCGCAACGCGAAAATCTCAAATTCGCAAGACGCGAGCCAACGTGCACACCGCGCAGGCGCACTATGACCCCGCGCCCCCCCCCCTGCCGCGCATGCGCAAAGGTCGCCGCGCGCCGCAGTATGACGAATATTATAGTGACTCAGAACAATCAAATTCAGATTATGACGAGCCTAGGCCGTTGATGGTAGCCCAAGTAAATCAGAATAGGTATACCGATAAGCGTAAACCCGTTGAAAAGAAGTTTTCCGCGCCGCCCGCGAAAAATACGCCCGCAAGGGCCCCGCAACCTATTCAAACCACTTCCACCTATGTAGACAAGTGCGTAATTTGCCGTGGCGAACACAAAGTGAGCGAGTGTTCCGATTTTAATAAAATGTCTGTAACAAAGAGGTTGGAAGCGGTTAAGAATGGCAAGTTGTGCTTTAGGTGCTTACAACCGAGTCATAGACGCGGATATAGATGTAAATACGTAGCTTGCGGCATAGGTAATTGCGAAGCCGGACATCATCGCTTATTGCACGGCATGAGCGCCAAAGCACAGCCGACGCCGGCGCCGCGGACGGGTAACGTTAATCACGTATATAAAATGAATACCTATTTAAAAGTCGTTCCCGTGGAACTGACCGGTCCTCTAGGTACGGTAGAGACATTTTGCTTGTTAGACGGTGGTAGCTCTATCTCGCTTATCGAGCGTCATATAGCTGATCAAATAGCACCACGCGACAACCCGGAACCTCTGTCAATAGAGGGAGTCGGTGGAAATTGTACGTTCGATAGGGAATCGTGTCGAATTAGCGTTACTATCCGCGGAGCACATACTCGTAACATAGAAAAGTTCACCGCATATACGATAGAAAAATTGAACTTGCCCGAACAAACGGTGAGTCGCGATTTAATTGAACAATGCGATCATTTACGCGAAATAGAGGAACAACTATGTTACGATCATGCCGTCCCAACGATAATTATAGGTCAGGATCACTGGGAACTGATTGTTTCCAAACAAATACTACAGGGAAAAAAAGATTTACCTGTAGCATCGCGATCTAAGCTAGGGTGGCAACTGCACGGCAGTCACGATGCGCCTCGGGATAGATCTTTCTTAGTAAGCCACGTTAGGCCGACGCCCGCGGAAACGGAGATAACCGCGCTCATGAAAGAACATTTCAGCATCGAATGTTTAGGCGTCGAAGGAAAATTACCTAAGACTGATCCGAATCAGAGAGCGATCGATATCCTAGACGCGACATGTAGGAAATTAGAGTCGGAAGACAGGTACGAGGCAGGCTTGTTATGGTGTAGTAATGATGAGACATTACCGAATAACGAGAACCTGGCTCTACGACGCCTGCATAGCCTAGAAACAAAATTAAACGCGGATGAAAAATTGAAAGTCGAGTACTGTAAACAGATCGACGACCTCTTGACAAAAGGGTATGCAGAAGTCGCGCCAGGACCCGCACCTCCGGAATATCCCCGTAAATGGATATTACCGCATTTTCCGGTATTTCACGCACAAAAAGGAACTCTTAGACTCGTTTTCGACGCCCGTTGCAGGGCCCAGAATAAATCGCTAAACGATGCGTTATTACCGGGACCAGATTTCCTACGACCACTATTCGGCGTTTTGTTGAAATTCCGCGAAGGAAAAATAGGAATAGTGGCCGATATTAAGCAAATGTTCCTCCAAATACAAATACCTGAGAACGAGCGTGATAGTTTGCGTTTTTATTGGAGAGGGGCGAATAGCGACATAGAACCGAAAGAATATCGTATGAAACGATTGATATTCGGGTCAGCGAGTTCACCAAGTACCGCTTTATATGTGAAGAATAAAAACGCAAATACTCACCGCGAAAGGTATCCGATAGCCGCTGAATTGACGATTAAGAACTCGTATATGGACGATTTTTTAGTAGCTTTAGACGAGGACATAGATACCGCGCGACAGATAGTCAACGATCTATACGAATTAAATATGAAGGCGTCCTTTGAGCTACGCGGGTTCGCATCGAATCAGCCGGAAGTCATATCCGACGTAGTGACTCCGAGTACGGACGAAAATAAAACGCTAGGAAAATGCGATACGGAACGTACACTAGGTCTCATATGGAACCACAAACGCGACACTATAGGTTTTAACGTAAACCTCCGAAATACGCCGACAGATGTCCTAGATGGGAAAAAATTGCCCACAAAACGTCAAGTAACGAGTAGCGCGATGAGTATTTTTGACCCTATGGGATATATATCCCCGGTATCGGTAATAGGCAAAATACTTATCCAGGACATCTGGCGGACCGGTATAGGATGGGACGAAACGATACGTCCCGAATCTGTCCCATTGTGGAACGCGTTTATTACTAGCATACAGCAGTTAAAAACGCTCGAGATAAGTAGGTACGTGCCGGCCGTAAATAGATCGGGATCACTACACGTTTTTTGCGACGCGAGCGAGAAAATATACGCGGCAGCTGTATATTTCGTTAGTCACGGTAGCGAGGGTGAGGCCTATGCTAGCCTCATCGTAGGGAAAGCCCGCGCAGCACCGCTCAAAGTGATTAGTATACCGCGTCTGGAATTGCAAAGCTGCGTATTAGGAACGCGACTAGCTAAGTCAGTATTAGAACATACGGACTATGCTATTGAGAAGTGTCACTTTTGGTCAGACTCGCGAACGGTACTGACATGGATAAAATCGGATCCTAGGTCATTTAAAAGTTTTGTGGCACATAGGATAGCTGAAATCGAGGAAAGCACAACGACCGATCAATGGCGTTGGGTTCCTAGTGCGCAAAACATCGCTGACGTAGCAACAAAGGGAATTCCTAAGAATTTCGATAAGAACCATACGTGGTTCATAGGCCCCGATTTTATTAGACGCGATTCCTCTCACTGGCCGACCGACAAATCGGCCCCTAGCCCGCCTGTCGACACAGGCGAAGAACGACCACAAAAGTTAATACTGGTCGCTAACAAATCGGATAAATTTCCGTACCTACCCGATATAAGTAGGTTTTCTAAATACTCACGTTTAGTTAGGGCCACTGCTACCGTAGTTTGCGCTGCCGAGGTATTCAAAGCCATGATACTCAATAGAAATACAGAAACAGACGTAAGAAACGATCACATCAAGATCGCCGAATTACTGCTTATCAAACGCAGTCAACACGAATATTTCAACGAGGAGATCAAGCTATTGGAAGCCGGACGGACACTACCGAAGAAATCTACGATAAGCAAGCTCGCTGTCAAACTGAACAACAACGGTCTACTACTACTAGACGGCCGGACGGACAGAAAGCAAGCAATACCCGTTTTGCACGCCCGAGAACCGTTTACTCGACTGTTACTAGCACATTACCACGCTAAGTTCAATCACGGCAACCACGCTACAGTCATGAACGAGCTGCACCAACGCTACCACATAGTAGGACTGCGCGGAGCACTGAGATTCATATGTAATAACTGCCAGTGGTGCCGCACCTACCGAGCGAAACCAACCGTCGTACCACCCGGAGATATACCCAAAGAAAGATTGACAGCAAATCAACCCGCCTTCACGTCTACGGCCTGTGATCTATTCGGACCTATAGTCGTAACTGTGGGAAGACGCCATGAAAAGAGATGGGGCGTTCTGTACACGTGCCTCACTACGCGCGCTGTACACATAGAACTCGCAGCATCCCTCTCAGGCTCGTCTATGATTTTATCTCTCCGACGCATGATGGCACGACGCGGAACACCATCTGTTCTGTACACCGACAATGCCACAAACTTCTTGGGAGCAGAACGAGAGATATCTGACGCCATGAGCACCATAGAAAACGAGATGAAAAGCTTCGCGATCTCCAAAGAAATTATTTGGAAGAAAATTCCGCCCGGAAACCCAGCCGCAGGCGGCGCTTGGGAGCGTCTCGTCGGCTCAATAAAGGCAGCTTTGAAGGTCACGTTATGCCAGAATAACCCTCATGAAGAAGTACTCCACACCTTACTTCTAGAGGCAGAACACATCGTCAACTCCCGGCCCCTCATTCCGGTCATGTTGAACGATAACCAAGAAGCGTTGACGCCTAATCACTTCCTTATAGGCAGATCAAACGCCATGTCTCCATTTGGATTCTTCAGTGATGTCACCCTATCGCCATCGTCATGGAAAACTGCACAAGCCTTAGCAGAAAGCTTTTGGAAAAGATGGGTAACAGAATACCGACATACGTTGAGACCACGTACTAAGACTCCGCCCCATGAAAACGTGAAAATCGGCGACATAGTACTCATTGCCGATAACACTATGCCACGAGGCATATGGCCACGCGGAGAAGTGGTAAAAGTCCACCCCGGCCCCGATGGAAAAATAAGATCAACAGAAGTCCGTACCGCAGCAGGATACATCCGCCGTCCGGCTTCCAGGCTCATAATTATTTCCTAAACTACACTGGTGTAGTCACACCGAGGGGGACACTGTCGGAAATAGCCTATGTACATATATTTAGTAGTTAGGTATATATAAGGTAACAATCAAATAGGCTAAGTCAATCACGTAGGAGAGAAAATCATATTGAAATCTAATTAGAATCTTTTACTGTTTATTATTGTTTCGTTACTCAATCATTCTACTGTTTAATCAATCAATCATAAATAACTTGTGTTTTACTCTAATTTTAAGATTTATCAATGTCCATCGTTTATAAGAATTTAATTAATTATTGCTATAATCTTTATTTCTGTGTAATGAGAAATTATATGTGTTTTTTAATAAAGTAAATAAACCCCCACTCACGCACAAAAAGAATAGCTGATTCTCAGAACTAGCTCGGCTCATTTCTCAGAACAAGACTCGAGCTTAGCGGGAGTATTCTTAGAATAATCTCCCACCTTCAAAAATAATCTTATAAAATGGCGGTTCCCGGCCATTTCAACTCACTCTATTTTACTCTCTTCAGTCTTTTACATTTATCATCAAGTGATAATCAGCTCTTCAACAGTGCCTAAGTGAGGTAGGCGCTCACTATGGAAAATTAAGTCTTTCATTTATAATACAGTCCACTAAACATCGAAGACCCTTAGACCTCACATAACTATTGATAGTATTAGCTATTTGTTTTATGGAAATACCTTGCATACATAGTATCGAGCTAAGTGCTCTTGAGATAAACCTTTTTTATCCAGATAACATGGCCACTTATTTCATTTCTGTTGACAATGAAAACATTTAACGTCAATTGTCATTAATTGCTTAAGGAGTTTGTCTAGTTTCACACTATTAGTTCCTATTGTTTAAAATTTCGTTTCTTATTGGGATTAAATTGCATATTTTATTGCAATATGTCACGACATCAAGCTAGGTCTGAAACAATCATGAACTGGATAGAGGGATATGACGAATTCTCATATAATGGTGTTAGTTTAACTTGCAATGTGTGCAACATTGATATTGACGTATCTAGAAAGTCTATTTTCACCAGACATTCAAAAAGTAAATCTCACTTACAAAAGAAAATGGGCAGTATTACTGAAGATACATTTTGCTACGATTTAGCTATGATGATGATTTGTGCTAATATACCGTGGTATAAACTAAGGAATATTTATTTTCGAAATTTTTTAAAGAAATATTGCAGTGGCTTTGATATTCCTTCGGAGTCACATGTAAGAAAAGTGTTTTTTGGTAAGGTTTATAGAGAAACTTTATTAAATGTTCGTGAACAACTAAGTGATGGATACTTTTGGATTTCAATTGATGAGACTAAAGATTTTTTGGATCGAAAAATTACTAATATTCTCGTAAGAAATTTAAAAGAAAACCAGCCTTCCAAGTGCTATTTGATTGCATCCAAAGTGTTGAACAAAGTAAACGGTTCTACTATATTTATTTTTTTCGAATCAAGCTTAAATTGGTTGTGGGAAGACCGTGCTGATAACAATTTCAAAAACATATTTTTATTTACGAGCGATTCAGTGAGCTATATGCTGAATGCTGGACAGAGAATTAAAGCCAAATATCCACAAATTTTACATATCACTTGTTTGGTACATGGCATTCACAGGCTTTGCGAAGAAATAAGAAATAACTTTAACGATGTTAATACCTTAATAAACTACGTTAAAAAAGTATTTTCAAATGCCCCTTCCAGGATTGCAACGTTCAAAGAAATGAACCCACACGTTCCCTTGCCACCACAACCCATAATTACGCGATGGGGCACTTGGATTCAGGCGGCATGTTATTATCAACATAATTTTGCAGCTGTTAAGAGAGTTATACTTACGTTTAATAATCGTGATAGTGTTTATATCCGTACATGCAAACAAATTTTACAATCAGAGAACCTTTTCTCGCAATTAAACTTCATTTCAAATCATTTTGAATCAATACTGCACGTAATACAGAGTTTGCAATCTAACTCTAATACTATAGAATATTCATTAAGCAAAATACGATATATATTAAATAATCTAGATAGTTTACAAGGAGAAATTGGAATCCGTTTGCAAGAAAAAATGAATTCAATACTTAAAAGGAATCCAGATTTTGAAACAGTCAAATTATTAGAAGACAAGATAGACTCTGAGAATCATTGGCATAACTGTATTCCCATTAAAGTACTTAAGTTTGCACCGTTAACTTCAGTAGATTGCGAACGGAGTTTTTCAGCTCATAAGTATATTTTGGATGTGAAAAGGAACAGACTT
Organism: Eudemis profundana; assembly: GCA_947034925.1. Lineage (NCBI taxonomy): Eukaryota > Metazoa > Arthropoda > Insecta > Lepidoptera > Tortricidae > Eudemis > Eudemis profundana. Next base: position 47,040,696 of record OX344795.1, on the reverse strand, counting down.
GCCCCTGAAAATTTAGAAAAAATATTTTTTATTTACTTTAATAAATGTAAACAATAAGTACGTGTTTAATTTATAACTTACAAAGTATACAAATTCATTCAATCAATTAATTATTTAATTGATCTTTGCAGTCATGTCTATATTATTGACAACAATGACATCCATTTGGACGATCTCTGCTTATGGAGGAGTGAAAAGTGGCTCTTAATAATTTGTGTGGTATATATAGTGATGTGCCGCGGAAATATTCCCGTGCCCGGGAATATTCCATTGTTCCCGGGAATATTCCCCAAACAAGGGAACATTGAAAATAGTATTACAATAGACATAAAATCTTCGTAGGAGGAGGCGTAATTATACGTTCTGGTATGCTGTTGGAGATATTAAACTTCTTGAAAGAAACCCTATTTATTACTTTTTCCAGCAGTTTTGAAATAATATCCTTTTTTCATTAAAATTCAACTAATTCTAACCGCCGTTGGCGACTGGATGTCCGTCTGATATCCTAGTTCCGGATTTTGTCCTTTAGAGAAACTCCGAAGATACCCCTCTCCGTAGCTCGCTGAGTGACTTGAAACTTCTGGACGAGGCCTTTTGTTGATGTCTCGGCTCCATAAGGGGCCATTCATCTATTACGTAAGACGGTTTTGGGGGGGACCCCCCGGTCAACCATGTCTTATTTTTTCTTACAGGGGGGTGGGAGGGGGTTTTGATCGATCTTACGCAGATTATTTTGCGCATTTTTATGATCTTACGTCCCCCTGTAAGAAAAAATAAGACATGGTTGACCGGGGGGTCCCCCCCAAAATCGTCTTACGTAATAAATGAATGGCTCCTAATTGAAGACTGGAAGGAGACGCACTGATATGGACTTGAGATATTGGGGCAGTAGCGATTTGAAGATGTGGCAAAGCTTCTCATATACTACCCAGCCCAACTGTATTCTTCTGTCGGCTTCCTTGTCAAAGTGTTCCTACCTAATTGGATGATCGGGCTTAGATACTAGAAGTATACTTCCGAACAACCTCGATGCTGACATTATCGTGCATAAGCAAGCACGACAAGCACTAAAATGGTCAAAAATGATAGGCATTCGCCAGTGTCTTTTTTTGTTTTAGTCATATTTGAAAAAAACGAGTTTTTTCTAAAATGGTCAAAAAGTTATACTATACCAAAAACACGTTTTTTCCGCTTTAAAAAAAATATAAACCTTTTTCTAAAAAGGTTTTTAAACATGACAAAGTGGTCTAAAATTAAGTATAGAAACCGCCAAAAAATATCCTTTTGGAATAAAAATTAAAAAACTTTTTCTTTAATGGTCAAAAATGATAGGCATTCGGCATAGTGTTTATTTTTCTATTTGTCAAATTTAAAAAAAAACAGGGTTTTTCTAAAATGGTCAAAAAGTTATACGATTCGCCAAAAACACGTTTTTATCTGTATTAAAAAAAAACCAAAAATTTCTAAAAAAGTTAAAAAAAAAGTAATACAAATGTATTTATTTTTATTTACAATTTTTTTTAATTCCTAATCTGTGGCCCCTAATCCCTTTCCTTCCAATTTTTTAACTTTCTAAGATCATTTTGAAATTTTTGCTTACCATTATGCAGGCTGCATGCTTGTTTGCCACCTTGCTTGAATATTCCCGGTAACAATGGGAATATTCCCGGGCACAAAGGGAATTTACGTTAATAATAGAAAATTTGGTATACTTGTTTAACTAGTAGGTAGCAATATAAACACATGGCGACGTAGGGAACGACATAAAATAAATGTTTTGTTCATTCAAATTTTAAGTTCCCCTATATTCCCCTCACGGGGAATATTCCCGGGAACGGCCCATCACTAGGTATATAGTGTACATACCTACGCACTGTCATTGTCTAGATCTTCGTAAACATTGTTTGGCGAGTACCTACTTAGATATTGAGGGCTAGGGGGGATATTATCAAATTTCGGACAGAGGGACGGAGCAAGCCGCTAGATTTTCGTTCGGATAAACGACTTGACTAAGTCTAATAAGAATCGTGTAGCTGTTGCTACCGTCATCATCATGATTGATGCTGTGAAGAAACAGGAATCCGTTCTGATAAAATATACCTACACGATGGGAACGAGTAACCCGACAAACTTTAACTATAGATTTAAATGAGGATTTTTAGGAGTAAAAAATGTTATGATGTGTAGTCGAAAAATGCTTACTTTCCAAGATATTAATTACCTATGTTTTTGTTTAGATGAAAAATTCCAAGTATGTAACAAGCCCTAATATAAATAAGTAAATGTGACTAAGATACTTTTACTTTTTTTTTTACATCGTTAATTAAACAGCAATTAACCTTCGTAGCATTTGATGGTAAGCGACAACCAGGCCGAAAAAAAAACCTTCCTTTTTGATTTCTCTTCCTCCAATAAGGACATGTTTACGAGGAAGGGCTGAATTTAGGTACTAATAATACCTACTAATTTATTATGTTCCATAAGATGATAAAACTAAATGTAAAATGAAACGAGTTCGGGCTATGTTGAATACCTACACCGTGGGCCCGTACAACCCGACCAACTTTAACCACGTATTCCTGATGGTATTACAAGTAAATAACGTTATATGAACATAGGTCGAATTTTGTCATTTTACATTAATAGTCTTATGGAACAAAATAAATTAATAAATTCAGTCCCTCGTTATAAACATCTCCTTACTGGAGGAAAAGTTATTAAAATGGAAAAAAAACCTAAAATGGAAACGAAAGGTCAATATTTTGGCTTTGTAATCGATTACCATCTAATACTGTGAAGGTTAATTGCTGTTTAGTTAAAGGATTTTAAAAATCAGTAAAAGTATCTTAGTCACATTTATTAGGGCTTGTTACACACTTAGGAGTTTTTATTTTAAAAATTATGAATATCTCGGAAAGTAAGCGTTAATCGACTATACGTCACATAATTTTTTTTACTTCTAATAGTTGTTAGAATCTATGGTTAAAGTTGGTCGGGTTATACGCGCCCACGGTGTATAACATTATTTACTCGTAATACCATCCGGAATACGTGGTTATAATTTGTCGGGTTACTCGTTTCCCACCGTGGATTTGTTAGGTGGACTTTCCGATACTTTTATTTTCTTGTATAAAAATTTCCGATCGTCTTTTTGTCCAGTGACTTGATTTTCATACGAACTATTTCCTATGCGTACATTTTACTTCTCGCAAAATTTCTCATTCGCCTTTTTACAAACTAATTATTTAAAATTTGGAGCTTGTAGGCTTGTTGTGTAGGTGCTAGAAGTATATCATCAGTCAGTGAATCAGTGAATCAGTCGGTCTGTCAGTCAATGACAAAACTAAGGAACTTTGACATGCAATAGTTCTTAAACTACACGTTTAAATATAATGATATTGAGAATATATATGGCGCAAAATCACCAAGGTGACAAATTCCGGGTTTCAAATTTTTTATTTTTTTTGTTTTACAAACCAGTCCTAAGTCCTAACCATTAATGATCTTATCTTTAATTGATATCTGAGCGGCCCGAGCTGAAAACGAATAATTACATGAATTCAATACTATTTAGGGCCGAGAAAGGTCATTCCGGAACGTTCCAGGACGTGAAGTTTTCATATAAAACTTTGTAAAAAATAGACAATAGTCATACCCCCGTCGTGGCGAACATAAAAATCTGGGTGAGGTCGCAAATAATCGCACAACGCTGAATATGTTGGGATGTTGTTAGGATACATATAAGTAGTGTAAACTCGATTTTGCAGTTTCGAAAAAGTTGTGCTAAATGTGTGGGGGTCGAAAAACACCGAAATTTTCGATCATTTTTCAAATTTTGGTCTGTACCTTCTAAAAACCAGATTTTTGGATAAAATTGTCTATGACACTATTAAAGAAGATAAAATTCCCTACAATATGAGTGTAACATCAACTCTGCATGTTTAGAAAATGTTGAGATATAGCACTTCAAAAAATTGCAATTTTTCCCAAAAAGTTCGAAATTGCACTTTTAGCTACCTCTCAAGTTGAATAGCAGCTGAAATACTGATCTTACAATGACAATTAGATTTATGAAGTTATAGACCAATTATTGAGCTTTATTTTAAGTATAATTTGAACCCTGTATTAGCGATAATTCTCTTGTTATCGGAAAAAGACCAAATCATTAGAGAACTCAGATTTGTCAGGAAAGAGTGCTCCTAAAGGAAATTGTTAATTATTCATAGGACGTTTTAAAAATGACTTTATATTTCTAAACATCATTCATTTAAAAAGTCCTGAGGGGCCATGATGATCGCGTACAGCGCACATTATGTAAATGATAAAAGCATCGTCACATTTACATACGTACGTAAATTCGAGAGTGTTGAATACTTTATTATTTATTTATACAGTGATATGTGCAACCATCATATGCCCGCTAAATTAGTCTTAGATACACATCGTTAGATCTTAGTCATAAAATGTGAAAATCAACGTAAAGTGATGGCGAGTCCTCGGCTGACTCCAGTGATAGAATTGCAGGACGCAATGTAAATTAGTATTTATTTATCGCAATAACTTACACTAAAGAGTGGCTATGTAGTTACCCTTAAATTGCTGGCATTTTACGGAATCCGGCAAAAAGTTGTATCCGATGTCTCTAATGTTTTAAATTCAACGTTTGTCAACGAAACGTCACGCAACCGGTAGGTATGTGTAGTTTTGCGTGGTTATACGTTTACACCTACTAGTTTTCCGCGTCTAATAATGCTCCTATTTTGTGTAAGTACTTATAATATTAAGCTTGCCTTTACGCAATTGGCTAAATGGTCGTATTCTTCTGAATTACACCTAGAAAAGTGTCGTCAAAATCATGTTCAAGGCTAAGTAGTCAAGCAGAGGCTTATTGCATAACAAAGTACGAGATAATATTATAAGTAAGTTTGTATGGATTTTTACTAATAATATTAGCTTGTCTTCTACTATGTACTCGGAATTAGCCTCAGGTCTTCCCCTAACAAACTCTGCAGAGAACAAGGTTAAGCCTAGCTGTCCGGCATGAGCTTTTCTTCTTCACAGCCTTTCAGTAATTGTAACAAATACTATGCTACAATCCATCCTGACGTTTTAATTTCAATAGTAAAGATGACCTCTACCAAGAAAAATACAAATTTGGGTGGACAAGGAGCTCCACATGAGATCCTTAGGAGTGGGGTAATAGTTAAGAAACGGGAAGCCGAGTCAAATTTTACCTCGGCTCAAAAAGGGCAGAGGTGTTATCTAAAACACAGTAGGAGCATTCCACGGAAACGTTGCGTCAGGGAGACTACCTTTTTAATACTTTTTACAAGTAAAATTAAAATCTGAATATCAGTACCTATGGTAATATCAAAACTAGGCTTTAACATTGGTAGTGTTTCTTAGTAACTAAAAAAAATATTAGGGTTTGCTACCATAGCATTGCGTAAGCGACAAAAAAATATGTTTTCATGGAATGTTCCAGTAGGAACTACATACATACTCACTTCTAAGTTGTAACTTATTGCAATAAATACGAATTTACATGGTGTCCTGTTCAAGTTGATTTTCACATTTTATGACCAAGATCATACAATGTGTATTTAAGACTAATTTAGCGGGCATATGATGGTTGCACATATCACAGTATAAATAAATAATAAAGTATTCAATACTCTCGAAATTACGCACGTATGTAAATGTGACGATGCTTTTGTTATTTACATAATGTGCGATGTACGCGATCATCATGGCCCCTCAGAATTTTTTAAATTACTGATGTTTAGAAATATAAAGTCAATTTTAAAACTTCCTATGAATAACTGCGCAATATACTAACAATTTGCTTTATGAACACTCTTTCCTGAGAAATCTGAGTTCTCTAATGATTTAGTTTTTTTCCGATAACAAGGAAAATATCGCTAGTACAGGGTTCAAATTATACTTAAAATAAAGCTCAATAATTGTTCTATAACTTCATAAATCTTATTGTTATTGTAAGATCAGTATTTCAGCTGCTATTCAACGTGAGAGGTAGCTGAAAGTGCAATTTCGAACTTTTTAGGAAAATTTGCAATTGTTTGAAGGGCTATATCTCAACATTTTCTAAACATGCAGAGTTGATGTTACACTCATATTGTAGAGAATTTTATCTTCTTTAATAGTGTCATAGACAATTTTATCCAAAAATCTGGTTTTTAGAAGATACAGACCAAAATCTGAAAAATGACCGAAAATTTCGGTGTTTTTCGAGCACCATACATTTAGCACAACTTTTTCAAAACTGCAAAATCGAGTTTACACTACTTATATGTATCCTAACAACATCTCAACATATTCAGCGTTGTGCGATTTTTTGCGACCTCGAATGTTCGAAATGACTGGGTCATCATTAAAACGGCACTTTTTGAGGTTAATGTAGTAAAAGCTCATGATAATGTTTAAGAAATATTTTATTGAAATTCGATTACTTTTTCTTTTTTACAATTATCGGCGTTCCCGGAATGACGATGAATTAAGGTACGGTGTAAAAATTTCTTACAAAAACACACTTACCACTCAGAATTTCAAAAAAATAATAAAAAACTCACGAGGCATCCACTTGCGCTTAGATACTTTAAATAATTACCCAAATTCTTTCATTTTTCTGAAAAATGTTGCGTTCCAGGAATGACGCACAAAATTTTGGACAAACTTTCAGATTAATTAAAAAAAATAATAATAATACAAGCTTATAAATATCATTTTATTATAATATTAACGAAGTTAAAAAGTACCTATAAAGCATTAGAAAAAAATTAAATATGTATTTTAACTGTTGTTGTCAGCAGATAACGACTTGCGGACGCGTTCCCGGACTGACGTTTTGGGGGTAAAATGTGAAATAAAATATATTCAGTCAATAAATTAAGGAAAAATCAAATTAAATTAAATAAATAACGAATAATCTATAAAGCATTATTTCAATTAAAATAAATAAATTCTATGATTTAATTTACTCAAACACGAATTCGCCACCTTGGTGATGTTGCGCCATATAAGTCTTATTGTGCCCTATATATCCCTGAAATTTCAGGGTTCTCGCTTTAGCCAGTACAAAATTCCGGGAGGCTGAAAATGGCCTGAATTTCTTCGAGAAAAGGATGATACGGCCGTGCCTTTGTTTTGCTCGACTTGGCGGGGGCACTGCCGATATTAAAAAAAATCTACAGTGAAAAATCACAACGAAGGAACTTTTGCGACTGAGACTTTTTGCGAAAAGTAATATGTAAGCATATAGAACATAATTCGTATGGAAAATTAAGTGACAGGAAAAATGACGATCGGAATTTTTTATACAAGAAAATAAAAATATCGGGAAGTCCACCAAACAAATCAGATACATGCTTGAATAGATAAAACCATTCATGACTCAGGAACATATACTCCTGCTCATCACACTAAATATTTGCCCTTATCAGGATTTGAACCCGGGGCCTCAAGCTTCGTGGGCGGTGTCACTCCCACTAAGCTAAACGCAGTGCCGGATTAAGCCAGCGCGGGGCCTGTAGCATTTCTTCAAAAAGGCGCTTGGTTGGTCCCGCCCCATTGACCGGTAATTTTATACGTGACGAATTACATAACGAGGTGGGGCATGACACCATTTTCGAGCAAGTGTGATGAAAATTCATCAACTAAAATGATCGTTTTAGGTGTTTACCGCTATGGCTTCGTAACGTGACTTGACATTCGCATTGTCATGGGCATATGTCACTTTCTGTTTTAATATTTTATTGTCATACTGGGTCGATTATTAAGGTTATTTTATTTAGATTTCCTCACAAGTGTGATGAAAAACATTGTGTGTGCAACGGGCGGTAAAGGAATTACAAACTCGTGTTATTCCTTTCTTACCGCCCTAGATACACAATAGGACCTACATTATGTATCTATGGCGGGCGGTGACGGAGGAATTAATTCCTTTACCGCCCGTGGCACACACAATGTTTTTCATCACACTCGTGAGGAAATCTAACAAACTAACTAATCCATCCAGTACGAGAAAATTTTAAAACAGAATGTGACACATTAGTGCATAAGTACATATATCCATAGATAATGCGAGTGTCAAGTCACGTTCGGAAACCATAGCGGTAAAGACCTAAAACGGCTATTTTAGTTGATTTTTGGTTGATTTTATATTTGCATAATACTGAAATACACTAAGTACCTACCTATTTAAACATTTAATGAATGTTACCGAAATATATGTTTACATGTATTTGCAATAACAGTTCTCTTTAAATAAATATTTCAGTGATAAAAGTTAAAAAAGGAAGTTGGCGTTTCCTTTGAGCATGACAAATAAGAGTAAAACAGAAACAGCGTATTCAAATTTAAAAAAACCCATTACGCCCTAGGGCGAAAAAAATTTCGAGCAAGTGTGATGAAATCTAGACACGCGGCAGCGTGTCAAGCGAAGTTCAAGGAAAACTGGCTAGCCAGCGCCAAGTGAATATTACACGAACCACTTGGTGCCACTTTTCACCCTTCTATAACTCAAAACCTCTTTAATGTAAACACATAAAATTACGTGTGTTTAATTATATCCATAAGGACATCTAGAAGCTCAAATTTCATGAAGCTAGCTCAAACGGTTATAAAGATATGAAGGTCAAAAAGACGTAAATTTTAAGCACTGACTGACTCACTGACATATAGTAGCTAAACCTAACCTACTTCCAGATGACCTAGAAGGATGAAATTTGGAATCCAGCTCGGTAATTGTGTGCTTACACACAATTCTTAAAGTAGGTTAGATTTGACTTGGCCAATTTTTATCAGAATTAAAAATATTTATATATATATATATATATATGTTGAATAACTTTATAAACTGAATGAAAACTGGCCAAGTCAAATCTGACCTACTTTAAGATCTCACATTTTTAAATAACAGCAATTGTTATAGGTATCCAATAAAGCAAAGAAATAGAGTTTAATACTTGTTCATAATGTTATTTTGTTCCTATAAATACATATTTGGATTTTGCATAACTCAAACTCAAAAACTCAAACTCAAACTCATTTATTTCTGTAAGTAGGCCTCAAGGGCTCTTTTACATGTCTGATTCTTTTCTTTTGGCGCTTCGGTAGATGACCTTCTGGTGAGAAGAAGCGCCTGAAGAAACTCACCAGTTTCTCTTTTAAAAACAACATTACAACAATTGTGACATTATTACATAAGATGACAATATTTATAAAATGCAACAAGCAAATAACTGGGCACAGTTTTTTTTACATTTTACCGAGAGACGTATATAATCTCCGGATCCATTACATTACAAAACTTAAAACTACATTTTTAGAGATGTAAAGGGTCTCTAGGCGTCAAAACACGATAAAAAATATAGAAAATAGGCAAACATAGACTAAAATTTATGGAGATGTAAGGAGTCTCCGTTGTCAAAACATTATGTTTTGGAGGTGTAAAGGAACTCCAAACGTCGAAATACAAAATGGGAAACGTATGTTTCACGTCGAGAAATAGACTATTAAGCTAACAGTCATTACAACTAGCTACAGTATACATAACAGGACTATACATAGGACTTGGCACTCATTTAGATCTCCATTCTTTTTGCGGCGAAGCCCACAGCCTAGCATAATTTTTGTATTGAACTTGGCTCTCCTCTTTTACATTTATGTTTTTGGTGGGATAGTAGATACATTACATAGTAACTAGGGTGGTAAAACATAGAAAGGCCGAGATCGCAGATGTTTGTGGGCCGAGCTGCAAGCGAGGGACGTAAATATGCGATTGAGGGCTTTCTTTATTACCTCCCGTGTTGTGTACATCATTTTATGTCTACACTTGGCCAGAAAGCGGCCAGGTGTGGCATAAAGTACATTGCAAGATGCGCTTACATCTCCGTTGCATCGTGGCAAAAAGAGCTTGCAGGTTAGGTCGCGGTCGGGCTCGGCTCAATAAACCAGGTGAACAATGGCGCATTGTGCACTTGTGCAGGCGGGAAAGTGAGCTCTCGTATCTACCTAACCCAGGGTTTCTCGGCCTTTTTCATTTCTCGAGGCACGAGAATTCTCTTCATGAGTATCTCGAGAAATTTTGAAAATTTTAATCTAACACGAGATCATTTTAAAAGTTTGCTTTATTCCAAATTAAGTAGAGTGATAGATATAGGCTAGGATTTGTACCTACTTACGAGCCGCCACTATCGACTAGTTTTTTCCTATTGCGAGCAGCACACACAGATAGGTAGCCGGCAGATTAGACTTGCTTTAGTTCTTTGTTAGTGATGCTCTGTCCGGCTATTTATTTGAAGGTCCTTGGATATATGGATCAATTCAATCAAATGTTTAATATTTAGTAAAAAAAAACTCCGTTTATTAATAAAAAAATCAACAACTAACAATAAATTAAACAAGCTATACTTAGCTGGTCTGTATAAAAAGTAAACAGTAGAGTAGGTAGCACTGAAATAAATAAAAAACCTTTTATTTCTGATGAAAAACATTACATTAAACAACTTAAAAAATATGAAATTAGAGAAAGGTTTTCGAAATAAGGTTGGGGTCCATGAGCAAAAATAGTACATTGTGTATCTAGGGCGGTAAGTAAGGAATTACAAACGAGTGTTTGTTATAAGCCCGAGATGAAACCGAGGGCTTTAATAACACGAGTTTGTACCTAATTCCTTTACCGCCCGTGGCACACACAATGTTTTTCATCACACTTGTGAGGAAATCTTAATAAAATAACCTTACTTTTCGACACACAACAAGAAAATATTAAAACAGACAGTGACATTTGTCACATATGGCCATAGACAATGCGAACATCAAGTCACGTTCGGAAACCATAGCGGTAACGGCCATTTTAGTTGATTTTATATTTGCAAAATAAAGAAATACATTATTTAAACATTTAATTAATGTTACCGAAATATGTGTTTATATGTATTTGCAATTACAGTTATCTTTAAATAAATATTTCAGTGATAAAAGTTAAAAAAGTAAGTTGGCGTTTCTTTTCAACATGACAAATAAGAGTAAAACAGAACCAGCGTTTCAAATTTAAAAAGAAAACCATTACGCCCTAGGGCGTAATAGGCCATTTGCGGCCCGCAGAACCTACGTGTAATGACACCATTTTCGAGCAAGTGTGATGAAAAAAAAATTAAGAAACCGTGTCATTACAACAAACCCTTGAAGGGTTGGGTCATTCCCATATAGTTTGACGGCAGTGTCACAACCATGTGCAAAAGTTAAGGGTTTCCAGGAAGTTAAACATTTTAATACTTATTCTTAAATCAGCCCCGTTGTCAAGCTTTCGGTTCGTATATAAAAAAAAATAGGTATTAGCAACGTTAACTTTCTGTACATGGCTGTGACAAGTCACAAATCTAAATGAGAATGACCCGTTAAGTCCGCCAAAGTATTTTTGTATAATGTGCAATAAAGATTAAAATAACGATAATATCGGTCATTGTATGACGGCGGAGGACGCTAAACTCTTCGTCACAGGTGTATAGTGACGTTATTTACTTAGCGCGTGATATCGATCTATTTTTTTAGAACCTGACTGTACCTATGCGCCTTACTTGCTCTTTGATAGGTATCTTCACCAAGTGGGGTATAGTACACACTGCACTCATGATCATGACTTGACATTGATCGCTCAAAGCAAAGAGAGCGTACCTACGGACCAGTGGGATAAACTTATTCTAGCACTCGACCCTATAATAATAAAACTTTCTCATTCGCATTTGTTTGTACATATCCATTAATTTTTGTTTTGATTCTGGATAATGATTTCATGTGCAATACAGTGTTTTGTATTATACTCGTATGTAAACATTATATCGACAGATTGAATAGGAATTGGGTAGAGAGGGACATAACGCAGTTGATCCTTTCAATTAGGAATAACTAAATATTTTTACTAAAAAAAAAACCCGATCGCGGTATTTTTACTAAAAAAAATCCGTCATTTTGTTTATTTTAACGAACTTCATACCCAGTGACACTTGCGCCATCAAGACGAATCCAATGATGTATCATTTATCAAAATCGGTTGTGCCGTTGAGTAGTTACGAGCGGACACAGGAACGGACATACATACATACAGGTCAAACACATAACCCTCCTTTGGGCTTCGCCGCAGTCGGGTAAAAATTATGGTACCATAACCAGAAACGTCAATCTGTTCATTTCGTACATTGATCGGACATACATAACATATAAGTAGAGCGGCATTACCTTAGTTGCGGGCGGGTCGGTACGGATCGCGCGTCGCGTCCGGCGAAACCCGTTTGTGACGCGCAGAAAAACCAGCGCGCGCGCATTCCCGGCCGCGCCGCGTAGCCGCAGCCGCGCCGGCTCCGCCGCCGTCCCGCTCTAGCCACCACGACACTCTGGCTCGTGATGAGAACCATCAGAAGAACATCATTTGCTTGACAACTTTTTTCTGTGATATCATGAAAGACCTCTCAATAATAGATATTTGGGAAAACCACTTCAATATCATAAAAACTCACCGAGATACTACAATGTTAAAATCACATTTTTAAACTTTCCTAAAAACGTGCCGAAACGCTTCATACTGAAGCCCATTGTAACGTGACGTCACGAGACATAAGTACGATGTTTGAGAAATGTTCTGCAACTACTTATGTTAAAAGTATATACGATGTTTGAGAAATGTTCTGCAACTAGGTACTTATGTTAAAAGTACGATGTTTGAGAAATGTTCTGCAACTACTTATGTTAAAAGTACGATGTTTGAGAAATGTTCTGCAACTACTTATGTTAAAACTTGCGTTTATCGTAACGGTTTCATAACAAAAGTTACCATAAAGGAGGACCGGCAAAAATGTATGGAGGCTGGTCCAAGAACCAATAGCAACGTGACATATATCATTAGAAAGGTGTTGCAATATACTACAATAGTTACTATGGGAGCTCATTTCAAATCACTGTGTGAAAAAAGTTATGGCAATATAAACTTATTTTCATACACGATTTTAAGCAATAAAAATGAATTATTTCGTATTCCATAACGTTACAGTCCACCTGTCAGGCCTCCCCGGCCCCTCAGGCTCCCCCAGCCCCTCCGGCCCCCCAGGCTGCCGCTAGCAGGGCACCGAAGGCACCCCCCGCACCGTTGACAGGACTTGAGCTGGAGGCCAGCAAGGCGAAAGCCCGAAAGGCCCGAAGCAAACACGCCACTAAGGCAACCCCCGCCCACCCTGCCCCTCCGGCCGCAGATTCATTTAAGAAGCCGCCAGTCCCCGTAACGGCGGCCGCGTCCGTCTCAGCCACCCCGGCCTCTACTGAGGCCCGCTCTCGCTCCAGTTCGGGTCCCCGTAAGTCTCGCCCACGCTCTACACGAAATGTTGCACGCGGTAGCAAGAGCTCCGTTAAGAGCAGCATGGCGTTCACTATATGAACGCACTTGCCTCTCAAAACTTTGCCTGTCTACCGGGGCAGCGAGAAGTGGGAGGGGGGCGGCCCGGGCCGCGGAGGCGATAGCGGCGTAAGATGCCGCTGCCAGGAGACTGGGCGCCGGGCGCGCAGATTGCGCGGGGGGCGTGGAAGACGCGGGAGCAGGAGAAGCGCCCGCCGCAGACGGCGACAGGTATTTCCACTTTTGCGGGGCTGATGCAATGGCCGGGAAGTTGCGCAAACTCCCACAGGCCACTCGGCCTTTGTTGCGGTTGTCAAGAGCTCCAGGCTGTGCCTCCTTAGTCTTAGCAATCTGCTTTGGGGCCTTAAGGCAATCCTGCCAGTTGGCAGTGTGGCCAGTAAGACCGCAAACCACGCAAGATGGCGGCACATCTTTCAGCTTTTTGCAATCGCGGGTCAAGTGGTCGCCCGTGTATTTCACGCTACGAGGGCGCAGGAAACAGCCCGTTTGGCTGTGACCGTAATACTGGCAGTTGTGTTTTCGACCCGGAAACCCGTCAGCTTCGTCAGCAGGTATCAATAGTTATTAGTATTTTTATATGTTTAAAATGGATTTAAACTTATATTTATTTCTACGTTTAAATTTTTGTTGATTTTCCCACCCAAATTTGCAGGCTCATAAAAAAAGTTACACGTTAGATATCAAACTCAAAACTAAAATGTTTCCTTATTTTGCTTATTTTAACAGGATCTAATATAATTATTACAAATTTCGGTTACAGTCAAGTACCTACCCAATTGTGCCATGAGTAGTTTCAGACATTTTCATCATATAATTAATGAATGCAAATATGACTAAATTAACCTGAGAAATGATGTTTCCATTACTACAGTGATTCAGAGTCCTACCTCATCACGTCCTACTTGCTCTTAATCTTATTTTTTCAAGGTTATAATATAATTTACACCTCTCTACAAATTCTTCACAGTACCAGTTTTTAACCTCTGATGCAAAAAGAGGGTTTACTAATATATCGGCGAAAATTATTTTGCAAATCATTAGTTCCCAAACTTTTTATCCCATATTTTGATTTTGCAACTCAACGTTTCGCACTGATATCATTTCCCAATAAATGATTTGATAAATTATTGTTAGGCAAATTATTACCTGGATTTTTTTAAGACGTCATTTCTGATTTCGTCAAAAAATGTATCGATTGGCATACCGTAATTTATCAAAATATTGAATGGCATTATAATATCATATAATGCAAGGTTCAAATTACTGTTTATACATCGTCGTGTATATGTCGCCGCCAACTAGCTTAAGTAGCTACTTGGCTGCCTAGCCTTTTCATTAAACACTCTCCTTATAGGTTAGGTTTGTTTGCTTTTAAGGGGTCGCAGACTGCCACCCCTTAAAAGATGCACGATGCAGTTCTAACCTAACCTACTGTTCTGTCAGCCGTTTATCTTCTAAGGGATTGCAGTTCTAACCTAACCTAACCTACTGTTCTGTCAGCCGTTTTTAGGGTTCCGTAGCCAAAATGGCAAAAACGGAACCCTTATAGTTTCGTCATGTCCGTCCGTCTGTCTGTCTGTCTGTCTGTCCGTATGTCACAGGCATTTTACTCAAAAACTACATGATGGATATTGATGAAATTTGGAATATAGGTGTCTTTTATGAGCCGCTACTTAGTTTGGTATATAAATAATTAAAATAAATATTTTTAGGGGGGGCACTCCATACATGTTAAAGACAGTAAAAAAATTTTTTTTCAGCAAATATCAATGTGTGGTTCATAGTTCGACAGCTCTTTAAAAAACACTATAAGGTTCCTAAGTAATGTTTTTGATTAAGTGAATGTATTTGAAAATAATCGCTCCGAAAGTTGTGTAAATTGTGTCCCCCCCCCCCCTCTATTTTTTAAACCGTGCGCCCGAAAAATATGAAAAAAATCACGAAGGTAACGTTTAATTAATACTTTCAACGAAAATTATTTTCAACAAGATCGAATGTACCGTTTTTGAGTTATTGCCGATAAACTGCGCTTCTCAACAAAAGGACGTAATTGCTATGAAGATACGCTCTTTTGTTGTTGTACTTTTTTTACATCGTATTTTTTACCTTATATTATAGTTACGGCTATGGAACCCTACACTGAGCATGGTCCGACATGCTCTTGGCCAGTTATTTCTTCTAATGGGTTGCAATTCTAACCTAACCTAAATTACTGTTCTGTCAGCCGTTTATCTTCTAAATAATGTTTTGGAGGTGTAAAGGATCTCCAAACGTCAAAATACAAAATGGGAATGATAGAGCCCACTCTAGTTATATCCTACTAATACTAATATTATAAATCTGAAAGTTTGTGAAGATATTTGAATGTTTGGAGGTTTGGATGTGTGTTACTAAACAACGCGATAGCAACGGACTGGATTGGGATGAAATTTGGTATAAAAGTAGACCAAGTCCTGGACTGAAACATAGGATACTTAATAATCTTAATATCCCGGGAAAGAGCTCCCTTTAGAGGGACAGTAACGGTAATAATCAACGTATTTAAACTTTTATAACACAATTTTGCCGATACGATACCGATACCGATATTTGTAGTAAATTATCGGCGATATCGATACCGATATCGATATCTTAGCTAACTCTGAAGTATGAACTTCAGATTTATTATTTGTAGAAAAGTAATTTTTTGGTCAGCCGTTATTAAAATTGATCCGCAAAAAAAATAAGCAGTTAAATCATTTGGGCAGCATACAAAGCTTTGGCTGGCAATAAATAAGAATCGGGCGACAACTCTTGTTCAGCAAACAATTTAAAAACGGTTAACATTTTAACCAATATTAATCTGCTTTTTTTATCATTTGGCTGCCTAATAACCAGTCAAGCTGCAAAATAATAACTTGGGCAGCAAGACTTTACAATTGGTCAGCAGAGAGATTAATTGAGATATACAGGGTGTCACTGTGATATATACTAGGTGTCACTGTTATAAATACAGGGTGTCACTGTGTTATTTATATACAGGGTGTCACTGTAATGTATACAGGATGTCACTGTGATATATACAGAATGTCATTGTGATATATAAAGGGTGCCATTGTGTTATATACAGGGTGTCACTGTGATAGATACAGGATGTCACTGTCAGCAGAGAAAACATGTCTGTAAGCAATTTAATTGAGATATACAGGGTGTCACTGTGATATATACTGGGTGTCACTATGATATCACTATACAGGGTGTCACTGTGTTATATACAGGGTGTCACTGTGATAGATTCAAGATGTCACTGTGATATATACAGAGTGTCACTGTGTTATACAGGGTGTCCAGTAATTAATAGCCAATCTTCTAACCACTGAAAGGGCACCTTAGGCTGGTTCAGAAAATCGACTTTTGATTTACTAAAAGTCCCTTGGTTTTCGAGATTTTCACACTTTTCTTAATTTTCAGTTTTTGGTCTCGTGTTTCATTGTAATGATCGTCTAGGTCACAAATGAAAATATTTTTACTGGCTATTAATTACTGGACACCCTGTAAACAGGGTGTCACTGTAATGTATACAGGGTGTCACTGTAATGTATACAGGGTGTCACTGTGTTATATACAGAGTGTCGCTGTAATAGATACAGGATATCACTGTGATATATACAGAGTGTCACTCCCAAAAATAGGTAGGTTAGGGTTATTTTTTTAATGGCCCTAAAAACGAAACGGCTCCTAAAAATAGGTAGGTTAGGGTTATTTTTTTTTGATGACCCTAAAAACGAAACGGCTCCCAAAAATAGGTAGGTTAGGGTTATTTTTTTTTGATGACCCTAAACACGAAACGGCTCCCAAAAATAGGTAGGTTAGGATTATATTTTTTGATTATATATCACAGTGACATCCTGTATCTATCACAGTGACACCCTGTATATAACACAGTGACATCCTGTATCTATCACAGTGACACCCTGTATATATCACAGTGACATCCTGTATCTATCACAGTTACACCCTGTATATAACACAGTGACACCCTGTATATATCACAGTGACACCCAGTATATATCACAGTGACACCCTGTATATCTTACAGTGACATCCTGTATATATCACAGTGACATCCTGTATCTATCACAGTTACACCCTGTATATATCACAGTGACACCCAGTATATATCACAGTAACACCCAGTATATATCACAGTGACAACCTGTATATATTACAGTGACACCCTGTATATATCACAGTGACATCCTGTATCTATCACAGTTACACCCTGTATATAACACAGAGACACCGTGTATATATCACAGTGACACCCAGTATATATCACAGTGACACCCTGTATATATTACAGTGACACCTGCTACTTGACAGCTGACAATTACCGTATGACAAAATACGCACACGATTGGCGACAGAATAGTTGCGCCCATTTTGTGAATGACCAGTTAGGTTTTATTGCCCCCTTTTTTTTGATGAACAAAATGAAATATTTTGCTTACCTACTGATTGCTTACCAAAATTTGATTTACCGTAGATCGCTTAATGCAGCTCAAATATTTAATTTGCTGACCAAAATAATTTAGAGCAGTTCAGTATATCATTAATTGCAGCCTGATTTATAAATGTTTGCTAACCATTAGTTGCTTACCAACTAGCTATTTTGGCTGACCAAATACAATTTTCTGCTGACCAAAATATGAATATTTTGCTGATCGATTAAATGATACCCTTATTGGTATGTCCTTATTATACCTAAAACTTGGCTATATTTAAGGCGAGGTGAGACCAGAATCGGGCACGGAAGCCTAGTTTCCAAATCATTTTTAGAGCACTTATTTGACTCTTAGGTCACTGTAAAACATATATAATAATATTCAGAACTGTATCTAGGGCTTCCTCTCACTTAGAACACGATAGCGAACACTTCGCTCGATAGAAAAGTAGCGCGAAAACACTATAAAATAAAGTATTTTTTTCATTTTTTTGTCATTTTGTTCATCACCAGTTACCTTTTCTGACAAAATTAATACCTGACAATCATGATTTCACAGTCATGCAGGGCATCCTCTCATGTTTGGGTTGATAACGTATACTTTTATGTTAGAAATCGAAGATAATCTGCAATAATCTGCATTCCGCCCGACCCTAGTTTGTATGTGAAATGCGAGCCAGGTCCTACCGCGCCTTAACAGAGAGTCAACCTTGAAGGTGTAAAGTAAAAATAAATAAATTGTCAACACAGTTTTTTTTTTAAATTATGAACCAAATATATTATTAACATAGTAATTATTTTTGCACAAGGTAATAGACCAATATATAAATTAAGTCAGTAATTGACATTACTTTTTGCAGATTTTTTTTCATACCACAAATTCTTTTCACGCTCTTCAAATATCGGTTGTATATTATCGGCGATACCGATATATCGGCATCGTTACATCCCTACTTTTAAACATTAAATATTACACATACAAATTTAACATTGCACTTCTATTTTGGTTCTATTGAGACCAAAATTAAAATCGACCTCTGTTAAACAAAGGAACTCAATTATAATTTAAGACAAATTATTAAAATATTAAATTTATGTATGTAAACACTTCATTGCACATAAATTCAAATAGAAACAATACAAAAAATAATGGATCTGTACAAAGGCGAACTTAATATATAAATAAGAGATCTCTTCCAGTTAACCTTTGAGTTGAGCAAACGAGAAAGAATAACTAACATCAAAGAAGATAGATAAACTATCATACTAACTTACTTACACAAAGAAAAGGCCAAGTTTTATTATTATTTATTTATTTATTATTTGCTTGTATCAATATTTTGTTGAAAATGTTTGTACCGCAGTCCCGCAAATCCCGCGGGATCCCGCGCTCGTAATCCCGCTATGAGCGGGACTGAAAAATGGCGCGGGATCCCGGTATACCATAATCTCGGAATACCGGGATTGGAAGCCCTAGCCACAAGTAGCGAGCGCGCGCCACTCCCGCAGCCGCAGCACTCGAACGTGCGTCGGTGCCATACAAAATGTATGAAAAGCCTCGCCCTTGCTTGTGGCGGCCACCAGTGGCCGGATTGTGCTGGCCCCCTCTAGTGGCTCAATGTGCGGAAGCTCTAATGGGGGCTACCGCGAATGAATTTCGCCGCTAGAGGCGCTAGTGTATCGTGTGGTGTCTGAAATGTCAAGTGTCACTGTTTGTGGGGGGTTACTTAGGTTTATTTGTTATTAGAATAATGTTATCAATATTTTGCAATATCTGAGATTATTTATGGCTAATATGAGTTACGGCTCAACGAATATCAGTGCTTTGAGGCAGCTTCGTCATTCGGAAACGTATGTCCATTTTTTTTCCGAACTAAACGCAATACTGCGCGGCATGCTCAATATTTCTATGGTACAGTTTTAAGGCATTAAATACGATTGAAATGTAAAACTTCGTTTTCACACCCGTAATAACAAACTGACAGCTATACCACAGTATAATACAGTAATTTTTCTTCCTACAAAAGGTACATCGCGCGCTTGAATGTGTGCGCGCCGTGTACGAACGCACTACAAGCAAAGATTTAAGAATTCGTAACAATGCTCCAGTATGGATCGCACTCTTATACTTTTTTTCTATACTTTCGACAGTGGCGCCAACTGGTGAGCACAACAACGGTAGCCCTCATTGCTCATCGTGTTGTTGTTGTTGCAGGATCTGGTCTGGGCGCCGGACGCGCGCGCTGCTGGGCGCGCGGCATGGCGCGGGCGCGGCGGCGCGCGGCGCGGGCGCGGCGATGGCGGTGAGCTGTCCCGAGGTGATGTACGGCGCCTACTATCCCTACCTCTACGGGCGCGGCGCCGCGCGCTCCTTCCACCACGCGCCGCATTTCCAGTATGATCGGGTCAGTACAGTATCTTACTTGTTTTCTCTACCTACCTATAGATCTGACATTGCCCTCATTAGCGCCTGATGGTAAACAATTACGAGGCCGAAGATGGGAGCGAATTCTTGGAATCAGACGGTTCATTTTTTGTTCTTGTTCGTGTTTTATTCTGCACTCTGTCAGTCAAAGTGACTCGTCTGAACACGAAGTGAAACAAATTGCGAAAAAAATATGAAACATTTTAAATAAAATATTTAGAATTCGTTGGCAGTCGTTAATGCTTTAATAAAAAAAAAATCAAAATATGAAACGTTCACTCGATTGACTATTCATTCGAGTGAACCGTCTGATTCTACCTTTAGACTCCGTATGTGGGTCATCGCTATAAAGCTAGGCTTGTAACTGTTCCCGAGGATTATCGCAACCTCGTACTGCACTGTAAAGCCGGGTACCCACCACGAGCGGAGCGGACTCATTGATGACCCCGTTTAACTTTCATCGCTGGCGAAGTGCTTGTATGCAGTTTACTGTTGCGAGTGTCACCAGCGATGAAAGTTAAACGGGGTCATTAATGAGTTCGCTCCGCTCGCGGTGGGAACCCGGCTTAACCCTTGGAAAATCTCGGCTGAGAGCTTCTAGGTAGGTATTCCCGGCCCTCGACACTTGAAAGCGAAGTTGAAAGTGTTAGAAACATGGAATGAATTCTAATTTTTCAAAAGACATCACATCAAATCAAATATAGTTATTTATGTACGTACGACCGTAGCTGCAGAGCAAAGTAACTTCCGTGCCATACTCCAAATGTATAGTAAGGGAAAGAGATTCACGTTACCACCGTAGAACCCTGTTGCAATGACAGCTCGCCGTCACTCAAGCTCGAGTAATATAATGATCTTACTGCGACAGGGTTCTACGGTGGTACGTGAATCTCTTTCCCTTACTGGTACCTATGACTGGCGGGTTCCTTATCTCTGCAGCTGACTGTACAACCTAGTCGATATATCGCTCGAGTCTAAAATTAGCGGCGCTTACTTTGCGGCATTTACCCGCGGCTTCGCCTGCGTTGTTCCCGTTAATGTCCCAAGGGAACTGTTTACCGGGATATAAAGTATCCTATGTTTCAATCCGGAACCAGGTCTACTGCATGCCAAATTTCATCTCAATTTTGGACAAGCAGTTATTACCCCGTTATTTATTAACAAACATCTTCACAAACTTTCACATTAATCAGGAAAGTAATTTTTTGGTCAGCCGTTATTAAAATTGACCCGCAAAAAAAAATAAGCAGTTAAATCATTTGGGCAGCATACAAAGATTTGGCTGGCAATAAATAAAAATCGGGCGGCAACTCTTGTTCAGCAAATAATTTAAAAATGGTTAACATTTTAACCAATATTAATCTGCTTTATTTATCATTTGTCTGCCTAATAAACAGTCGAGCTGCAAAATAATTACTTGGCCGGCAAGATTGTACAATTGGTTAGCAGAGAAAACATGCGTGGATTGCGTTCAGTTTAAAAAATCAGCAGTACTGTGGGCAGAGCAAAACAGACCACGTGACGCGAGCAGCCAATCGTGGGCGTGTTTGTTTTGTCATTCGGTGATTGTCAGCTGTCAGTGTCAAGTCAAGTAGTAGTGTTTTTCAATTATCAGTGATTTTTACCCTATTGCTATTTTTGAAGATACTACTTAATATAAAATGTAAAAAGCCTACGAAAGTCCGAATCTAGGGCTCTCGCTGGTTAGGACGCGTGCCGACACTGCGCGCCCTAGAGTGTTTTTATAGAGCCGGAGGCGCGGAGGGAGAGTAGCCCTCGCCCGCCATGACGAAGCGCGGGAACGAGTGAGGCGAGCGGCTGAGGCTGGTCACCGATGGCGACAGCCGAAGCTGCGGAGCCGAGCGAAGTGACCGTGCGTCGTCATGCAAAGGCGGAAGGGCTACTGTTCCCGCAGCGCCGGAGATACGGAAAGTCAACTTTTTCAACTTTGAAGTCGAATATCTCGGTTATTTTTGATTTCAGAGAAAAGTTTTTTCCATAAAACATGATTATTTTAGCGAATTCTTATTACGACGTAAAAATTTCGATGGATGTTGGTGTCATTATAACACCTATTTATTATTGTTTTATCGTATAGAATTCGCTAAAATAAGCATGTTTTATGGAAGAAACTTTTCTCTGAAATCAAAAATAACCGAGATATTAGACTTCAAAGTTGAAAAAGTTGACTTTCCGTATCTCCGTCTCTATAAAAACACTCTAGGGCGCGCAGTGTCGGCACGCGCCCTAACCAGCGAGAGCCCTAGATTCGGACTTTCACAGGCTTTTTACATTTTATAGTAAGTAGTATCTTCAAAAATAGCAATACGGTAAAAATCACTGATAATTGATAAACACTACTACTTGACTTGACACTGACAGCTGACAATCACCGAATGACAAAACAAACACGCCCACGATTGGCTGCTCGCGTCACGTGGTCTGTTTCGCTCTGCCCACAGTACTACTGATTTTTCAAACTAAACGCAATCCACGCATGTTTTCTCTGCTAACCAATTGTACAATCTTGCCGGCCAAGTAATTATTTTGCAGCTCGACTGTTTATTAGGCAGACAAATGATAAATAAAGCAGATTAATATTGGTTAAAATGTTAACCATTTTTAAATTATTTGCTGAACAAGAGTTGCCGCCCGATTTTTATTTATTGCCAGCCAAATCTTTGTATGCTGCCCAAATAGATATGAGCGCCGACGGCCAATTTCACGGCGGCGGCGTGGACTGGAAATTTTCGCGGCGGCGGCGTCGGCGTGGCCTTGGATCTTAATATTTTTATTAAAGCCCGATTTGTAAGAAAAAATTAAGAGAACTATATTTTGATACGAAATTAAGCTGTATTTTATTATAATAAACGAACGGAGAACATAAACAACCGTAGTAGAAATTGTTAAATTTTAAAGGACGATGGGCAGTATCGTCTCCACTCCACCCACCAACAGAGATGAGGCATGTGTCAGTTAATAGACCTTGGCAACACAATGGATTTTTACTATGACGACGATCACTCCAAGAATGTGGTTTTCTTGGAAAATCGTATTTTGTTTTCTATAGGAAGGGTGCAAAAACAGGCCTCTGTGGAACACCGCACTGCATTCCTCGCGGTCTCCGTCTTCCCCTCGTTCTGCAGAGCACTACCGATGTCTACACCTACTCACGGCGCCCTCCCCTCTTCTGGTCGCGTAGTCCCTAACCGTCCTGGGGAGTTTATGGCATCTATGGTACGAACTGTCACTTGATATGTCCATCCCCGGGCTGTGACGAGCGTATCATCAGCATAGCAAATCACGCTAGTTCCCGGGAGGAGCGGACCGCGAAGCAGCCAGTCGAAGTCAACGTTCCACAGTACAAGCCCCAACTCAGAGCCCTTCGGAACGCCGCACCCACCCAACAAGGCGATGGTAGAGCCTCCTGTCTGCGTCCTCCCATCGGACCACCCTGTCCCAGTAGTCCTGCACTATAGACGCCGGAGATATCTCGGCGCTCCGTGAAATCGGAGGGCCTCCAGTATGGTCTCAAATTGTGGCCATTCTTGGGGTGATCGTCGTTATTGTAAAAAATCATGGTGTTGTCAAGGTCTATTAACTGACACATGTCTCACTCATTTCTGTTGGTCTTGGGAACACTGCCTATACAATGCCCATGGTCCTTTCACACTTAAAATTGTGTGTTTTTGTATAGTGGAAGATTTTTCATACTTGTAACGTGAATATCTTTTACTTGCGTTGTAAACATCAATTGGAGACGATATAAACAAACATACGTTCATTCGACTAAATACTCGACACGATTGAGTGTGAAAACGCAGGCGGGCTACGAGTGCGAGCGAGAAAGCAAGCCTCAATTTGCTGCGGCGGCGCGCCGCGTGTTTTCCTCGGCGGCGGCGCGCCGCAAGAACTCACGGCGGCGGCGGCGCGCCGGCGCGGCGCTCATATCTATGCCCAAATGATTTAACTGCTTATTTTTTTTGCGGATCAATGTTAATAACGGCTGACCAAAAAATTACTTTCCTTAAATATTTGTCAACTTAGAAGTCGAATATCTCGGACAGTTTTTCTAATAAAATATACTTATTTTATTGTAAACTCGAAAATTTTATTTAGATATGCCCTTTTGCGTTATTGCTGCAGAATAGTTGGGCCCATTTTGTGCATGCCAATTAGGTTTTATTGCACCTTTCATTTTGATGAACAAAATGAAATATTTTGCTTACCTACTGATTGCTTACCAAAATTTGATTAACCGTAGATCGCCTGATGCAGCTCAAATATTTAATTTGCTGACCAAAACCCTTACTCCTTACAGATAACCGTGGCTAGATAACTAGTGAACTGTGAAGATTTTTTTTCCTTGGAGATAACTAGTTATCTCCGAGGATTTTATATTCTTCGCAGATAACTTTTTTTTTTAACAGTTTTCTGTGAGGAAAATCCAATCCTTGTAGATAACTGGTTACCTCCAAGGATTTTATATTCTTTGCAGATAACTATTATTTTTTTAAGTTTAGCTAGCTAGCTATCTCCGATGAATACAATTTAATCTCAGAAAACTTAAAAAAATAATATTTATCTGCGAAGAATATAAAATCCTTGGAGGTAACCAGTTATCTACAAGGATTGGATTTTCCTCACAGAAAACTGTTAAAAAAAAAAGTTATCTGCGAAGAATATAAAATCCTCGGAGATAACTAGTTATCTCCAAGGAAAAAAAATCTTCACAGTTCACTAGTTATCTAGCCACGGTTATCTGTAAGGAGTAAGGGGACCAAAATAATTTAGAGCAGTTCAGTATATCATTAATTGCAGCCTGATTTATAAATGTTTGCTAACCATAAGTTGCTTACCAACTAGCTATTTTGGCTGACCAAATACATATTTCTGCTGACCAAAATATGAATATTTTGCTGATCGATTAAATGATACCGTTATAATATTAGTGTGATTGCCGGTGGCCGTGTAATCTTTGGCTTTATTAAGATAATGTATTTGAGATTTCATGTAAATTATATTGGCATGGGTATCACACTGTGTGCCCTCAACGTGCAGGCAATACTGGGACCCGACAACCTCATCAAGTCAAGGTCATAGGAAGTCGATGGACGTCGTTATTTCGGGGAGACCTACGTTCAGCAGTGGACGTCTCAAGGATGGAGAGTAATTTTTCTTCCCGCAAAAGGTACGTCGCGCGTTTGAATGTGTGCGCGCCGTGTACGAACGCACTACAAGCGAAATACGTGTCACGCGCTCCTAAACGGCCGAAGCTGGACTACTTGTGTTGTGCGTCGTTATACTTTATACATTGACTCAGGTGTCGTTGAATAGTTGGGTCGTGCATACAGGTAAGTACCAATGTGATGTGGCACAGCGGCCGGGAGCGAGTCCTCGGCGCGCGCCGGCCGGCCGAGTTTTTTGGGCGCGGAATGTGGCGTCGGTGACGCATGCGCCGTGCGCTATGACGCCCGTCCTGCTCCCGCGCAGCTCGGCCAGACTTCATTCCGCCTTAATTGGTACATTACAATGCTAATGGCTGCGGTATTTCCGCGGGCCTAGAGTAAACAAGTGCTCAGTCTACGCGACGCACTACATACATAGACAGGTCTAGGGCATTGTCTTCATTCAACTCGAGGGTCAGCAACAGAACGTATGTAGTGCACGTTGCAAGCGTCCATGGGTCTATTTAAGGCGTTTTTCAGCGTTTTTTTATTTCATTAGTTCGATTTTTACCGAGGACTATCCAGGGACGACAACTTTTGATTAAATCATACTCATATGTAGCCTCGATACCGTCTATCGTTTTAACTTAAAAATAATATACTTAATGTTAATAATTATCGTTAAAAATTATCTGTAATCAGCACTGCTTGCTGTTATATTTAGCTGGAATGGAACACGAATGAAAAAAACCACCGCGGTCGAAACGATCTGACCGCCTCGTAGCGCCTGGCACCACCGCGACATTGCGCGACCAGCGGCGGCAGCGAGCGGCGGCCATAGGGAACGTGCACGACGAAGGTGCTGCCAACTGGTGCCGCTAATCTAAATCATGTACCTACCCTCTCATGCTGTGGCCACATTGACGAAAACGCCGTTAATTTATCGCAATGAAAGACGATTATCGTCAGTGTAGCTTCGACTTACTACCTACTCGTATATGTGACATTGACACTTTGATTTTGTCATTGACATTGACAGCTTGATTTGACAGGCCCGTGTCTCTTTTGTCATGAAGTGCTGCCACCTATAGTTCGTGCACGTTCCTTATAGTTGAGAACGAGAGACAACATCCGACCTCCCGCTCCCACCTATGGCCGCCGCTGCCGCTGGTCGCCCAATGTCGTGGCCAGGCGGTGAAATCGACCGCCCCAGGTTACGGTGACTGCTGAACATTTGACGGGCTGTACGCTTGTTTGCCACCCTAGGAGTACAAAAAAACAGTGGGATCACAATACATATTGCCAATTGAAACATCGGCCTGACCCTACAACCGGCGCAAGTTCGGCTCGGAGCGGAGCCAAAGCCTGCCGCACCGTTACGCTGTTACATTGAAAAATATACAGAATGATTTCAGTAGATCTAACGTAATAGTGCGTGTAATGTAACGCAAATTATGTATGTGGTCGGCACTCAAACATTATAAATATACAAGTAACGCACTCGATATTACTATCAATATACATATTGCATTCATGACTGTTGACATGTTGTTACGAGTATGCTTAGTTCATGTTTTTTAAAAGGGAAACAGATCAGATAAAGAAGTTTCTTCTCATTAGCGACCATACTTTGCGAAGCGCTGGTAGAGTATAGAGTAAGATGTACTTTTGCATTTTTTTCCCTAGCCTATGTGGCGTGGTGTCCCACTGCTAGGTAAAGGCCTCCCCTCCCTCCTTCCACATTGCAAAATAAATGAATCAAATTACACATCCCGAAATCGGAATCTGACCTACGAGCTACGTCTTCGTCGTCTGGACACGGTTTACCTACGTACGCTACTAATGTTCCCAAAAATGTAAGTAGGCGATCGAATAGAAGTGGGTAAAAAGAAAGTATTCAACGTCTCAATGAATGCCTTTGCCCGTGATCTGCAATGTGATGTCTCTGCGATGCGAGCGCGCGCGGAATGCTCGCGGCGGCAGGACCGGCGCGCGCGCATGGGGCGCGGCGCACGACCTTGTCCAAGGCGCGCCTCTTCCATTTGATGCTGTTTCAGTTACATGTCAAAGCATCATAAATTGTCGGATTTAGTAACGTATCGAAAAAAAGAAGTTACTGTCGGTGGCAATAACGCCTGGTTAAACGAACGAGGCAAAATCATCTGACACTATTCCTATAGCTTTCGGTCTAGGGCATGCAATACCGGTATTTGCCCATACAAGTAATACCGGTATTGCATGCCCTAAATTTCGGTCGTGTCAGATATTTTTGCATGTACTTTTGCGTGTTTGATGAAACGGGGTTAGGGTATTTTTTCATATGCCTATATTATCTATTATGCCACACCTGCCCATAAAGTGGCTTTTTCCGCACGCTGCGCGTACGGAAAAGGCCGCTTTCTGGCCAAGTGTAGACATAAAATGATGTACACAACACGGGAGGTAATAAAGAAAGCCCTCGATCGCATATTTACGTCCCTCGCTTGCAGCTCGGGCCGCAAACTTCTGCGATCTCGGCCTTTCTTTGTATTCCCACCCTAGTTGTGTAATGTACTATTTCAGCTTTTGAGCCCCCTACATCTTTTATGCCACACCTGGCCATAAAGTGGCTTTTACTGCACGCTACGCGTACGGAAAAAGTTGCTGTCTGCCCATACAAGTGACATAAAATTATGTCCACAACACTGGTGGTAATAAAGAAAGCCCTCGATCGCATACCTATATTTACAAGTATCGCTTGCAGCTCGGGCCGCAAACATCTGCGATCTCGGCTTTTCTTGTTTTACCACCTCAGTAATGTACTATTGAGCTCTTTGTATATCTTTTTTCCTTTTTCCGGAGGATTCGCCACCCTCACGACCTCCTTTCAGAGGCGTTGCGGCTCCCCATTTCGCGATTCACATCTTCAAAAACTCTGTGCTAGTGCTAGAGGTAGGTACTAACCGCGTGTCGGTTGCAGTTCAACGTGCAGACGGGCAACGCCGAGGGCTACGCGGCGGCCGCGGGCGTCAGCAGCGGCTCGGCGTCGTCCGGCGCGCAGTCGCCCGGCTCGCCGCCGCACGCGCACCACTCGCGCCTGCGCGCCAAGGAGGAGGAGCTCTCCGCGCACGGCCGCGCCAGCGCCGACGGTACGTGACACACAACGCAACATGAGTTTGAATTGAAGCTCGACACGGCAACGGCCACTCCTAAGCTGGAAATACTTCTCTTTCTAGTTCTCTAAATCGATTTGATCGGGCTCACGGCGGCACACAGGGGCCGTGACTTTGCTTCCAGCATCAGTACTATAGCTTGGCAACTTCGTTGGTGACACTCACCTGTCTGCTTTTTGTTATGTGCAGCCGTAACTATTTACACAAGTTACCGCCAACATGAACGGGGGCCTCCGGAGGCTGCCTCCGTCGGTCGCCGTTTGTGTGGCCCATTTAATGGTCCGAGTTTATCTAGGTTACCTATCAGCACTTGTAACTTTGCGATATACTTACCTCCCTCGAAGAATGTGCGCAGTGGACGAGCGGGCGCGAGCGACATTTGTATGGAACTTCGCTTCTAACTCGTCCGCAGCTCGCTCGCAAATCGCTAGTGTGATAAGGCTCTTGGCGGCTTCGCACACCCGGACTTGAGGTCAAACATATTTTTTATCTGCAGCTCCTTGCAAATCTCCTGTGGATCAACAATGTTCTTTCGCCCTCAAGTACAAGCGAGCGAAACGGCTAACCTTTACATCGATTTGCGGGTTTTTTTACTTATCCTGAGCTCGTGTCCTGTGCGCAGGCGGCGGTTCCTCGGAGTCGGAGGGCGAGTGCGGCGGCGGCGGTGGGGGCGCGGGGGCGGGGGCGGGGGCGGGGGGGCGCGCGCGTGCGCAGTACGTCAGCGCCAACTGCGTCGTGTTCACGCACTACTCGGGCGACGTGGCCGCCGTGGTGGACGAGCACTTCGCGCGCGCGCTCGCCATCGACAAATCCAAAGGTGAGTCAATATTCTACCAGTACAGCTGGCACGAGACGCCCGCGGCATATCATGCGAGCGTGTTGCTCTAAGCATGCGAGCGACACGGCGTATATGTCGCCGCCAACTAGCTTAATTAGCTATTTGGTTAGCCGCCTAGCATTTTCATTAAACGGCGCCATTTAGTTAAGTGCCTGGATGAACATCGGGCCGTCTAGCCATTCTATCAAAAACTACTTTCGTTCGATAACATTAAATAACCCGCCTAGCCGAGTCCGTCAAATTTTAGTTGTATAAATCTATTCTATTCTAGAACCTGATTTTACATGGGGGGACGGAGGGGCGGGGCCCCCCACGAGGGGGTTCGAGGGGCGAAGCATGGAAAAAGTGAACAAAACAAACTCCTTTTTTAGGTTAGATTAGTTTTTCAGTCAACTTGCGTCCCTCAGAGCAAAATAGAAGCCCCGCGCCCCAGCGGCGCCTCGTCGACCTGCTGGCGGGTCATAGTTGATTAGAAAGAGAACCAGCCATTTCATTAACTTCATAATTGCCCTACTAAACGAACGGCCTAAGCGTTGGCCAGCCATATCGTTAATTGATTGACATTGACGGATTGGCTAAATTTCTTCCAGGCAGTTAAATAAATGGCGCCATTTAGTGAAAAGGTTAGGCAGTTAACCAAATGGCAAATTAAACCAGTTGGCTGCGACATATTTATATATATACAGGGTGGAAAATTTTGATGGGCCCTGGAGGGAAACTCCCTTCAATCCTTAAGTTTACTCATTTTATATACTTAAAGGAAGCATTCTTTTTCTTTTATTTTTAAAAATGAACAAAACTACATTCAAATATTTTCTGAAATTCGCTTGTCTTTTGTATGAGAATTGATGATAAAATCAAAGTAATGAGAGATTTCACGATATTTTTTGTTTCTGAAACCAAATGTTTATTAGAGAGATTTTATCCTGATCAATAACAAACAGATTAGTGGAATAAAAAAGCGAGTGTTTATTTTTTTAATTTTTAGCTGCTTTGATTCCCTGGTGAAACGAGTGAATTTAAGAAAAATTTTGAATGCTATTTTGTTTCTTTTTAAAAATAAAAAAATGTCTCATTTGAGTAAAATGAGCTAAGTTAAGCATTTAAGGTAGTTTTCCTCCTTCTTTTTTTTTCACACTATATAACAGCCGATGGCGATCGGGGCACAAAAATGTTGATAGAGATGTTCTTCCGATGAGGGTTTTCAGATGTTGTAAATCCACCAGTCGACGGCGACAATGCCGTAATGAAAGTCTTCATCCATTTGCAAAATCCACCAATCACAGCACGAGATTTTGACTCCGTCCAAAAGTGAGGTACCAGTTGGTAGATTTACTGAAGACCTTCATTCATAAGGAGGCTCTGTTGGTCCCCGGTTTAATGTTACGATATATTTTTAAAATATTTTTTTTATAGG
Source organism: Eudemis profundana (assembly GCA_947034925.1). Lineage (NCBI taxonomy): Eukaryota > Metazoa > Arthropoda > Insecta > Lepidoptera > Tortricidae > Eudemis > Eudemis profundana. The sequence continues at coordinate 47,009,787 of OX344795.1, read as the reverse complement.
CGATATTATAGAGCGATGCGAATTGACCGCGGTAGTGTAACCTTAGAAATTAGCGGCGCTTCCAAAAGGCATACTGGAGAAAGAAGACGCCAAGAAGACTTATCAGCCTCGCCTTATGCAAAAACCACCACACCAACCACAACCCCTATCTTTCCACTTAATCAACTGTTCTTTTTATGACCTCGTCACTTTAGCAGCTATGTGCCTGCGTTCCACTTTAGTTCTAATTTATTGTAACTGATCTAATTTATTGTAACATATGCGTTGAAGAGTTAAAAACGAGCGGATGCAACAGAGAGCTGTCATTAAGATGCGCGTCACGCGCGGCGAAGCGGTGTCGCCGCGGGGACACTCACTAACTGTCGAGTTGACGTCCTGTCTTGATTTCAGTATTGTTCACTCTATATACCGGGATTGCGGTTTGACATTACTGCTATTTGCGAGCCCCGTACTTTTTTCCACTTGGGGCCATAGAGTGGTATGTACTACACGAGGTTAGCTTTATGAGCTTGTTGTGTAGTTTAACTTGTTTTGAAGTTGCTAGATCGGTTCATTATTATAACAGGATGACGTATAGTCGTACATGAGTAGGTGCACTAACCAATCGCCATCAGCATCTAACCTTTGCTTTCCTCGAGCCAGGCTAATGGTCTTGCGCAAGCTAGTTATTTTTATACGGAAGCAGACTGCTTTAACTTAAAACACTATCTTTGTGTAACCTCGGTATCGCGTCGGTCGTGTGATGGTACGGGTGCGGCGGATCGTCCGCCCGGCGGCGGTGCGGCGGGTAATTTAGCCCCGAGGCCTTAATTAAACCCGTGTTTAATTACGAACTACCCTGCGCTTCATTGCGCTCCATTGTGGTCGCTCGATGAGGTGTCGGCACCGGGGAGCGGCGATGGCGATGGCGAGAGCGACGCCGCCGGAGCGACGGGTCCGCGACGGCGATTAGATCGCCGCATCGCACCGCGACAAAGATGGCGTCCGCGCAAAAATGACCGCGCCGCGCTTTGAGGCATCCGACGTTTTTCGCGGCCCTTTGTTTAGCCGAATCGTGCCGTGTTATTAAACCTGCAGATCTCGGGTTTAATTTCATGCCTGCCTTTGTCCCCCGCGGCCGCAGGCGCGCGCGCTCCCGCGAGCCTGCATTTTAATTTGTAATGAGGAATGCTTCGTAATGGCTAAATTGAGAGTACGGCCCGACTCGATTTAGAGATCGGTATTTTCATTTAAATAATTGTGAGCTTCTACGAATGAATGAGTTTGCAGAAGTTGTACAAAGGGGCGGGCGGGGGCGCTCGTTTTGTTTGTTTTGTTCGTCAGCTCGGCTGCACCCCCGCCCTCCTGGCGGGTGACTGTCTAACAACAGTAACAACAGGATAATAGCTTCGTAAAGGAGTCGGTACCGTGTCATGTTAATAGGTAATCAGCGGCTGAATATTCTTCCTAATTTTATCATCATTCTACTTTAAACAAGTAGGCATATGTATATTTGTACTTTCCTATTAAATACCTATTAATACATGTGGAATGTAGGTACTTGGACTTCACACTACAATTTATTAGTCTATATCAATATATTAAACACTTCGGGGTAATTACCTAAGTAGTTTGACAATTACTAGGTTAATGACATCAAATCCTGAGATTCTAGTGGCTGCTTCTGCCGTCACGGATCACTCTGCCCTAACACATTGGACCATTGAATGAATCCAACATTATCAAGGCAGTTTTAGACGGACAAGAATCCAATAAAGGATGGTGTGGGGCGCGGGTCCCACGGCGCGGGTTCCACGAACGCGCGTCGTTTACCAGTTATTCGGAATCGGCGATAGGTATCGATCGTATCAGCGTTTTTACCGCGGCTCAGCTCCGGCCGCTAGGCGCGGACCTAGGCCAGATCGCATCGCAAACTGGAAATCCTCTACAAAAAGAACGCATCGGATTAACGATTGAAGCTGATTAATAGCTCTTAACGGTTCTTATTAGCCGGCTAATCGTGACTCGGGGGCTCAACTCTGTTTACCGGTAGCAAGTAATTCAAGTCAAAGTGGACTCACTTTCGTTCTTATTCCAACTCCCATGTGGCTACGGTCAAACTCGTGGACGGATTAGCTTGTAGCGATAGCAGAAAATTGATTTAAATTGCGCACCTTAGTACCTTTCGAGTGGCGGACGTGTGCCTGTTCCTTTGTACCAAAATCACCGCAATAACCTAACCTAGCTAATCAAAACGTTGATTTGTGCACTATCCGTATAGCAGTGATGGATTTTGATAGGTTTTTGGCGATGTTTTAATGTTTTCATTTTTATTTGGGCACAAACGGTACATTGTTCTTAATACTAATATAATCACAAAAATCATCAACCATAACAGTTGCCACTACTTACTATTACATGGCCTTAGAGTCGGTAGTCAATCCAGAGAAGAAGAGAATTGTGTCACTTTAAGGTTTTCAATTTCATACTGTACAAAAGGTGGGGGAGGGATGTCCTTCTGTAGCTCTCTAACGCAAATATTATTTATACTTTCTTATTTTAGAAATAAATCGGCTCGCCTCGTAATTTTACTCAGGGCAGCCGGTCAGGGTCTCGTGGGAGGTTTTTAATTCATAATTTTGGATAAGAACTTTGTACGGAGTGTTGTACATTCTAACGGTGTTTGTGTGTGCAGAGAGTATGCCGATGGTGTCGCGCAACCTGCCAGCATCGTTCTTCAACGCGGCGGCGGCGGGCGCGGCGGCCTGTGCCGGCGTCGACCTCTACGACTACGACCCCTGGCACCAGCACTACTCCGGGTAAGCACTCCTGCCGGCGTTGTCCTGCAACGCGGCGGCCTGCGCCGGCGTCGACCTCTACGACTACGACCCCTGGCACCAGCACTACTCCGGGTAAGCACTCCTGCCGGCGTTGTCCTGCAACGCGGCGGCCTGCGCCGGCGTCGACCTCTACGACTACGACCCCTGGCACCAGCACTACTCCGGGTAAGCACTCCTGCCGGCGTTGTCCTGCAACGCGGCGGCCTGCGCCGGCGTCGACCTCTACGACTACGACCCCTGGCACCAGCACTACTCCGGGTAAGCACTCCTGCCGGCGTTGTCCTGCAACGCGGCGGCCTGCGCCGGCGTCGACCTCTACGACTACGACCCCTGGCACCAGCACTACTCCGGGTAAGCACTCCTGCCGGCGTTGTCCTGCAACGCGGCGGCCTGCGCCGGCGTCGACCTCTACGACTACGACCCCTGGCACCAGCACTACTCCGGGTAAGCACTCCTGCCGGCGTTGTCCTGCAACGCGGCGGCCTGCGCCGGCGTCGACCTCTACGACTACGACCCCTGGCACCAGCACTACTCCGGGTAAGCACTCCTGCCGGCGTCGTCCTGCAACGCGGCGGCCTGCGCCGGCGTCGACCTCTACGACTACGACCCCAGGCACCAGCACTACTCCGGGTAAGCACTCCTGCCGGCGTCGTCCTGCAACGCGGCGGCCTGCGCCGGCGTCGACCTCTACGACTACGACCCCTGGCACCAGCACTACTCCGGGTAAGCACTCCTGCCGGCGTCGTCCTGCAACGCGGCGGCCTGCGCCGGCGTCGACCTCTACGACTACGACCCCAGGCACCAGCACTACTCCGGGTAAGCACTCCTGCCGGCGTCGTCCTGCAACGCGGCGGCCTGCGCCGGCGTCGACCTCTACGACTACGACCCCAGGCACCAGCACTACTCCGGGTAAGCACTCCTGCCGGCGTCGTCCTGCAACGCGGCGGCCTGCGCCGGCGTCGACCTCTACGACTACGACCCCAGGCACCAGCACTACTCCGGGTAAGCACTCCTGCCGGCGTCGTCCTGCAACGCGGCGGCCTGCGCCGGCGTCGACCTCTACGACTACGACCCCTGGCACCAGCACTACTCCGGGTAAGCACTCCTGCCGGCGTCGTCCTGCAACGCGGCGGCCTGCGCCGGCGTCGACCTCTACGACTACGACCCCAGGCACCAGCACTACTCCGGGTAAGCACTCCTGCCGGCGTCGTCCTGCAACGCGGCGGCCTGCGCCGGCGTCGACCTCTACGACTACGACCCCAGGCACCAGCACTACTCCGGGTAAGCACTCCTGCCGGCGTCGTTCTGCAACGCGGCGGCCTGCGCCGGCGTCGACCTCTACGACTACGACCCCTGGCACCAGCACTACTCCGGGTAAGCACTCCTGCCGGCGTCGTCCTGCAACGCGGCGGCCTGCGCCGGCGTCGACCTCTACGACTACGACCCCTGGCACCAGCACCACTCCGGGTAAGCACTCCTACCGGCGTCCTTTAACGCGGCGGCGGACGCAAGCGAGCAGCCGAGAATTAAATAGCGCTCAGTGACGCACCCTCGAAGAGAACTACATTCTTCATAATTACACTCTAAAAAAATTGGTGATGGTTATGATCAAGCATTTTGATTCCATACGAGCCTAACTTGTTAGATCTTGACGTTAGATGCACCAGCTAAGATGATATTGATAATTCATCATAATTTAATTAATGAGTTCGGATTTGATTCAACTTCGGTACAACATATATGTATAAGGTAACTAATTAAACACGATCGAATCATACAAAGAAGAAAAGAATGATAGAAACAAGGAATATATTTGATAGAATTTGTATTTTAACATAAATAAACATTTTTCATTTTTCAAGCATTTTTCATTTTCATTTTTCATAGAATTATCAGGATTCTACATTATTGCTTTAACCACAAATGAACTTGCTGTCTTAATTTATCAGCTTTCGTTGACATGTTTAATAAATCTAATAGTGTGATGTGAAGTAGGAAGGATACGTTTTGTGATAGTGTGATATGTTATGTGTCGTGTGTTGTGTGTGCAGGTACGGTCACGCGGCGCACCGGCACGCGGCGGAGTACCACGCGGCGGCGGCGGCGCAGGCGCACAACATGGCGGCGGCGGGCTACACGCCGCTGCTGCTGGGCCGCTCGTCGCTGCACGCGCAGTACAAGCCCGTGGAGTGGCAGCACTCGCTGGAGCCGCACCACGCGCCGCACGCGCCGCACGCGCCGCACGCGCACGCGCACGCCGCGCACGCCGCGCACGCCGCGCACGCCGCCTGCTCGCCCTACTCCTACCCCGCTGTGCCCGGTGAGTGAACCTACACTACCTTGTGGATAAAAAAGGTAAAAAACGCTGAAACTGTACAGTTGGGCTTGAACGGTTCGAGCTGATCCTCTCTAGCTGAGAACGCTGAGCGAAATAAATGTGACAGGGAGTGCATACCTAGTACCTATGGCAAAACGAATACCAGACTCGAACTCGATAGTTTAATAGGCCACAAGGGCACTTCGACAAGTTAGATCTGCCGGTACCTATTTCAGACATTATGATACCGATAAGCACCTACAGTTTTAGAAAACTAAAATCGAACCTATACTAACTGCTTAAGACGCTGTCAACAGCAAAATGCCCTTGAGGATTCAGGATTTTGGCCCATCCCCTAGCCCCGCCTAATTGCTCCTAGCGCTATTCACAAGTGAGCGGCGAGAAGCGTAACTGTTTGCATTCGGCTTGCGATCGCGATCGAAATAAACACGCCTGCCGGTAGATGGCGTTAAACTCCTGTAGGTTTCCCATAGAGCGCAGAATAAAATAGACAGGGCGTCGTTAAAATAATATAGTTGGTTTTTAATTTATTTTCATAATTAAAGCGTGAACAGATAGAATGAAATTTGGATATGTAATACGTAAATAAGTAATGAAAACTTTCAAACACATTTAATGAGTTTTGGATATGTAATATAAGTAGTTAAGATTTATTAGAAAAAAATACAGTATTTTTGTAAGTAGTAATACGATTATATTGAATTAAAATATACAGCACTTCCTTTATGTTTTTCTTGATGACCTGCAATGTAAGGTCATCGAGAAAAACATAAAGGTAAGGTAAGGTTTACATATAAATCAATCGATTTTCGATTTGACAGTATAAGGTATTTATACTTAGTATCCGTAACCTGGTATCCCATCAAAAACATTCTGTAAAAAACTAGCCAAGTCTCGATAGAGCTGCTTGTTTATCTCTAAAAAGTAATGAAATCTAGACAAAATCGTGTCAAGTTTAAGGTACCTTACTGCGATTTCTTTATTATTATACTTAATGTTGTGTGACTTGGCCGTTGAACATTCTTTATTCGTTATAGTAGGTACAAGTCAACAAAGAAACTTTGTAATCGCATGTATTTGTATAGGATTACAAACTTATGTGTGCAGTTGCAATATTTGGAGGTTTTTTAGGACTTGATAGGCTAAAAACTAACTATGTTTAAAATTTCAGCTCTCTGAGTTTATGGGAAGTACTAGTTCTATTCTGATGATCATGAGTCAGTGAGTGTCTGTCGTAAATGCGAAACTTTGCTTTCGCTTAACTTCGGAACTAAATGACCTACAGACTTGAAATTTTGGATTTTAAGTATGTGATTATAGCTTACTGGATGACGAAAATTTCTACGTTCTGGTCTTATCTAGAGGTTCTCAAATAGGGGCCTGAAAATGGGGCGAAATGGTTCCAGTAAAGGATGGTACGGCAGTGTTTGCTTCGCGCTGGACTTGGCGGGGCCACTGCCGTGCCCCCAGATATGTACCATGCAACTCCGAGTACCTTTAGTAGCTAATGATAATGTATGTTACGTAGGTAATTAAATTAAATGAGATTGAATATAATATACAATATAATAAATACTTAGTACAAATACCTTACCTTATACTGTCAAATCGAAAATTGATTGGTTTATTTGTAAACCTTACTAACTGACGTGCCCGAAAAATTACCCTGGAGTGCGGTGTATGATAATACATACATACATACATACAAACATACATACATACATACATACATACATACATACAAACATACATACATACATACATACTTACTTACTTACATACATACATACATACATACATACATACAAACATACAAACATACAAACATACATACATACAAACATACATACATACATACATACATACATACATACAAACATACATACATACATACATACTTACTTACTTACTTACATACATACATACATTCATACATACATACATACATACTTACATACATACATACATACATACATACAAACATACATACATACATACGTACATACATACATACATATACCTTAGGCCTTCATACACAGGGTTTCGCACACAGGCGCTGCCGGGTGTGGGCGCAGCCCTGAGCTTGCCTAATGCATTAGGCAAGGAAGAATAATAATTACGTCAAAATAAAATCGCGGAGTGAGACATGCCTGCTTCGGCTCGTTTCCTAAAACCCCACTCGTGTATTGATGCCTCCCATAATACATAACTATTACCGTCGACTCCAAAACTTTATAGATCTATGCAAACAAAACGTTTCTCGATGGGCGTAGCCAAAACCGCATCTGAAGAGGCGTTGAAATGTGGACCTTATATCCAGTGACATAAGGTCCACATTTCAACGCTATGAAGGTGTAAAACTGAATGAGTATTCATTTGGACAGGCCAGTGGCTATTGCGGTGATCATACATTTAACACACTTAACTAAATATTTACACTTCTTATATTATAACTTTGATTTATATAAGTACGTATACAGTATTTTAGATTTTTAACACAAGGTTAAACAAATTTTTGCGATGTTTTCGATGCGCAAACGAGAAGCATAGGTCCGTCTAGCACGGCGCGTCAGCGCACACTGTCTATTTGTATCGGAGTAAACGAGAGCCTACTGTCACTGTTTCTGGGCAGCCGGGTCTTAGAAGATAATAATAAATAAAAATTGAAATAAAAAAAAGTGTGGACTATTTGTGAAATGTGACTCGTTAGCGGTTTAGGTATGAATATGTTGACTTCATGTTTTTATTTGCAGACCCATACGTTAAAAAAATAAAGACATAGAACCGTTTAATGATGATTTTAAGACCAATCTTTGCAATTTTTTTCTATCGAGCCGATTTCGTGAAATTATGTTTCGCGTCCGTCCACGGTCTTCGAAATATGATGAATATTAACATATATTTTTTTTGATGTGCTAGAACAAATGGTTTTTCTTAAAAAACTGCATAAATAGCATCAATTTCAACAAAAGTAGGTCTTGTCAGCCTCTTAAGTAATATTTTTTTCATCACACTTGCTCGAAAATGGTGTCATTACACGTAGGTTTTGCGGGCCGTAAATGACCTATTACGCCCTAGGGCGTAATGGTTTTCTTTTTAAATTTGAAACGCTGGTTCTGTTTTACTCTTATTTGTCATGTTCAAAGGAAACGCCAACGTACTTTTTTAACTTTTATTACTGAAATATTTATTTAAAGAGAACTGTTATTGCAAATACATGTAAACACATATTTCTGTAACATTAATTAAATGTTTAAATAGTGCATTTCAGTATTTTGCAAAAATAAAATCAACCATTTTAAGTCTTTGCTGCTATGGTTTCCGAACGTGACGTGAATCCGCATTGTCTATGGATAATGTCACTGTCAGTTTTACAATTTTATTTAGGTTAAGTAAGGTTATTTTAATCAGATTTCCTCACAAGTGTGATGAAAAACATTGTGTGTGCCACGGGCGGTAAAGGAATTACAAACTCGTGTTATTAAAGCCCTCGGCTTCGCCTCGGCCTTGTAACAAACACTCGTTTGTAATTCCTTACTTACCGCCCTTGATACACAATGTACTATTTCATCACACTTGCTCGAAAATGGTGTCATTATACGTAGGTTTTGCGGGCCGTAAATGACCTATTACGCCCTAGGGCGTAATGGTTTTCTTTTTAAATTTGAAACGCTGGTACTGTTTTACTCTTATTTGTCATTTTCAAAGGAAACGCCAACTTACTTTTTTAACTTTTATTACTGAAATATTTATTTAAAGAGAACTGATATTGCAAATACATGTAAACACATATTTCTGTAACATTCATTAAATGTTTAAATATAGTATTTCAGTATTTTGCAAATATAAAATAAACGATTTTTAGTCTTTACCGCTATGGTTTCCGAACGTGACTTGACGTTCGCATTGTCTATGGAATATGTCACTAATGTCACTGTCAGTTTTTTTTTATTTAGGTTAAGTAAGGTTATTTTAATCAGATTTCCTCACAAGTGTGATGAAAAACATTGTGTGTGCCACGGGCGGTAAAGGAATTACAACTTTACTTACCGCCCTTGATACACAATGTACTATTCTGAAATTCTCTCGTTTCCTTCTACTTAATAAAGTTCTCATCTTAAAACTTAATTACTTTGAAGATATTTGCGAAAAATGAAAAACAAGACAATCGATCTAGAAATAGAGCTTTAGGACTGTTCGACCATCGCGTTCGCTGGCCACTTACTCCTTACCATGATTCCCGACTAATAAAATTAATTGGTAGATAATGTGGCTTCAAGTTTCGCCGTTATTCTGTTCATATGTGCGTCGGCGATTTGTCTATCTCGACGGCGCGGCCAGATTATAATCACCGCATCAGCGCACCGGCTAATGTGTGTACAGCGGAGACTAATTGCGTCCATTCCTGCGGGGCTACGTATTTTTGTGCCATTTCGCGAGTATGAAGCGGGATGAATAACGGCGCCCGTGCCGTCTCGCGGCGGCAGACGAGACGCGCTTATTTTAATTATCAAAGAGATTCCGCGCGGCTTTAATTGTGACGATTTAAGCCCGGAGGGTTCCGCGGCAAAAACCTCGCGTGGTCCGCGGACGTTGCGCCATTTTTAGATTCGCTCGGGAGTAATCGTTTCGCAAAAACCGCCGGCGAGTCAAAAGGGCGGCGCGTCTAATGACGGCGATTAAAATTAATTTGCGCCCCCCGCCCCGCCCCGCCTGCCAAATTAAATTCTTCGCTCGCCCCTCCCCGCGAGGGCGCTCCCCGGGCTCTAATCGCGCCGACCGTTTGATTGATAACGTTCGGTCGCTTCCGCCGCCCGACTGAGCTACGTGTTTCACTCCGCGCGCTCTCGGCCCCTCGCCCTCGCCTGAACCCTCTCTTTAACCGACGTACGCCGCTTTTTAATCGATTTCGATCAGTGTAGTTGTAGTGGTGTCGAGGCGACGGGCGACGGCGGGAACCTGCAATGACGGGCGAGCGGGTCTCCTCCGCGTCGAGTTCGTCAGTCGTGACTTCGCGGAGAACTACTTGTCGCAAATTCCGAACATCTACTTAATGGAAATTCGGAACGTACAGGGACGGGACGGTGTAAGGTTTTGTCTGCGGGCGAACTACGCGGATTGCGAATGTATTAGTGGCTCGCCTCGCGAACGGCATCGTTAATGGAATGTTTCTCGCGCTGGACACCGGAAGGGTTGCAGGGCGGGGCGGGGCGGGCGGGGGTCACATCAAAGGGCGGCGCGGGCCGCATTCCTGGGCGGGCGGCGGGGAGAGGCCGCTTTATTGACAAATACCGCGCGTCACGGCGCTATTGTGCGACGCCACATGCTCGGTGCGATACAAACGGACAAGTCGCAGTCGCGGGGCGACGCAGTCCTTGCACAAAATTAAACAGAAACGATTTTGAGAGCAAACTAAACTTTGAGCACAAAAATGGATACACACATGGAATATTCATTTGTTTTTTTGTTATTAGAATAATGTTATCAATATTTTACAATATCTGCGATTATTTATGGTACCTTGATACGAGTTTCGGGACGACGAATGTCAGTGCTTTGAGATACGTAGTTTCATCATTCGGAAACGAATGTCCCCTTTTTCCGAACTAAACGCAATACTGCGGCATGCTCAATACTTTTATAGTACGGTTTTAAGGCATTAAATACGATTGAAAGGTAAACTTCGTTTTCACACCCGTAATAACAAACTGACAGCTATACTTCAGGACCCTAATTTAAACGGTAGACTTATTACACAAGGTTTTAAACAAGGTTTATTGCACAAATAATAAAGTAGATAGATTGCACAGGGTTTGATTAGTAAACAGTAGATCTTTGATTAAATCAAGTTGGCCAACCCTGCCGTAAGACATTCTCTAGCATGAGGCCTGATTTACTCCTGTAAGTGTTACTTGTGTAAAATATGAGATAGTATAACGTATAGCTGCGTCCTTACTTACGTAGGTAAGTAGGTAAATCTTACAGGTGTAAATCCGGCCTAGAGTTAACAGAGACATTATTAGTGGTATACGGCATTTAAATGCAAGCAAAACCGATTTTTAGAAGTACCTTTCAGATATTTTCGCTAATGCATACAGGCTGAAAAATATTGGGAATCCCTAAAACACGAAACTGGAAAACGATTCCGAAGTACTGTTAGTACAAAAGTACATACAATGGATAAATATAATTATAAGTCAATCTATGATATCTTTATAGTTTAAGTGCAGACAAAACGTATTGTCAATGACTACTGGCTAAGAGTAAGTTTGGAAATTCCTCGTATTGAAGTACATACTTATCAACATAATAGTAGCATAATAGTAGCGTGGCGTCCAAAGAACTCGATTCCTACCGGCTTGCCTAATATCAGGCATTTGAGCACCTTATTATTATCAAACCGCGTTGAGAAAGGGATTCGAGTATACCGTTAGCACAAGTGTACTTAATAAATGATTAAATATAATCATAAACCAATCTTTGATATCTTCATAAGTGCAGACCCTTATAGATAATAGAATTAATAGCTAAATATGATTTGCATATTTAAACTCTATTCTCGGTAAATATTGTCATTTGTTTAATAAAAAATAGTATTATCATATTTGACAAATCTGTCACCAGTCACATTATTTCGCTTTATCAAATTGCTGTAGCTTTTCAAAAATACGTTTGTATACAATATGAATCGCGGTAAAGTATTAAACGGTCGATGCCGAGAAATTGTCTACAATGTACTAACATATTTTAATAAAGAAAACGATAAGAAGAAGAAGGTTCTTTTGAAAACTTTGATGGCCATCTTGGTATATGGGTTTCTTTTAAATTCAAAATGAGACTTGTTTTACTTTTTCATACAAACTAAATCAGAATCGTGTTGATCACAAGTGTGACCTCTCACTTTCACCTCCTTTAGCGTAAATGTAAAATTGCAATTGTGACAGTTTTGACTTTACATCAATGACAACACTTACGAATTGTACATAAATTATAAAATCATACTTAAAATGCTATCGGAAATCAATAAAAACACGCTGTATAATTTGATATTGTTTCCATGCTTTAGAACTTCATTGTACCAAAATAACAATTTAATTTATCTGCATACTCTACCACTGACAATGTCATATCATGCATTAGTTCAAAAATGACATATGAGCTCAATCCCTTTCTAAACGCGGTTTGATAATACAGCTCTTAAGGAAAATGTACGCCAAATCTGCACCGGCTTGCCCAAGGATATCTTTTACCCCACGCCACTGGTACGTACCTACCTACTGCAGAGAACTATTTCTGTGCTGTTAAATGTGAACGTAAATATTTAACACTGTTTAGTATACTATTTATCTATTTTATTTTCTTTGTAGGTACCAGTTGATGATACAGACAGCTCTGAAGACCATAGTGTTAGATATGAGGGAATAATTTTTTATGGTGTTCCTGAATATAATTATTAGATTAATATAATTTATGTTTTTTTCCAAGCTTTAGAATTTTTTCATACCGAAATAAGTATTTTCCTTTATCTGCACACTCCACCATTGATAATGTAATTTCATGTATTTCATTCAAGAATGACATATGTGCTCAATCGTATTCTAATCGGGGGTAATAATTCGTACGCTAATTAAGGTCTCTACTCTCTCCACTATACCGTAGCATACCATGGCCGTACTATGAACGTATCAGACACGGTATGTCGAATGCCGCTCGGTGACGGAACGTGCTAGTGGGCATAGTCTCATACTGTTCAATACAAAGAATATTTATTTTGCCTGACACGTTTATAGTACGATCATGGTATGATACGGTGTTGTGGGAGACCTTTCACCTATTGTTTATTAACACATAACAAACCTTTTGCGCCAAGCCCGGAGTTCGGAGCGTGGCACTGTTTCCTCGTTCTCCTGTAAAACTGAATTCAGAGACCCGCAGGCATCTCCCATTACTTTTAATGTAAGGTAATTTAATATCTAGTTCAAGGAAAATGTTTCTTAAACAGCAAGAAGGTTAGAGTTGTATTTAAAATGTTCTCGGGAAAAACATGCGTGTTTTCTAATTTACCTTAATTTTATCGAATTTGTGGGCTACAAAAGACATCAACGGGCTCCAAGCACGTGATAATTATTTTTCTACGGTAAAAAATATCTAGTCATAACGAACAATCTTAATCCCTTAACTAACATTTCTTATATACACTCACGGACCATGCATTCGGATCACTTTCTATGAACAATTACATAGAAAACGACCCGAATTCATTGTCCGTAAGTGTATTTTGGATTATAAACGGAGGCAAAGTTGTTTGCTTCAGTAGCATACATAATTGATCGATTTCTTCCCATGTCAAACTGTCTTTGCTCTGTTGACTATTCTACTAATTGTAATAAAACAACTTAACAGCATCGCTTAATTTTTTAAGCAAAAAAAAATTAATTTGCGTTTTTTAAAGTGGGTAGGTTTGCACAACGGTAATTTTGACAGAGAAAATTTATGATTTTTACAGTCTACCCGCGACCATGAACGCTGAAAAGGGCTATGAAACGCCGGACTTAAAAATGAATATACAGGGTGATTGGAAATTCGACCTATTCCTTGAAAGGGGTTATTTTAGAGCTTATTTGCAATGATTTAAGTCGCATCAACCGGGGGTCAAAACTCAATGGTTATCAAATTATTTGACTTTTAGCTTATTTTTTTAAAAGCCGCCTTTCGATCTTTTACTGCTAATTGTGAAGAAACTACTTAAATTAGGAATAAAAAAGAGCCATCATCTAATAGCCAATAAATGGTTGATTACGAAAAATCCAATTAAATCCTTTAGTTAGCTCATTTTACTGAAAGGAAACATTCCTTTATTTTTAAAAAGAAATTAAACTGCATGAAAACATTTGAACATAACAAAACGAATGAGAAAAAACACGGAAATATTGTGAGCAAAAAATTGTATGACAGGGAAATTTTGAAAATGGGAAATTTTGCGATTAGTGTATTACGGCGAAAGGAAAATTTGCTGCAAGAAAAAAAATTACCACATACCTACATATTCATTTTCGTAAGACCGTAATATTTTCAGCATGTTTTAAAATGATTACGGAAAGCTATTATACGCAAACCACATGTTAGGTTTTTTATAATTATAATAATCCTGGAAAATTTACGTTTTCTTAGGAAAAGGCACAATAACATAACATAACAAACATTTGAATTTTAAATAAAACATTAATTATCATATTTATAGTTTAAGATCCAACACTAGATGGATTTACCCTCATGTGATATTTCGGCAAGACATTTCTTTTTGACGACCGCTTTAGCTTAGTAGGTAGTGACCCTGCCTACGAAGCAGGAGGTCCTGGGTTCGAATCCCGGTAAGGGCATTTATTAGTGTGATGAGCACGAATATTTGTTTCTGAGTCGTGGATGTTTTCTATGTATTTAAGTATTTGTATCTATTAAATATATCGTCGTCTAGTATCCATAGCACAAGCCTTATTGAGCTTACTATGGGGCTAGTCCGATTTGTGTAAGATAGTCCCCTAATAATATTTATTTATTTATTTATTTCTCAAAGCATCAGATCCATGAGCAATATAATATCTATTGGGTTTGGCAGAATAAAAGGTTGTCTTGATGGCTCTTGCTCCTCTGACTCTCCGGGTCTGTTCCGATTCAGCCAGCTCCATCATTTTCTTCCTCGGTTAGAAGTCCCGTGGCCGCGCTTCGCGAGGGCGAGGGTAGCTTCCGAGAGCAGTATTTCCGTTCACTCCGACGGTGCCCCGTAAATCTCTTCTCCCCCTCTCCGTCCCCCGGCTCCCTGCTCCCGCCCGCGCCCGTCGCGGCGCCGTATCAAACGCAGCAAATTGTTTAATTTGAATATCTCGCGTTATTTACGATCTGTCACCCGTCATCTTTGATCGCGACAGCTCTAATATAATGTTTACAGAAACAATAATTATCGTTCCCTTTTATCTGAAAAATGAGGAGAAAAAATGTTCAAACGATATTTTTGGTTTAGTTTGGTTTTAATGCCACTGCGGCGTTCTGTTCTGATCTTACAGACCTCAGCTTAAGCAGACATTTCAAACGCTTGACGTAGGTAGTGTAGGCTATTTTCTCTGTGATTTAACAAATCTTGATATTATATTCTCATCACTTTATTGTATACATCATCTGGGTATTTGTGTAATCATTGGATGTTCCCATCATCTGGTTACCGCCACACGTTGCTTCGTCGAAGTGTTTTCTCGGAGATGATATGTTATCTGATGATCATCATACCTAATTCTAAGGTACATCTAGCAGACCCACAAGCTCTAAATTTTAAACAAAATTCGTTTTTAGCCTATCAAGTCAAATATTGCAATTTTAGTTACCTTTCAAAGATATACTAACCGCATAAGTAAGTTACTTTTGTAGTTCAAATTGTGAAATAGAATGGATTGGAATGTAATCAATAAATGAAGACCACTTACAAACAGAAATGAGATCCCACCAAGTCGGTTATTTTAGTTAATGCCTCGATTTCCACCGACTTGCCTATTATTTAACCTATGTAAAATAATAGGCAAGTAGTCGGTGCAAAAGGGAGGTACCTATTGACTACTTGGTTTATCATTACGAGTACACCTCAAAATATTTCTGTAATAGAAGAACTGCGTTGCGACACTTGCATCTTTTTACATAAAATGTTTTTGATGGGATTCTATTGATAGCCTATATTGATATTGTGCTTAAGCTTTTTAAACGTTCAAATAAATTCCTTAAAAAAAAGTCGCGAATTAATTCATTCATTGCAGACTGTTTTAATGTAGTACAAACGAAGACACAGTTAAGTAACCATCAGTAGACCTTAATACATTGTAATAAGGGTGACAAGTGGTCAGTTAGCAGTGTCTTCGATTGTACCTATGTAACATGTAAAATAACTTATATTTTACCAATAAATGATTGAATTGAATTGCTGGATCGGCAGTGTTGTTTATTTTATCCCGTTTCGCCAGTAAAATGACCATTTTGGGCAATCCAAATGGTGCCTTGCACCGAAGGAGAGCGATGCGTGTATCGGAGATGTTCGTGCTGTCCAGTACGATTGTCCGGCATGTGGTCGCCGCGCGGACACCAGGCGCGCAGCGGCCGGCGGTGGTAGCGGGCCCGCGCGATGGCGCGGGGGCGGGGCGTCGCCGGCCAATCGGCGCGCGCTGACCGCTGCCCTCGGCCATCGATCCGCGCGGCCCCCGCCCCGCTACTAAATCACGAGCTCCTGTCAATTATCGCCGCCGCGTGCTCGCGCGCCGCAATTAACTATCATCAAGCCGCGCGGTTTCGCCCGTGACGCCCCCTCGCCGCGCCCTGATCTCCTGTCCGGCCCGAGCTAGGACTGCTAGATGTTTTATTGATATTTTTTTCCGTCATTCACTCATCTGCACGTTAAAGGGTTTTGTTTTAATTGAGTATTAATTAAAGAAAGGATATTGTATTTTAAGAATTGCAAATTACCTATTTTACCCTGTGAGGAAAAAAAATAGATAGACGTAACGGACGTGGTCTGTATATTGATCGCAACTCAGGTATACTTCAGTTCGATCATGACTTCAGTGGCATGCGTTGATGATGCCGGGAGGGCCGGGCCGGCGCGGACACGGCACGACTCGGCGCGTCGCGCGATGCTATCGCCCGCGACATCATTTGTAACAATCAGCCGCCGCCGCCGGCCCGCGCTCTAATAAATCTCACCCAGCATCTACTAGAATGATTTTAGTGATCTATCTCCGACCCGCAGATAATTATAAATCATGTCCAGATACAATCTCCTAGAGTTTGACATCACTCTCGGTGCAAAACGCCTGAAACGCTGTTTCGCACTTCTTTCAAGTCCACAAAACATTTAACATAAAATTATGAAATTTCATTATCGGTATATTAATTCACGACACGGTTATAGTATTTACTTATATCAATAATCAATTATCAATCACAAATGCCTGGGAGGCAGCTATTTAACGAGACTATATTAACTACATTTTTTTGAGCTATTATAGACTCGAACAAGTATTGTTGCCATTGTGTCATTGTTTTGATCACATCACATTAATGGTAGTAAAACATTATGTTCTTCATTGATAAAAAATCTATCGTAAAATTTGATGAGCTTTGTAGTTCCCAATGGCGAGGCGTCCGTCCTCAAAGCTCGCTCGCTGCCGGCTCGCTTATTTAAAGTCCTCCGTGCGTAGTAAACCCAGGCAGGCATGTTTCGTTTAATTTAACTTTAATACTCATTATTTGCCTCCGTTTACCCGCTGAGTTGTGTTTTTCACGCTTCGTCTTTAAGTGAGTAAAAATACTTATTCAATGGTTGCTGCATCAATATTGCAATCGTTCAAGGATTTTTTTGCGGCATATTCTAATAATGTAATAATCATAGTACAGAAATCGACCGTAATTAGGTTTCCCTCGTCATATTCAGCCATTTGATAGGATGAAATTGTGTCATGACATAAAATAGCAAAAGTTACAGGAACAGCCGTACTCCTTGCGTAAACCTATTTATATTAACGTTATACCTAAACGAAGAGTGTCTATTGACTATTTCCTTTTGTAGGTCGCTAAGTCATAATTCGCTATTCTGTCCAAATGAAGGCCGGTAATTTTTTTAATACCACGAGTCTGGTGTTCGCTCTTGTCTTCTTGCAACGATAATACAACATAGTGACGGTGGTTTTCTTGTTGCAGGTTTGGAGGCACAGGTGCAGGATACCTCCAAGGATCTTTACTGGTTCTGAGAAGCGGCCGGCGGCGCCCGGCCCGACGCCCAACTTTGATGCAAAACAGCTCGTAAACGAAGTCCAGTGCCTCGGTGCGTGTCAGTGGTATCCAGCGGTCATGGACTTAGTTATTCCCTTCGTTCCCACGCTTAAGACACGACCCGAAAACTCTGAACATTGACCGCGATGTGTTTCTAGTGCGATAGTGTCATGGACGTTTGAAGCTTTGCAAATAAGGACATTGGAGCGGATTTCCGTCGAGTAAGCATCCCAAAATGGTGTCAACTGTTTGAAGTGGTCAGATATCATTGTAATGGTTTCACACCGCGCGCAGCTCCGACTCGGGAATCTCGGCGCACGGCAAAAGTCCCGCCGGTGTATGGCGCTTGAACAGCGGTCGTCCTGCCCGAGTCCAGGCATTTTGAAAGGGAAGGACGTTGGCGAGACAATAATCTATCGACACTTGGCGCCAGCGCTAGGATTGAGTGTGAGCGTTAGATAAAGCTGACTTAGAGAACAGTGGAACAATCTCTCGTTAGAACACTCTCGACGCGAACCCCGAGTGGCGCGTCCGCCTGTGCCCGCGATCGGTCAGGCTTATCGTAAATAACCGCGGTGCCGCGGTGCTCACTGCTCGGTGACGAGTATGGATGTGTCGGCAGCGCCCGCGCAGGTGGCAGCACGCATCGCGATCGTAAATTGCCAGATAATGAGGGTTTTTGTCCAGCGACCCTAGGTTATAAATATTAAAGTTATCGGAACGCAATGCGACGATTATATTATACGTTTCTGTCACCCGCGATGTGAAGAATAACTTGAACAGTTTTTAAAACATCATTCTTGCATCTGTCTGCTGTTGAATTAGACGCGTGGAAGATTTATTAGCGCATTAAAACAACGCCACTGTTCATATTCCGTATGTCTTAAAGTATGTTTCCTTGCGTGATGATTATCTTTTCTAAAGTGCAATAAATCGTTGCAAATTTACTGGACGCGCGGTCTCCGCGTTTGTTTGAACTGTTAATGTGACGGTTTACCGGTTTCACCTTGAGACGGTCGTTCACTACCGCCGTCGGCATCACTCCGCCTCGATTCCACGCGGATAATAAATCCTCGCGATCGCGGTCGCAGGCGGACTCGCCACTAGATCGACTAGACTATGTAAATATTACGTTATGTCGTTCAGAAATACCCTTATAAATATTTAGATAGCGTACTTATTTAGCGATAGCTAGAGCTATGATATGTACATACTATAGAGTATAGATGTACTAGGCTAGTTTAGGTTAGACGATATGTGATAGGTGAAAAGCGCACGAGATGGCTGCGCGAGGCACGGGCGCCAGCGCAGTATCGGCGTCATTCTTCGGAACCCCGAGCCCAGTTTAATTAACAATCGAGTAACGGTGAATTAAGCAGTTGTTTCGAGTGACTTGAAGCGAGATACGGTCTTGTCTCACGGCGCAGCCAACGAGGCTTCCACGAGGTATCATTAGTTCGGGCGAGTCATGGTGGCGTGGTATCAGATCGCGTGTTCGATGCTATCTCCCCGTATCAGTGCACGGATAATGCGATCAGAGGATGAGTGATGTCGGATCCGTCGCGCGGCGCCGTGGGAGCGCCCGACGCCGCGGGGGCGCCCCGCCCGCCCGCTCCCCGCCGTCCCGCCCTCACCCGCCCGTGGGATACTATCCGTGGCTCGCAACAAACACGTCGACACATGCATTGTTACATGTCATTTAATTACTCGAAAGCTAGCTTAAGTACCGGTACATTTTTTGGGTTGATAGAACTGAAAATTATGCGGCGTCATTGTGTGAGCACGCAAAGTAGAATATCTTAAATACTTTCTTATGATACGACAAGTTTATACACCCAAAAACCGTAAAAGATAGCTACGCTTTTTTTAAACGTAGGTATGCCGCGATGTTTTTTTTGTGATGGTGCTTAACGGGCGCAAACAAAATCATACCTACCTAGGCGCATATCCTTTGTAAGTAGCAGAGTGCTGCGCTGAATTAGATTTGAATTTAATTTTATGATTCAATATTTTCTTTAAATATTTTTTGAACTGTAAGGTTAAAATAATTATTTTCGTATAGTAAGTGAACAGCGCTGGAAGCCCGTGCCTGAGCCCTACTTACAGGCTGTACATAGACGTGCAATAACATAACATAACTGTATCTACGTATGCCAGCCGCTCGTATATCATAGTACCCTGCCGGATGTATTCAGATGTATTAGTTGGCTAGTAGCAATGTATTTAAATTGTGCTTATTTCACTCATTTATGAGCCAGTGCCCTTAAATATTTTATCAAAGTTGTTGTGAAATAATAGACATTTCCGAGTTCCTCTAGGATCTTTATAATTAGTGGATGAATCAAGAAATTATAATGAATTTGTAAACTATTTCAAAATGGAACCGCGCGAAGCGAGAACCTCTTATTGGACGTTCACCCCTACACAAAAAACGCAAAGCAATCACGATAGACACCGAGACTTGTTTCGAAGTGCTGCTCACAAGAGAATGTCACTCCGCGATACACGGACACTGTGTAGAAGTTAGCATAAAACATTAAAGGTGAACTTTCAATAAGGGGTTTACCGGTTTAATTATATCGATTAACAAAGAATTGACTGCTTGGCACTTGCATGTGCATTAGTGGGCTAAATGTAAACAAAAGTGTGTACCTAATTAAAATGGTTTGGTTAAAATTGTAAACACTTGCCCCGCCGACGCCTCGCGAACACGTCGACCAGACGATATGGCGGCGAATTGTTTGACCATATTGTGGAATATGTGAAGATGATAGGTGTTCGCGAGGAGGCGGGCGGGTGGCAGGACCCACCCGTCCCTGTACGTAGACGCATTATTTAAATATACATTCTGAAAACTCGCCTCTTGTCTCATTATGTGCACCCAGTTTATCCACATATGCAGTAGCGGTATAGGTACCTATAGTTAAGTAAGTCAGTCAGTAAGTACTTAGGTGAGTCAACAGTAATTGCGTTGTTAGACTATCTGTATCTATCTGTATGTGACAGTATCTGTACCTATTTATTAAATATATCGTCGTCTAGTATCCATAAAACAAGCCTTAGGCTAGTTCGATTTGTGTAAGATTGTCCCCTAATATTTATTTATTTATTTATTTAGACTATTTAAATTCCTGGGTAATGGTAAGTACTTATACCAAAATTAGCTATATTTTGCCTTAAAATTCTACATAATAAGGTGTCTAATTCACATAATAGACGAGGGTAAACCCCGCGTATGTAGGATCTTACACTATGATTGTAGCTACCTACTGAAAGCAGGTAGGTATTTGAAATATATCAGGAGTAAAAAAAAGTTAGTTAACTGTTATAAATTTGACCTTAGGGTTAAGGGAAAGAAAGATTGGACCTTGCTCGCTGTGTCACAAAGACCATGCAGGGGTGGTGCACCACGTTGTTGAGTAAAATGAAATGTCGTTGCTAGCGGAAAACTGAACTATATGTGCGCGTGGGGGGCGGGGGACGGTGATGTATTGAGCACCGCTGCACACGAACACGAGGCGAATTACGATACGGATATGTCTCCGATACCCCTAAAGGCCGAAGCAGTCTTTCGGTACTTTCTGGCTGCAAGTGCAGTTGAAGGCAGATTTTCGGCAGATTCATCTTTGTGTTGTTGTCTCGTGTGATTTTTGTTGTGTGCAGCCGTGGTTATGTACACAAGTAACCGACAACACGAACGGTGGCCGACTGACACTCGTCGCCCGCGGACCGTGGGATTGTCACCAACGAATTTGCCAAGCTATAGTACAACAACATACCCAAAGTGTGCTAATGGGACCCTATTAGGTATTAAGGTTCCATTACCGTGTGTCTGTCCATCCGTCCGTCCGGCACACAATCTTTTGAACCGTAATTGGTAGGTATTTGTATTTTCCCAGGTTTTATATTTGGCCTGTTATCGTCGCTAAGGAATTGTTCGTTTGCGAGTCGTTATTTCTTTCCCGTAGCGGAACAAAGTGTTGTTTTGGGAAGCGACAAATGAAAAGGTTGGCGTGACGGAGCACACAGAAACATATCGAGATACAAGGAAATAGTTGCTCGATTTGTATGGGAACCAAGCGTGTATCGTTTTTCGCTTGGCGATTGACGCCAGAACTGTAATTTAGTGACGGAAAACATAAATTTTACATTTAATTTGGTGGTACCTATTAGAACAATGAATTATACAATTATTATCAGATTTTCAAATCTGATATGATAATTGTATAATGTTAGCACGCGAGGTACATACATAGGTACACTTTTTCCTTGTACCTCGATATATTTCTGTGGAGACCCACTTAGCTCGCCGTCCGCTAATCAAGTGCTGTGTAATAGGCTCTGGGGCGGTACGGTACCTACTTAACGACGGAGCGAAAGAGTTATATTGGCCTCCCGGGGCTCAGGGGGCACCCGCACTTCACTACAGTGGAGTTCATCATTATCTCTGAGCAAAGATTGGACCAAAAACATCTGAACAAGACCCTATTGTCAGAAGCATAAGAACTAGATCAGATATTTTTGATCCGTTCATTGCTCAGATAATGATGAACTCGACTACACATCTTTGAAAATACAGTCCATAAATTAACTGACGTAGTGACGTTCATAAATTAACTCCCGAGTGCACTCGATGTACATGTACATCGAGTGCACTCGGGAGTTAATTTATGAACGTCACTACGTCAGTTAATTTATGGACTGTATTCAGTGTCGTATTAATCCGTAAGCGAATTAAGCAATTGGCTAGGTAAAGATTTTCAAAGATGTGTAGTTTATATTTTTCTTCGATATGCTTGTAGAAAGTAGAAAGAATTGCAAGAATTCTAAAGCATACATCATACAAAATGAGTTCACATTTAGATTTAGTAATTGTGAATATATAATTTAAATTATTTAGTCGTCGTTTTTCCCGTCAATTTTGTAATTATTCGTGAATAAATTATTATGATTATATTATTATTATGCGCGGAGACTAGAATTTGCGAGATCCTTGAATATTATCAGACGAGCGGTAAGCACAACATTGCTGAAATGAGAGTTGTTAAAGCATTGATTATTATTATTATTATTATTATTTATTGAATCATAAAAACATGTAACATTACAGTTGACACTAACCAAAGCGTTACACAGACTCAGAAACTTACTAACTAACTTACAGCTACAAGATATCTATCTTGCTCTCTCTCTAGCACTCTCTTCCATTCTATCATCAGTCTCGCTATACCTGTCGCAAACAAATCGCATTCAGAATGTGCCGCGAGCAGGGAGTTGATGAGCGCAGTCGCGCGCAGAACGGGGGAGTGCAGGCGCAGGCGCGTGCGCGTGTGCGCTGCGGCCAGCAGGGGCGGGCGCCGCCGCCTGCTGCAGTACTCATCAGGTACTGAGAGTTTCAGGAATTTTTCCAAAAGGCCGATGCTATCTACCTTACACCTTAAAATTTTAATAATGAAATAAATTAGTCCCAGATTTCTACGCAGCTCTAGTGAGTCGTACCCTAAGTGTCCCTGAAGAAATCGTGTCGGGTACATAAAAGGGTAATACGTATGTATTTTGCTATACATATTACGAAGAATTTTTTTTTGGACTTGTTCCAGCATGAGAATGTATTTTTTCTCATGTGGACTCCAGACCACTGCGTTCGTCTCCAGAATACTCCGTACAAGCGCCGCGTACAGCACACGCGTCGCTGCAATAGTCAGGGGGGCAGCGTTGCGCAGCACGAATCCCAGTCTCCGGTACGCATTGCTGGTGACACTTTGTATGTGCGGCCGAAACGTGACGTGCGAGTCAAACACCACTCCGAGATCTCGAACTTCCTCGACGCGGGTCATAGCCTTCTCTGCTATGCAATAATCATAGCAGAGGGGCAAAGGAGAGCGAGAAAAAGTCATTACTTCGCACTTTTCAATGTTAAATAATAACTTATTCTCCAAACTCCATCTATATGCCGCGTCGATATCGTCTTGTAGCGACTCGCAGTCGTGAGTGGACTTAACGGGCATGACCAACTTTACATCGTCAGCAAACAACAACACCTTTGATCGATTGATTACCTCAGGGAGGTCGTTTATGAGTGTCAAGAAGAGAAACGGCCCTAAATTAGACCCTTGACTTATACCAGAACGTGTGTGGTAGGGTTTAGAAAGATACGGTCCATACTTGACGAACTGTTCCCTATCCTACTATGTATACATACTCATCAATAGCATGACGTTTGCGATAACTGTATAAGTAGCTAAATACCTATCAAACTTCTTTTATAATAATTTTCATAATATTTATTTATATTTAGTTTTGTCACAATTGACAGCTGACAGCCGACACAGACCTCGTATAGCCAATTGTTTTGTTTTTATTACGAACTTAGGCACTAATTTTATCAGCCTGGCTGGTGTCCCTTTTTCAAGTGTCAAATCGAGAATTTAAAAGAATATTTTGGAAAAATTACAAGAAATAAAAATGCAATAGTGGTATTTTCTAGATCATTACGTCGGGAACTATCGAAAAAAAATATAAATTAGGTACCTACACACCTTTGAAAAACTTTACTTACCCGTTCAGGGCATCATGTCTAGGGGGCACCAGAAACAGCACCAAAAATATATTTGGAAAGGACGGGGGACCCACAGGCATAGACTTGACTGTATTTTATTTACGATAAGTAAGCATTTGACTTTGATCTCACACCTGTTGGTAAGTGAAGGTGAAGTCGATGATGGAGCATGCTTACCTAGATAGTGCCTATTCACTCCCGACTTGAAGAGATCCAAGTTATGTTTTTTCGGGAAAAGGTCTGCTGGAAGAGAGTTCCACTTCTTAGCTGTCCTAATAAGGAAAGTGGAAGCAAAGCGCTTTGTGTGAGTCGTTGGTAAATCGACTACGTAAGGATGAAACCCAGTCCACCCCTAGTCCCATAATGATGAAATGGAGATGGCGGAATCAGTTCATGCAATCCCAACGCACACTTGGTAATAACCGTATTTAGAAGAACTAAGGCAACCGACATGGCCGCTAGACCTGGTTAGGGTCGCCGGAAGTCGATGGAGGCAGGAGGCGTGCGACCGTTAGTTGTGGAAGTATTTGGGGAAACCTATTTTTAGCAGTGTACGTATTAAGGTTAAAATTATGAGTACAATGATGAACTGTAGTTGTTAGAACATTTTAATAAAAGCAAATTCTGGTTCTACGACGTGTACCGTTGCAAAGTATCTTTCCAATCACAACCGTCATTAACCGTCCTATTATTTGGCCCGCGGCGGCCCTCGCGAGGCTAAATCAGGCCGGCGGCGACACCGCGAGGCCGTTAATCACGCGCTATCGTAAACACAATGGACTCATCAAAAGCTTTTAACCGCGCTCACAACTACTTCCATTAGCACGAAGTCGTAGACCAACCAATGAAGCTGGTGACCAAATCTAACGCCCCGATGAAACTTGAAGGGGTGCAGACACAAAATGGCCTCGCGTTGCCATGGTCTTCTGCTAAACTTATCAATGTTATGCGTTCATTACACTATTTCAATGTTACTGTGAATTGGTCATGTGTTGTTCTATTTGTTAAGTGTTAGTTTCGTAGTGATAAACGATTTTTCATGTAGGTACGCGTGCGTCAATAAGTGTGCTTTGCCTCGTTCCCCCTCGCTAAATATGGCAGAAATTTGCGTACCGGACAAGTTCCTTATGAGCCTTATCATTACACTTGCGAGGGCGAGTTAGGAGCGTAGTTCTGTATGGAAACAGGTTTTGTATGGAAACTCGCCCGCAGCTCGCTAGCAACTCGCAAGTGTGATAAGGCCCTTATGGCGCCTGCTTTCCGTGTTGCTCTAAGCTCGGTACTAAGTAATACACCATTTAAACATTAAGTAATCAACACTTATAAATAACATGCTATCGCTTAGCGTTAAGACCCTTTTCAACGAAATTGTATAACTATTTAACTTCTTTGCAATCAGAAAAACTCAATATATGTTGTTACATGCTACTACGTAACCATGTCCCGATTTGAGCAGGACGTTCCGATTTTCAGGGGTCTGTGGACGCGTACCTACCGATTAATCCTTCATCAAGACGTCAAATGTTTCGGTTTTTAGACGGCCTATAGGCTGCGTTCCCATCATCAGGGATGTGCGAGGATGCGTAGCGAGCGAGGGATGTATTTGTCATGAACCAATAGAAAAAGCTCAGCGGAGCGAGGATAGGTAAAATAAGTGTTTCTATTTGTTCATGACAAACATCCCTCGCTACGTATCCTCGCACATCCCTGGTGGGAACGCAGCCTTAATATCTGTCATCTAGAGTATGATAACATGTACGTAATTAGTAGTAACTTAGTTAGTGTCAAGTTCAAGGGAAAAAACATCACAGACACTTTCAATCATATGTACCTGTTTCTTTAGTGTTGCAAGTGGTTATAAGCATTGCGTTCGTATTTTTAAGTGCCAAATCTTCATTTTTTGTATGCTGTCCAGTTTTGTAGATCGAAGTGTCGATTGTTATTGTACGAAGTGTCGATTTTTGATGAGCTAGGGCTAGCAACACTACCCGGACGGAACCCTGCGGCTGACAGGCTTGCGCGGGCGCCGACGGCGGCGTCGCGGGCACGTGAACATGTGTTGACTCTCGCGATCGCAACCCAGTCACGGTACTTAGCATGCTGGATATGATTTTGTTTATGATTTATGGGCAACAAAAGAGAGAGGCATATTTATTGTATTTAATTTTATACCACATATTATACTACGGAACACATATAAATAAAATGGTGTCTGTTTGATCCGGCTAAAAAGACATAAGTATGCAGCTGATATTTTGTAGGTACATAAACTTGAAATTTCTGGTTTGCTAATGCCTATACTATATAATCTTTTTAACCCACGATTTTGATAAATCACTCTAAATTCTGCTTAAATCCGGGATAAAAAGTACGAATAGTCTCCATCATTTCTATACCTCCCTCTATACTCTACTCTATAGGTACCAGGGGTCACCAAATGGCCGACCTATTTTGTGCGGACCTTAAGTACCGTAACGTAAGTTACTAAGAAACGGACCGCGATGATCATTTGATTTTGAAAACCGGACCCCTGAAGAAACTATAAGCTTTTCCACTGTTAGCCTTTAAGGCTGCAACAATACAGTCGGTCTGCATGGCGGTAGCAAGCCGCAGTAAAACGTTGGCGTGCGAGGGCATTCGGAACAAGGTCAGTGTATCTAGCTGAAAACGATCTGTATGTAGGTCTTGTGAGTCGTAGTCACAGACCACCTCCACTAGACGGAGCATGCCATACGACACGAGCTCACCACGCATATGTGCGATTAAATATCGGTAGATATTACTAGTACAACGCGTGTTTCACATCTTTTTTATCATTTTATGTTTTGAGATTGTCGTCGGATTGAACAGAAATATTTATTTCACGTTTGGTGCACACACAAGTCAGAAACATGGTCGCAACTGAAAGAGCGGCTGGTCGCGTAATGTCGTAATGCTATACGATTGACCATATCTGATGTGAGCGCGCGCCGTCCAACATTCTCCGTCTAGTGGAGGTAGTCTGTGGTCGTAGTCCTATCTAAAATGTGTTGTATATCGACTGCATTGTTATTGAGACTGAAGTGTCAAAGTATAAAGACGAACAAGTAGTCCAACATCAGCCGTTTAGGAGCGCGTGAGACGTATTCACACGTCTATGTGATGCGCGATTGTACGTCTGTGTGAGTGCGATCCATATTAGAGCATTCTTAAGCATTCTTAAAATTTTGCTTGTAGTGCGTTCGTACTCGGCGCGCACACATTCAAGCGCGCGATGTACCTTTTGTGGGAAAAAAATACTATATTATACTGTGGCAGTGTTGTACCTCTCCGCGCGCGAGTAGGTGCGTTCGCGCCGCGACGCTTAATTTACGCTAATGGCGCGTTAATGGCGCCCAAATACGATACCCACTGTATCTCCGTCACTCAGCACTCACAATTTGTCGCCCGTAAACATACGCGGGCTATTAATACGCGGTCACGGAATTCCTATCCACGGAAACCAAACATATGAATCCAAATCCATTAAACTAGTTAAATCTGCTCAATCAATCAGGTAATTAAGTACCCTTTAGGGATCACCTTGTTTCCAATAAAGTTATAACTAAGTCATACTGTATTGTTAGTCGTAATTGTCGAAAGTCATAAAGTTTTTGCTTCTCTAAAACGGTAATATTTTTAAGATATTTTAAAACGTTAGCATATAGAAAACAATAGACTTAATCAAGTCAGGTTTATTTTATAACATTTCTGTAAACTTAACGGTTTCGTAGGAAATAGGTTGTATGACTTTCGATAATTATGACTAACAATACAGTTGACTTTTAAAAATTATGGGAGATAATATAGACCTGATTAAAATAAATAGCCGGACGTAGCCTCGCTAAGAAACACCGTTAGTCCGCCGGTTTCTTTAACGCTGGTTGGTCAGGTCAATGTGTGCGTGCTGCGAGTAGTTAGGAAAAAACTTGTTGATGTGTGCGTGCGGCTCGTAAGTACAAAGCAACCGGCCTACTACAAATGCTTCAGTTATCTGCTAGAAAGGCTCCATTCGGCTATTTATTTAAAGGTGCTTGGGGTACACTATGACTATGATTCAGTTTTGACAGGTTATTACTATGGAGCGACTGTCATCTGACTTCGGTAAACTCTGTATGAGAAATCCCGGCCGACGTTTCCCACGATGTGTAAATTTCTTGTAATTTTTCATTCCTTTTCATTAAGCTGGTTGTATGTGGACAGTTCTTCACCAACCTATTCCGGTGTCTATGTCGTAAATATCGGGACAACCGCCGGGGCTCCGGACCCCCCGGGAATACTAAGCAGGTAATTGTCGCTGAAAACGCGGCCGTTGAGTGAGCGATAACTGACACCGGCGCTGCCGGCACCGCTCAATTACTGATCAGTACTTAGGTTAATTGACTACTGACGTTTATGCAGATGCAAGTCAAGTCCGTCCATTCTCAGGTGTCGTATTAGGTTAAGCAATATTTAACTTCAAAATGCACCATTTATGTAAACCATACACAACCTTGGGCCTCGTTGCGCACAGCGCTGCCAATTTTTTGTTTTGAATTTCTTTATTTATACGATGAGATACTTCTAAATAATAGCTGTTTATATAAGGAGGGTAGGTACATTTTGTGGTTCTAATACAGCCTGTAAATCTAATACGGGCGAATATTGAAACGGTGGTCAGCATAGGACCTAAGAAGCATATTTAGATAACTATTGCTTTAAACCACAATGAAAATATTTACCATACAAAATAATTCGGGCCGCAATGTAACGCAACACATTCAAGTTGACAAACACGCTACTTGACAGTTACTTTAAAAAAGCTCGTATCTCGCAATGTCATAACAAGCATGTATGCGGTACGTTGCTGCTCGGTAAATTTTCAAAAATTAATTACGAGGTCACTATTAAGTGTAATTTAAAAAATCATATTAATTAATGGTAACACTACTAAACGCTATATCTGGTTTAATTGTTCGCCCGTATTAGACTTACACGCTGTATACATGATATACATAATATGTATAATAAATAAATAAATATTAGGGGACAATCTTACACAAATCGAACTAGCCCCATAGTAGGCTATAGTATAGCTAGGCTTGTGTTATGGATACTAGACGACGATATATTTAATACATACAAATACTTAAATACATAGAAAACATCCATGACTCAGGAACAAATATTCGTGCTCATCACACAAATGAATGCCCTTACCGGGATTCGAACCCAGGACCTACAAGTATAAGAACAATATATAATATACTACAAGTATAGGAATTAATGCACTTTAAGTTAGTTTACTGAAACATCAAACGTTTTATTATGAGTATAGGGTCTATCTATCAGATTATCGGTCACGTTTCTAGCTCTATACTTATAGACCGGAAGATAGTGTTAGTGACACAAAATTTCCGGTCATTTGTACCAGGATGGCGACCCTACAGGGATCTAATTACGTAATGCATAATGGTACACGATTCACTGGTAGTGAGTTTAAAGCCTTGTTTCAGAAGTTCGTTCCTCAAATTCATTACACCCCTCGTTGTTGTGCACAGGTTAATTCTGTGGAGAGATACTATGATTACCACTGTCTATTCTGGTACAAAATGACCATCGTTCATTGGACACTACGTTGCCCAAAGAACAGTTTACTTTAAATACCATCGTTAACTAGTCAACTCGTTTCACACCCTTGCATTGTACACGGTCGTGAAGCCGTGGTAAAGTTACCAGCAGTCCTCACAGTTTGATTTGACAGAAGCCTCTCCAGATGACCATGATTTTTTTTTTTTTTTTATGTCTTTGAAATTATGGATTTCAGTCCCCGCGATGGATACGGGCGGCTGAACCCGCAAGTATGCGTGACTTTATATGTATAATGGACTGTAATGGAGTGATTCTATGAAGGTTTGAAATGGATGAGAGATGACCATGTCGATGCTTTAGGAAATTTGTGTGACATCTATGACCGAGTAGGTACAGTCTGCTCTGAGTAAAGCACACGAGAGAGGTGCTCTCATCATTATGTAATAATTTGAATTTTGATAAATATTATAAATATGCCTATAAATTATATGGGCTTTTTTATTTAAAGTGCGTTCTTAACTGACATTTAGCAGGTCGTCACAGAACTGACGATTAGTGTCAAACTCCATACATTTTGTCACGGACTGTCAGGTTAGTTAGAGGGTATTTGAACATAGCTTAAGTTTCGCCTAACCGTAGATTTTAAAATAAAAATGCCCATATACCCTCGCCTGTAAGCAACCGACCTGTGATAACTAACTATCATCAATAAAGGAGTTTGAGTTTGAGTTAAGGCGCATCTAAACGGGCAATATTTGTCTGCAGTTTGTGGCCGACAAGTCTTGCTATCTTTCTCTTACTTCGTATGCTAAAGCAAGATGCACATTGCCCATTCCAAAAATATTGCCCGTCTAGAAGCGCCTTTAATGACGAAAGGACTGGCACCGACGGCCCAAACGCGTGGGCGGTAATCGAACGTGTTGGAAAAATTACGAAAGTCGAATGATTGGTACCACAAAAACACCAGCAGAGAAGTTATGGCATTATGCTACCACAGGCGGTAGCATAATGCCATAACTTCTCCGCTGTGGCTTACAGCCCGCCATGCCAACGAAAACTCGTTAATTCAAAATATATAATATTATTATTTATGCCACACCTGGCCATAAAGTGGCTTTTTCCGCACGCTCTGCGCGTACGGAAAAAGCCGCTTTCTGGCCAAGTGTAGACATAAAATGATGTACACAACACGGGAGGTAATAAAGAAAGCCCTCGATCGCACATTTACGTCCCTCGCTTGCACCTCGGGCCGCAAACATCTGCGATCTCGGCCTTGCTTTGTATTAACACCCTAGTTATGTAATGTACTGTTTTCCGAAACCCGTCCACACGTACAGTCAGCTGCAGATTACCTTTTTCTGTAGCTAACCATACACCGACTGCCAGTTGGACTGCACAATGACTTAGTCGGTGCAGTTGTTACGAATTATAATAAGTGTATTCCAATAATATGTCATTAGGGGCCGTGTGATGCCTAATGCGATACATTACATAGGTCATATGAAAATGAATCGGTACATTTGTATTCGGACGGCGAGGCACGCGCGCCACGCGAAACGCGCCAGGAATCTCGCCGAAGTAAAATTAATTAAAACACATTAGCAACGGAATATTGTTTTGTTTCTCCGTGGGCTGCCGAGTTGATGGCAAATAAGTAAGTTTGAAACATACTCAAACTGATATGTGAGCTTGCGTAGAAATTTATCTGTAAAAAAGTGAGCCATAACCGAGGGAAGTTTACTTTTTCTTCAAAAGCAATAATGGCCTAAGATCACTGGATTGCCAGTTAATGTTTATGGATTTATTTCGAGAAAACAAGTTGCACCTATTATTTTTTTATGTTATTCTTCAGAAATATGTCTGCGGTCACCTTATACCTCTGGCCCTCTTTCATACTTAATGTGTGGAGACAGAGGAATAAGTCGCAGACATATTTTTGAAGAATAACCCATCAACATTTTCCTTAGCCATTTGCCAACCTTGAAATTAGAATATCTGTGCATTTTTTCGACAAAAAATGCACGTATCTGTTAGCTTGATCGTTCCTACACTAACAGCAAGCTATTGCCTAAACAAGATGTACTTACTTTATACGGTTGCCAGTGTAACGGGTAACCGGAACGCTCTTAGAGTTGTTAAAAGATGATGAGACGATGGATTTTAGAGTAAAAAAATGTATTCTTCGGATTCCACAATCTCCCGGTAAAATAAAGAAGTGCTTCAAGAAGTTTATATTCGTAGATTCGTAAAGGCCCGTCTGGTTCCTCAACCCGTTGTACAAACCAAGCTAAATAATATCCTACATTTGCAATGTTTTTTTTTTATATTCAAACTAGCATTTACCCGCGGCTTCGCCCGCGTTGTTCCGTTACTGTCCCAAGGGAACTATTCACCGGGATATAAGGTACCTATCCTATTAAAACAAATATATGCTAAACCGCGATATAAAACCGCGCCGTCGCAGTTTAGCAATGCAATATTTTTGTTTTAATTAACATCATGGACTTCCGCAAAGTAACGCCTGATTCAATCAATTACCTATCCTATGTTTCAATCCAGCACTTGGTCTACCTGCATGCGAAATTTCAGCTCAATCCATCCAGTCGTTACCCCGTTATTTAGTAACAAACATCCAAACATCTTCACAAACTTTCGCATTTATAATATTCGTGGGATGGGATGGGACGGATGACGGATTACGTGGAAACACAAGTACTTACGTTACACCAGCGTAAGTGTTTACTTGTGGGTTGGCAGCATGTGAACGCAGCGATCGACGTGGAAGCTTATACTGGCTATTCACTCTGTATCCGTGGGTAAGCCGGAGCAAAGTTGGCTTTCATTTCCTTCAAGGGATTCTCCTGCAAGGATAAGGTGGACATCTAAAAAAAATTACAAATATTGTGTATGGACAAGTTAATTTTGTTAGAGTTTGTGCGGAAAAAAAATAGGATTAAGATTTGGGGGCGCTGTAATGCTTTTCTACCGTATTTGCCGTATTTGCCATACTGGTTAGGTTAGTTCCGTTTTTCGCTACGACTATTCTCTTTCCGCACAGACTCTACCAAGTTTTTTATCATTGATTATTTTTCAGAATCGGAAATATTTTTACCTAATTATCGAAATTAATTAACAAAACATCAATCAATAATAAATAATCATCAAAAACATTTGTAACAAAATAGGAACCAATTAAGGATGAATCTCATTAATTGATGTACAAAATTATTTAGAGAATCTCAATCTTTGTAGAAGCTTGTATTATAACAAGTTCAATGTACCTAACACCTACAAACCTATCCTTCCTACTAATATTATAAATGCGAAAGTTTGTGAAGATGTTTGGATGTTTGGATATTTGGATGTTTGGATGTTTGTTATACCTTATAACGGGGTAACAACTGGATGGATCAAGCTGAAATTTGGCATGCAAGTAGACCAAGTCCTGGATTGAAATATCCTCGTCCTGCCCAATGTTCTCAATAAAGAACAAATTAGATTTGATAGTTCCTGCCCAAGCTTTTTTATTTATACTTCCGAATTCTGCCCAGTGCTCTCAATTAATCACATATTCAAATTTGCCGCACAGAGGGCAAATGTTTCGCACTTTGCGATTTTATTTGCTTGTTTCTGATTGGTTGGAGTATTAGCCAATACTTAATCAAGCCCTTGTGGTGAACTTCCTCGGACTCGCCGATCAGTGTCACGCCACATGTCAAGGATGGTGCAATTTCGCTGGAGAGATAACTTCCATCCCTCTTTACCTTTATAATCAACCATGCGTTTTTAATGAGTACCATATAGATGTAAATCCATATAGCTCTAATATGTCACAATAGCTTTATTTTTGGAAAAGTGTTTATTTTAGATTTTTCAAGATAACTCATCGAAAAGTGTGATTTATTGAGAACATTGGGCAGAACTGATTACCAATACCGCTTAACTCAAGTTCTATCTACGAAACAGTTAGACATGTCAGAGATGGATGTGGTCGCAGATTTCACGGTCAACATGTTGGTAGACGAGGTGGGGGCAGAGAGGTAGTTAAAGTAGAGACTTACAAGCTGGATCAACCAGAGGCTCTTTGCCATTGCAGTCGTCACCAGTTCCAACTCCTGCGCGGCGTGATGACTCATTTAACTTGCCAGAACAGGACTATCAGTCCCTAATTTGTTGCCCGATCACACTGAACGTCTGTCAATTCTGAACTACTTTACTGAACATTTAAACGATGATATTTTGACTGTATCCGTTGAAAAAACTAACCAGACTGCGGTGCAAAAAACAGAAAATAGCATAGATCTGAACTGTGTGTAATTGAAAAGGTGCAATGGGGTAACTTTAATCATGGCCAGTGTGGACTACCAAATTCTCTATATGTATTATTTTCCATGATAAAAAATCTATTAAAATCTAGGCTCTTTAATTTATTTTCCTTTAATTGCTCAATAAATACTATATTTTAATTATGAAGTTCATGCCCAATGTTCTTAATAAATGCCAAATCAAAGATAATAAATTTACATAATTCTGCCCAATGTTCTTAATAAAGAACATAAGATATCGACGAAATATCTAGCTCAGTCTATTTAATATCTAACCACTATAACCTAAAAAATAATATAAAAAATCCTACTTACTTTTTATACCTACACAAATTTCAGCAAATAATGTCTTGGGCAGAACCCATCAAAATTAGCTTGTGCTTAATTAAGAACATTGGGCAGAAACTGAAAGACTATTTAAATATGTTTGGGCAGGACGAGGATATAGGATACATTATATCCCGGTAAAGAGTTCCTTTGGGACAATAACGGGAACAACGCGGGCGAAGCCGCGGGAAAATGCTAATGTTAAATAAATCGTGGATAAAGATAGTGAAGATGTTAGAGGTTTGGTTACTTCTCATTTAGGTAGGGTGCGTTGTCCAACAGTGAACCACCTTTTTTTTGAAGTCGCAGAACTTGCTAGAAAATAAAGCTAGAAATCTGGTTTTGATGTCATTGTTTAGGTAACTTCATAAGGTATCTTATGTATAGGTTACAAAATGCTTTTTGCACTAACTAACATCCATTAAGTAGGTTTAAAAAAAAAAAAGATATTTGGTTCACTGTATACTATGGGTAGTTTACATTAAACCACCCTTATTTCAACAGTGAACCATAATGCCATTATCAGTAAAAAATGCTGAAATGTGACAAAAAACTTACACAATATTTGATAATCATCCTTTTTTTTAAATATACATGAGTATAAAGAAATAAAAAACGTATTCTTCTAGTTAAAAAAAAAAGAAAATATATTTGGTTCACTGTATAGTATGGGTAGTTTACATTGAACCACCCTTACTTCAACAGTGAACCATAATGCCATTACCAGTAAAAAAAGCTGAAATATGAAAGAAACTAACACAATACTTGGTAATCATCTGTATTTTTAATATACATGAATATAAAGAAATAAAAAACGTATTCTTCTTACAAAAACTAAAAGTTATTATATATTATATATCGTGCGGTACACAGTGATCAATCAATCAATCAATCAATCATAGTTTATTTGTAATAACATAGGTAATAACAGTACAAGTACAGTGATGTTAAGTTTTTTACGGTCAACTATGTTTTGCCCAAAGGCGTACAAAAACTTAAGACTTAATTCTAAGTAGGCTTAACTGTCATGCTTAATAATTATGTTCTAGTTGGAGTACAGGTTAGGTAAATAATATAAAATATGTTAAAATTACTAAATAATAATAGCTGTGCATGTCAAAAATGTAGAACAATTTATAATAATAATAATGTCAATGTATCACTAATCATTCGAATTTAAACTGTCCCGTAAATAATCCTGGATTGAATAATAACATTTATTTATAAGTAATTTTAATAATTTATTCCTTAATTCTAACATTGGTAACCTTTTGAATCCAGCAGGTAGTTTATTAAATATTTTACTAGCTTGACAATATATGCTTTTACGCATCAATGCTGTCTTTGCAGGAATTGGGAGAAGGTCTTTGTTATATCTTTCTCTCAAACTCCTGTTGGACATCTCAGCACAAGTTTTGAATAAATTTGCATTACTTTTTACAAACATAATGGTTTCGAAGACAAAAAGCGAGGGCATAGTTAGGATATTTAGTTTTTTAAATTGTGGTACACAACTATCGGTTGGTTTAAGGCCGCAAATTGCTCTAATACACCTCTTTTGTGCCTTGAAAACCATTTCCCTGTTTGTTGAGTTGCCCCAAAAAATTATGCCATAGCGTAATAATGAGGCTACGTAACCATGGTATGCCGTTAAAACAGCATGAGGACTACACTGTTTAGCTAGTTTATGCAGGGCGTATGGATATTGGTGCAATTTCTTGGAGATTTGCTCTGTGTGGGCGTTCCACGATAAATGGTTATCTATCTGTACTCCCAGAAATTTGGTAACATTAACAGATTCAATATTTTTTCCTTCATAATTACAATTGATTGAAAGTGGCCGTGTGAGCCGGCTCAGTGAGTACTATGTGAACCAGGTTCACTGTTCAACAACCACACCATTCAACTTAAAATACGAAAAAAAGATAGGTTATAAACGGAATTGTCACAACGCAATGTGTTCATAAAATGACTAAGACTACATCAAATTTAACACCATACAGCGTTTGGTCATATGTTAAATAACAAAATATACAAAAATCCAAACACTTACTTGTGAAAAGTATCTTTTTTCGGCGAAATTTAAACAAATTGCTATCACACGTCCGGCCTAAGCCGCTGCCGCTGGCTCACTACGGGAGGGGGGAAGGGTTCTTAGACGGCATGTTTTAGCACGATCGGTCAAACTGGCAACGTCGCAGTTTCTTCAATATGGCGGTGGTTCAGTGTATCTTGATGGTTCACTGTTGGACAACCGACCCTACTTACTTCACAACGCGGTGACGATTGAACGGATTGAGGTGTCAATTAGCATACAAGGACGGAGGAGGAGAGGTATAATGTGAATCACGGCCAAGCCACGGGTAAAAGCTAGTACTAGTAACCTAAAACTAGGTAATACTGTAACCTACAAGTTTATACCCACCCGTTTATCGACGGCGGTGCCATCCGCGGGGCCCGCGGCATCCGCGGACAATGCTCGCGCGCAGGATTTATGCCGCGCGGCACGGAATGCGCGCGCCGCGCCGTGGGAACAGGCCGCGCACAGACCAAACCTTTTATTTGGGATTTTCAGGCGCTGGGAATCCCAGCGCGAGTCGGTAAGGGACAACTGTTTTACCTCCCGATTCAGAAAATAAGGCAGGTCGCTTCCGCGTATCGGGGTCGTTGTTTATGTCATACCTACACAAAACGTTTTCAGGTTATGACACTAAACTTCACTAAAGGGCCTTATCACATGTGCGATTTACGGGCGAGCTGCGGGCGAGCTTCCATACAGAACCAGTCGAGGCGAGCTCGCAGCCAGTTCGCCGCGACTGCCGCGAGTGACAGTGTTAGTGCAGGCGTCCAACTCTTGTAGGTAATTAACCAAGTAGTCGTTTAAAGTGGCATAAGCACACGACTGGTCACTACTTACGTGAGCAAGTACAAGAACTCGATCCAAAAGTATTATACTAAATGTGCATGGCCATCCGATGCACATTTGCATACAGAGAAAATTAGTATAAGCATATATGCTTATACTAATTTTCTCTGTATGCAAATGTGCCCCGAGCTGACGAAAAATGATTAAATGTTAATAGTGAGAGGGCCCCGCCCCGCGGCGCCGGCGCGGCTCGCTGGCTTTAACGGTTTGTTTGCGACATCCTGCGTTTTTGCGGGCGTCGCGTTTCAGTCGCGCCGCGTCACGCTAATCGCGCGTTTGTCGCTAATGAGTGCGCCGCCATCAGCCGCCGGCTGTCACAGCGGCGACATCAGACCGGCGCACTAACGACCCGCCCCGCGGGATGGGATAATGTGACGGGACGTGATTTACCGATCGCCGACAACATGTGCTCGGCAGGATCCAGCCGAGTTAGACAAGCGCCGTGGCTAACTAGGAGTCCCGATAGGCGACAGACGTAAGAGCTCACATACTTACCTACTTATGTAGTTAGAAAAGAGGCAATGGCAAAGATCTAGTTACTGGGCAAAATGGTGTTGAACATACACAATGTTATTACTGCTCGCATGGGGCGTAATTTTCTCGTTTTTATGACGACCATCACCTGCCGGCGTAATCGGTGTCGTGATGTTTGTCGTCTAATGAGGTAGCCGGGAAGTGTGGGTTCATTAGCGAATTCCGCAGGCCGGGCGCCCACATGTGGGCCTGCCAGCGAAAGCGGGGACGGGTCGCCACATCAATGACGCCGCACGGAGCTGTGTTCCTGGTGCAAAAAACTGACCAGCCAGAAATTGTATAATAGGTACCCATTTGACTAATAATAAATGGTTTGTTTCGTCCCTATCTGATTGATCATTACCTACAAACCGTTTGAAATAGTGCACCTTACCTAATTGCCGTGACGGGGCGCGAATGAGAAGCGAAATTAAAATATTTTTCATCACACTTGCTCGAAAATGGTGTCATTACACGTAGGTTCTGCGGGCCGTAAATGGCCTATTACGCCCTAGGGCGTAATGGTTTTCTTTTTAAATTTGAAACGCTTGTTCTGTTTCACTCTTATTTGTCATGTTCAAAGGAAACGTCAACTTACTTTTTTAACTTTTATCACTGAAATATTTATTTAAAGATAACTGTTATTGCAAATACATGTAAACACATATTTCGGTAGCATTAATTAAATGTTTAAATAATGTATTTCTTTATTTTGCAAATATAAAATGCCGCTTACCGCTATGGTTTCCGAACGTGACTTGACTTCGCATTGTCTATGGACTTAAATGTCACTAATGTCACTGTCTGTTTTAATATTTTCTTGTCATACTGGGGCGATTAGTAAGGTTATATTATTAAGATTTCCTCACAAGTGTGATGAAAAACATTGTGTGTGCCACGGGCGGTAAAGGAATTACAAACTCGTGTTATTAAAGCCCTCGGTTTCACCTCGGGCTTATAACAAACACTCGTTTGCAATTCCTTACTTACCGCCCTAGATACACAATGTACTATTGAGTCATCATCATCATCATCATCGTATCCTGGCTGATATCGACCACGGTGACTGGATATTAGCTGACTTTATGTGACTTATTGAGAGCGCCAATCATGAGCTCTCAGGTGGCTGACATAGCCAATTTTTGCAACGAATGTGCGACCACACTCACTGCAAGTCAGCGCCCCACCGACAAAATTATAATTAATGGCCGCTGATAGTCTTTAGTTCTTCGCGCTTTGTATCGAGCTCATTCTTTCTCTTTTCTTCGAAGGCTTGCACATTTACCGCCAGGGCATGCCTCCACTTTGCTCGATTATTTTAAATACTTTGGTGTCGACCTCAGCTGTATAACGAGATCGATGTCGCAGCGTTGTGATCAACTAAGCACTTAGGTTTGTTCGATTTGGTCTGATTATAATATAGTGCAATCTATTGAGTTCAGGAACAGAATATATTAGGTGAGCGGGCCGGCTGCTCGGCGCACAATTAACTAGCGCGGCGCGGGCGCAGATAAGCCGATACCGCGCAGATCGTATATCAGTGTCACCGCCAGGGCTGCCCTGCTGCTGTCGGCAGCCTGTTGTCACGAGACGATGTAGTTAGCTCTTCTGCGTGATAGGAACGATCCTGAACATAATAGTTAGGGTGAAGTTACATCTATCAGCATCGAGCAGCATTTTCTGTATGGAGAAACCCGCGACCACGAACGCTGAAAAGGGTTACGAAACGTCGGGACTTAAAATGTAGTAATATACGCGATTTAATCCGTTTAAGTTGTTTTATTACTATATGTATGGAGAAATGTCATTTAGTTCAGTATGGCGATGCGTATGCATGCTTACGCATGCGAAATGCGAACGCGTCGCCATACTAAATGACGTTTCTCTATTAGAGAAAATGCTGCTCGATGCTAATAGATGTAACTTCACCCTTGCCAACTACTTGAGTGTGTCCTAGGAAGGAGTGAAACATAGACAGAATAATATCTTTACAGGAAGAGGAGAAAGAAAAAACTACTCATTTCTCTACCAGAAAGAATGTAGCGGTAAAGATGACAGAATAGGGTTTTTTGTGAAAACTTAAATGAGGTAGTGATGGGTCGGCGGTAACATTCCCGTTACCAGTAAATTTCCAACTGGAATATTACTAGTAACTTACCGGTAAGTTACCCATGATCGGTAAGATTGGGTAATATTGAAAAAAATGTTAGAAAGTAGATGTTTTATTCGTGTTAAGTACTAACAGAGTTTACATTGCACCGATTTATAATGATAAAAGTTACAAATCTTTTTTATTTTAGTAAATTACCAATCTTACCAGTAACATTCTCAATGTTACTGGGTATTTTCCCAATGCTACCGGTAATATTACCAGGTAAGATACGGAACTACAGTGTTACTTGAAATTTATTGATCAATAACTTAGTTCAAGGTGCAATATATGAATATCTGGAGGCACGGTAGTGCCTCGCCAAGTCGAGCAAAACAAAGGCACGGCGGTACCATCTTGTTTTCAAAGCCATTCAAGTCATTTTCAGCCTCCTGTAGTTTAGTGCTTTCTAAAGCTAGAAACCTTGAATTTACAGGGATATATAGAGCATAATAAGACTTAAATATATTTTCAATAACATTTAATTTGAACGTGTAGTTTAACAACTATTGCACGTCAAAGTTCTTGAGTTTTGTCACTGACTGACTGACTGATGATCACCATAATTCTAAGGTACTTCTAGCAGACGCCAGACACACAAGCTCTAAATTTTTAGCTGTTAGGCTATCATGTCATGCAAGACCTAAAAATGGTTTACCCTTGAATTGCCGACAGACATTTAATCGAATATTATTTCAAAGGCAACGTTCCAAGGATTTTCATTTCATCGACAAGTCATTGCGTCGATGAATCATTACTAGTTCATTTAAATCAGTGTTTTTTAATTGGTACTTGTGTTATTTCGTATACATTTTATATCATGTTTTTTCTTTACGGGTATTTTTATTTCATGTTGCTTTGAATGTAATAAAATTTATTCCGCATGAAATTATTTAAATTTGTAATCATTTCGGGTTTACCCTTGAATTGTCGACAAACATTTCATCGACATATCATTTCATCGAAATATCATTTCATCGAAAGTTAATTTTCTCTGAAACCATATTTTTCTATAAATTAATATAAAACAAACCTAACCTAATCTACATGATGACTCTTTAAAAAATCCTGAAAAGTTAACGGTTTCGGAGAACAAAGTTGTCGACAAAATGAAAATTCGATGAAACGTTTGTCGGCGAAACAAGGGGACACCAATGTTTCGTTATCGAAACTAAACGCAGTCACGTCAATCGGTTCACTCTGCACGGTTATAGTGTGTGGGTAGTGGGTAGTTTTATATTTTCGAGTTTAGGCCAGACTTACACCTGTAAGTTTTACTTACGTAAGTAAGGACGCAGATAGGTTAGACTGAGATAGCAGACTCACTATCCCAGTCTAACCTATAGCTGCGTCCTTACTTACGTAAGTAAAACTTACAGGTGTAAGTCTGGCCTAACAATAAAATAAGCATATTTTATTAGAAAAACTTTTTTCTGAAATAAAAAATGTCCGAGATATTCGACTTCAAAGTTGGCAATTTTTTAAGACTTGTAAAAATTTTGATGGATGCTGGTGTCATTATAACACCTATTTATTATTGTTTTATCGTATAGAATTCGCTAAAAAAAAAAATAGTGACTTTCCGTATCTCCGGCGCTGCGGGAACAGCAGCCCTTCCGCCCTTGCATGACGACGCATCATCATGGCGGGCGAGGGCTGCCCTCCCTCCGCGCCTCCGGCTCTATAAAAACACTCTAGGGCGCGCAGTGTCGGCACGCGTCCTAACCAGCGAGAGCCCTAGATTCGGACTTTCGCAGGCTAAAATTGTATACATAAATCATTATAGACCGGATTTATGCCACACTTGGCCAGAAAGCACATAAAATGATGTATACAACACGGAAGGTAATAAGAAAGCCCTCGATCGCATATTTACGTCCCTCGCTTTCAGCTCGGGCCGCAAACTTCTGTGATCTCGGCCTTTCTTTGTATTACCACCCTAGTTATGTAATGTACTATTGAAAATTCTTACAACAGAAAAATGTGACAATGTATAGTACGACATATAAAAATGTATTAAAGTAATACGTCGAATAAATGAATTGCAATGTTTAGTAATTGTGCCAATTAAAACAATTTGAAACAAATCAGCGATCAAGTAATATTCGTTGAATAGTATTTCTACGCAGTAAGAAAAATTGAAATGAATAGTAAATGAAACAAAAAAACGCCAAACAATATTACTAGTACTAAAGTTTCGATGAATCGTTGTCGATGAAATAATATTCGATGAAAAGTTTGTCGGCAAAACAAGGGTACACCCCTAAAAATATTCCAATTTCATAATCATCAATATAAACTGCATAAGTAAGTTTGTAATCCTATACAAATACATGCGATTACAAAGTTACTTTTGTAGTTCAAATAGGAAATAGAATGGATAGACTGCGTTGCAA
Organism: Eudemis profundana; assembly: GCA_947034925.1. NCBI lineage: Eukaryota > Metazoa > Arthropoda > Insecta > Lepidoptera > Tortricidae > Eudemis > Eudemis profundana. The sequence goes on along the minus strand of OX344795.1, from coordinate 46,967,042 downwards.
AACTTAGCCCTTTTTACGTGTAATGTTTTTGATGAGATCTCATTTCTTTTCGTAAGTGGTCTTCCTTTATTATTACATTCCAATCCATTCTATTCCCATATTTGAACTACAAAAGTAACTTTGTAATCGCATGTATTTGTATAGGATTACAAACTTACTTATGCAGTTTAAATTGATGATTATGAAATTGGAATATGTTAGGTCTTCCATGACATGATAGCCTAACAGCTAAACATTTGGAGCTTGTGTGTCTCCTAGACAGTCAGTCAGTGACAAAACTAAAGAACTTTGACGTGCAATAGTTGTTAAACTACACGTTCAAATTAAATGTTATTGAAAATATAGTTAAGTCTTATTATGCTCTATATATCCCTGTAAATTCAAGGTTTCTAGCTTTAGACAGCACACAACTACAGGAGGCTGATAATGGCTTGAATGGCTTTGAAAAAAAGATTGTACGGCCGTGCCTTTGTTTTGCTCGACTTGGCGGGGCACTACCGTGCCTCCAGATATTCATATATTGCTCCTTGAACTAAGTTATTGATCAATAAATTTCAAGTTACACTGTAGTTTCGTATCTTACCTGGTAATATTACCGGTAGCATTGGGAAAATACCCAGTAACATTGAGAATGTTACTGGTAAGATTGGTAATTTACTAACTTAAAAAAGATTCGTAACTTTTATCATTAAAAATCGGTGCAATGTAAACTCTGTTAGTACTTAACACGAATAAAACATCTACTTTCTAACAATATTTTCAATATTACCCAATGTTACCGATCGTGGGTAATATTACTGGTAATGTTACTGGGAATATTCCCGCCTTTAGTAAGTTACCGGTAGCGACCCATCACTAGACCTAGGACCTAGGCCGTTCACAGAACAGCGGTCCGCAAGAACAAACTATAGTAACTAGTAAGTAAGAGAGTGGTGTGCAGCGGCAGCCCTGCGCCGGCGCGGCGATCGCGCGCGATACCGCGATTAACTCGTCGCGACAAAACGACGAGCCCTCTCCGCGAGACAATCGCACCAAATCTTTTATTACAAGCTTTTATTTTGCTTCGCGCCTCGTTTATTTATTTGTTGCCATTTTTTTCGACCGGCTTTGAATTACTTTAGCCGATCCGTGTGAAAAGTTATATTTAACCGGTCATTGATAAGGTTTGGAAATAAAAAAAAAACTTTTATCTGCTGCTATATTGCTGCTAGTATTCCAAACAAAATATACCCGGATCAGACATCAATAAATGTTCAGCTATGTTGAATTTACGGCTCTCTTTGTTATAATTACCTACAAATTACTTCACATTAACTATAACGGTGTACCTACTTAAATGAATTTCTAATCAAGATCGTGACACGTTTGTTCGCACGCTGCACGCCTTTTTATTCCTGTTGGTACCTGGTACCTAGAGTGATAACTCCATAGGCCGTGCCTCCATATCTGGGGGCACGGCAGTGCCCCCGCCAAATCGAGCAAAACAAAGGCCGTACGTACCATGGCCGTACTCATCCTTTTCTCGAAGCCATTCAGGCCATTTTCATCCTCCCGTAATTTTGTGCTAGTTAAAGCGGCTAACCGTGGAGGAACATATGTTCTCAAATAAAGAATCCTTCACGGGTAAATAATATGCAAGTCGGTGGAAATCGAGTTCTGTGCCCCCTCCCGGTACTGACTTGGTTTAACATTACATCTCAAAACTTTTATTCGTTGCGAGACTTGCATCTTTTTACATGTAATGTTTTTGATGGGCCTCCTATAAATAAACGACTTTGTTGCAGAAAGTGTACATTTACAAAATTATATTTCTGGATTGTATACATATAAGTGTAAACTGTGTAAACGATGAAGCATTCTTCTAGCAGGAGAAAAATATCATCATCATTGGCAACTGTATCTATTTTAGATTAATGTTGCAGTATTAATATGTTATTTCGGTATAGCTATGTATATGGCTATATTAACAACTAGCTATCCCGGCGAACTTCGTTCCGCCTCAGATTGTTCATAAAAATCGGTCCACCCGTTCTCGAGTTATAAATGGTGTAACTAACACGACTTTGTTTTATGTATACAGATAAAAAGCAGGAGAAAAATACAGTGAATATATCACAGCCCCTGTAATAGAAATTGAATCACTCTAGGGTTTCCCTCTTGCAGGTTGCCTGCTGATTAAACAGGAAGAAGCTGAAAAGGAATTACTTTACTATTTATGTGGGAGGCATTATGCAAATGCGGTCGTAGCTCGTAGCGGCGCGTAGCTCTCCGCGTAGCTCTCCGCGTAGCGCCCGGCGCAGGGCACTCGCTCACCTGGGACAATTGGGTACTTGACTATAACCGAAATTTGTAAAAATGATACAAAATCCTGTTAAAATACGAAAATATGTTAAAGTTTTGAGTTTGATACCTAACGTGTAACTTTTTTATGAGCCTGCAAAGCCTGCAAAGTTCCCACGAAAGTCCATTTTAAAAGTACAAAAATATTGAAAACTATTAATACCATTAAATAGCCCATAAAATGTATGGTAACTTTTGTTATGAAACCGTTACGATAAACGCAAGTTTTAAAATAGTTGCAGAACGAAGTTGTTGATTTCCTCAAGCAACGTAGGTACCTACTCGTATGTCTCGTGACGTCACGTTACAATAGGCTTCAGTATGAAGCGTTTCGGCACGTTTTTGACAAAGTCTAAAAATGTGATTTTAACATTATTGTATCTCGGTGAGTTTTTATGATATTGAAGTGTTTTTCACTAATGTTTCTATTATTGAGAGGTTTTTAGGGTTCTGTAGCCAAAATGGCTAAAAAAGGAACCCTTATAGTTTCGTCATGTCCGTCCGTCCGTCCGTATGTCACAGGCATTTTACTCAAAAACTACAAGACGTATACTGATGAAATTTGGAATATAGATGTCTTGTAGATGCCGCTACTAAGTTTGCTAGTTAAATAATAAAAATAAATAAAAATAGGGGGGGCACTCCATACATGTAACAGAAGCTAAAAAAATTTTTTTTCAGCAAACGTCAACGTGAGGTACATAATTAGATAGTTCTTTTAAAAACATTATAAGGCTTTTATGTACTTTATTTCGATTAAGTGAATACTTTCGAAAATAATTGCTCCGAAAGTTGCATAAATTGTGTCCTCCCCCCTTTAACTTTTGAACCGTAAATCCAAAAAATATATATATATATTATACATTCAACGCATATAACGCTTAATAAATACATTCAACGAAAATTATTCCGAATACCTAGTAACGAATAAACCGTTTTGAAGTTATTGTCGAAAAACTTTTCAACCAAAAGGTCTTAAGTGCCATTGATTTACACAGCATTTAAAACCTTTTGCCAGTTGTTTATTAAGACGTTTTTTTGTACGGTGGTACGGAACCCTTCGTATGCGAGTCCAACTCGCACTTGGCCGGTTTTCTATAACATATCACTTAAAAAGGTGTCAAATAGCCAATATCTTTGCTTTATTGGATACCTATAACAATTGCTGTTATTTAAAAATGTGAGTCTTAAAGTAGGTCAGATTTGACTTGGCTAGTTTTTATCAGAATTAAAATATATATATATAATAATGTTGAATAACTTAATAAAATGACTGATGTAATGAAAACTGGCCAAGTCAAATCCGACCTCCTTTAAGATCTCACATTTTTAAAAAACAGCAATTGTTATAGGTATCCAATAAAGCAAAGAAATAGAGTTTAATACTTGTTCATAATGTTATTTTGTTCATATAAATACATATTTGGATTTTGCATAGGACTTGGCACTCATTTAGATTTCCATTCTTTTTGCGGCGAAGCCCACAGCCTAGCATAATTTTTGTATTGAACTGGCTCTCCTTTTTTACATTTATGTTCTTGGTGGGATAATATTTGTTTAATAAAATAAAGCTTATAATAAAACATGCATAAAAATAATTTGTCTAAAAATCATGAACTATATTCTACTAAAACAAATAAAAAACTATTAAAAATACTAACTTCGGGCTAAACGGAGAGGTACTTTAAATTTTATATTTTTATAACTTAAATCACAAATGAAGTTTTATGCAAAAAACGTTAACTAAGGTATAAGGCCCTTGCCTATTAAAGGGTTGACGACCGCTGCTTGCAGCCACGATATCACAAAAGATGCAGTGTGTAAGTTCTCACGACGTATTGTTATGAATAAACGGCGGTGTAATAGTACATTGTGTATCAAGGGCGGTAAGTAAAGAATTACAAACGAGTGTTTGTTACAAGGCCGAGGCGAAGCCGAGGGCTTTAATAACACGAGTTTGTAATTCCTTTACCGCCCGTGGCACACACAATGTTTTTCATCACACTTGTGAGGAAATCTGATTAAAATAACCTTAATTAACCTAAATAAAATTGTAAAACTGACAGTGACATTAGTGACATATTCCATAGACAATGCGAACGTCAAGTCACGTTCGGAAACCATAGCGGTAAAGACTAAAAATGGTTTATTTTATATTTGCAAAATACTGAAATACTATATTTAAACATTTAATGAATGTTACAGAAATATGTTTTTACACGTATTTGCAATAACAGTTCTCTTTAAATAAATATTTCAGTAATAAAAGTTAAAAAAGTAAGTTGGTGTTTCCTTTGAAAATGAAAAATAAGAGTAAAACAGAACTAGCGTTTCAAATTTAAAAAGAAAACCATTACGCCCTAGAGCGTAATAGGTCATTTACGGCCCGCATAACCTACGTGTAATGACACCATTTTCGAGCAAGTGTGATGAAAAATATAATCAACCATTTTCTGTAGCGCTTATGTTGTACGTATTGTTCCGCTGATCACGAACAACTAGGGTTTCATGCCCGATGGGTGCCAAACAATAAAGGTGATTCAGGAGACATGAGCAGGGTCAACCCTACAGATTCAGTAAATTATAAGCTACAGTTCCGTACCAGCCGAGCTAGCACAACTGGCCGCGACTTCGCTTGTTGCGCGACAGAACGTGACCTGTCACTGTCACATTATATTGAAAGGGAAGAGATAGTAAGTATTTATCGCGCGACAAAGAGTTTCACGTCATGCCAAAGGTACAGTATTAGTGGGACTAACATTAATATTTATTGGTGTTGAAAACAAAACAAAATTAACGACATTCATGGTCGCTCTACAATTAGAATACTTCCTTAAAGTACCAATACTGTTTGTTTTACCTGTGAATGTTTATATACGTTAGCATTGCCAAAATGACAATGATAATTTACTTTCTTCATAGTAAAAGTACTGCTATAACAGCTAAGCGTAAGTAGGATTATCCATTATCCCTCATTATCTGAAACTGTATGAAAAGAAATGCGGTTTCTCGTTAGGTGCGGTGTCGCGAAACCCTCTGCATATTTCGTAATAACGACGGAACCCTTAGAGCGCAAGTTCGACGCGCACTATTTTACTTGTGTTTACTTTATCCCGAGAAGTGTAGTTAAACTATTGTCTCGGAAACTCGGCGCGGATTAATATAATAACGCCATTAGCGGAACAATGGGCGCTTTATCTCCGATCGCGTACAGTGAGCCACGAAAGTGGTCTACCACTTTTGAACTCTAATACGACTCAATAAAGTCAAAGTGGTAGACAACTTGGTTGACTGTACGAGCGCGCACAATACCGCACCGAGTGCCTGCACCGCGGGGGCGGGGGGCGGGGCCTGCACTCGCTATGTGCACCGTGCAGCCTCCTGCAGCCTGCGATTTGAGCGGTATTCTGTTTGGGCACAAGCGATCTTCAGCGAGATGATCTTGTACACTTCAAAAACAAAGAAACCACATTTAGACATCGAGGCACTGAAAGTTTCACACTAATGAGACACAATACAAAAATGAAGACGTACTTAGCATCATTGGTTTCAGCACGATAAGCCGAGGAGTGTCAATTTTCAGTAGTTGAAGATACTTAACTTATCTTATTCTTTATATCTTATTATGTACAAAATACGGCCACCTGCCGGATTGCTTGATATCAAAAAAAGGGAAGGTTAAATGCTGTGCAGCTGCCTGCGTGAACAACTGTTAACCACTAACAAACTCATTTCTGAGATGAGCATGACGTACCTACTTGTGTGACTATAATTAACCACATACTCGTATCTGCCGTCTTGTAAGTACCTAAGCCCGGCTTAACTCTAGCATAGGCAACTCCATAGAGGTTAGACGGGTTTTAGTCATATATATATATGTCACAAGATATCTGCCATCCTATAGGATGGCAGATATCTTGTGTTCTTGAGGGATGCTTTCGTTGAGGTATTCCAAATAGACTGACACGTCCGCATAAGGACTATCTCCCAACGAGGGCTAAACATTTAAAAATCAACAGATATCACTTTATTTGATGGGACTCAGCACCTGTATAGATAGACAGAGACATGTTTATATGTAAGATGAGCTGTCAGCGCTTCTAAATAATAAAAATTGGTAGTCCTCATTGGCCATGGCTACCGCAGACTCTCCAAGATCACTTTGCCAGCGTTTAGTGAGGTCCTCGCTGCAGAGACATGACGTTTTCCCGGGTGCGTCGTGTGCGCAGCGCTGACGGCGGAGGTTGCGCTGCGCCGGCGCGGCCCCGCCTCTACATCGCCGCCGAACGTGCTTATTGAAACAAAAAAAAGACGCCTAGGAGCCGAGTGTAATATTGTTTGATGGTACATAATTGTTCATGGAAAATTAGTTCCCTCTTGATTCTTTCAATTACACCGACAGAATCTCGAGAATGACGGTAATAAAAGAGACCCTCACGGTAAATCAAATTGTCACAAGCAATTTGGCGGGCCCGGGGTGGTCCCCGCCGGCTCACTTCATTTCGCGAATAAATTCATCACGCCGATGCGGGAGGCTGCCCGGGGGCCCCCCGCCCCCGCCCCCGCAGGCTGTGGGGGTGTCGGGGACATGAGTAATGTGTGGGTAGGTAGGCGGCGCGGCACAAATTACAAGTAGGGGAGCAGGAATTTTCAAATGTGCTCTGAAAATGCATGTCAAAGGGGTGACTTCCAGGCCGTTACGCGACGACGTACGTTTTCGGTCGTCAAGCAGATACTGTTAAAATTATTATCAGTGATATCTTCCTATAAAATCAAAAGACAAATAGGATTTGAAATTTGATTGGACTCTTCTCTGTAATTAGTCTTGAATATCATCTAATCGTTGCACGGCCGCGCAGTATGCGGACGGCATTTGCGCTGATTCTATTTTCGATTCAATCGTTCAGACGATTGTCAATCGACGGAAGCACGGAACAGTTTAAGTAGTGGATTTTTGCCAAATGCCATGATGACTCATCAATCCAAGTCACCTTTTTGGCAAATGTTGTGGGGGACGTTTATTGATAGATGCACGAGGCAAAATTTAATTAAGGTGTTATTTTCAAAAGATAAATTATGACTGCTTCTAATTGTAAGTACCTACTGTACAGTCGCCATCAGATATATCTGAGCTGTCAGTGTACTCATAAATGTCTGAACACGACTCTAATGCTATGAAAATAGAGCCGTGTTCAGATATTTATGAGTACACTGACAGCTCAGATATATCTGATGGCGACTGTTCCAGTTACAGAAATATATCGAGCTAGAAGAAAAAAGTGTATGTACCTCGCGTGCTAAAAGAAGTGGCAACGACCTACTTTGCACGCTGTTAACTTGAGTTGCCATCAATATTATTATTGATAATAATTAATTGTTCAAATACAATAATGTAATTTAATGATAGATCACTAAATTGTAAAGTGTGATTTAGTAATAGATCACTAAATTACACTTTTGGCGTCAAACGAAAAACGTTACTTGCTTTGTTTCCAACATATCGACCAACTATTTCCTTCCAGCTCGATATATGTCTGTGGCACTTACGTTACTCACCGTAAACCACATTGCCATTCGCCATCAGCCAATAAGCACCTGCGTCAAACTCTAGTCGAGTTTTAATAAAAACAAATCTGTTTCTTACTACGTAAATGATTTATTTCATTTTTAGGGTTCCATATTTTTTATTTATTTCTAGCCTGTTCGATCAGTGTGGGCAGCAATTTTGGGGAGTCGGAAATTGTTCCGAACGAGCAAGGTAAAGGATTTTTTTTATGTATGCAGGTAATTGGTGGTGAATGAGCATAGACCACCTGATGGAATAAGCAGTCATCTTCACTTAAAGATTATGTAGCTAATACTAGTATCTATGTGTTCTGCCTATTCAATTCTGGAAGAGCTGCATGCCATAGCGCAACACAGCACACCAAAAGGGAGTTCATTCCACGCTCCTCCTGTGTTCGAGCATTGATAAACATTTTAAAATAAAACCCGACGCCGAACATTTATTCTAATGTCTGTTCGGGCTTATAAAACCAAATTCTTTAAAAGCAATTGTAGGGATAGTATTAGCTGCCGTTTGCCAGAAATAGATTTTGTATTTGTGTAGCAATTAATCTGGCTGGTAGCTGGAGTTAAGTGGCTTAGCGCGAGCGGGGCGGGGAGCGGGAGGGGTTGTTTGGAGAGGAGTTAGCAGCTCTCCGGGATGTTTGTTTTGTCAACTGTGCGCGCGTCGTCGCCTGCGCAATCACCTGGTCGCGGCGCAGGGCTGTCACAATTAAAATGTTGGCCTATTTGTAAAGCAACCATCGAATTAAGTAAACAACACTTATTAGAAGGAATTAAAAGTACTAGGAGTTTACTAAATATCTCCACCACATAAAGCGGGATAAGATAAGATAAGATGTCGGGTGTCCCTTATTAGGCATAATTTAAAAATTCTATTATGAAAACAAAGAACAGTCTAGGCATAGGTACTACATGATTCAGCATACCGCTTAAATGACATACAAACTTATACAATTTAATGGGCATACGGAATGATTTGACATACCTGAAATTCGCATAATATTGTTAGGTAAACGGTATACTGAACGCATACAATTATGCGTTCGGTATAAATGAGCGTTCTTGAAAAATAATTCCAAGTTTATATATATACCCGTTGTTCACAGAATCTCTAGCTTTTGGGTTTTGCTTACTACTAGGTTGTCAATGCTGGCTGAACCGAACTGCCACCGGAAATGTATATAGGTTAGGTTAGATTTGAACTGCAACCCCAACAAAAACGAGCTGCTACCAGAAATGTAGGTTAGGTTAGGTTTGAACTACGACTCCAACAGAAACGAACTGCTGCCGGAAATTTAGGTTAGGTTACTCCAACAGAAAAGGAGATTCCAACGTTCGATTAGGCGTTTTAAAATATACTTTTTAATAGGGATGTACAGTAAACGGCCATAAAGAATGCACATCGTCCTTTGGAAAGAGGCAATCGGCTAATTTCGACTTCGTATAGCGATATCTGTGTCGCACACACCATGACGCTTGTTTTGACAGTCGTGGTTCAAATGCGAGAGAGTGCAGTCGCATCTCCAAGTCAATATATATATAGAGTTGCTAAAACTTTTACAAAATTAAATTTGTACTATGGCATCTATAGGAAAAAAGGTAAGCTGTTACTTTGCCAGTCACACGAAATTATCTACAATGTTTATATACAGTCACCGCAATATTACACTTTTTGTTGATCTTTAAACCTACATTTAAATATGCTAGTAGTATAACATGAGTTGCTAATGCTCAGCCAACCCCTTTTAGGAATGTGGGCGTGAATATATGTATATCTATATGTATGTATATTATTTTTCCCCAACAAGCAATAATTAAATATAACTACATCATGTTTTACAGCTCTATATATTCCACGTGATATCAAAACAAAACAACAATAAAGTACTTAGTTCTAAATTCAAATTCTGATGAACAATTAATCTAATAATTGATGTACATGGAAATTAGCATTCGTTTGTATTCGGAAATGCGATGATTGCCGATGTGCATTCTTTATGGCCGTTTACTGTAACGATACACAGTTTTGTCGATACGATACCGATACCGATATATAGTAGTTAATATCGGCGATACCGATACCGATATCTTAGCTTAATAAGTAAGCTAAGTATGAACTTCAGATATTTGTATGTCCTTATTATAACTAATGGCAAAGCAAAGTGTAAAGTGAAAATAAATAAATAGTCAACTCAAAATTCAATTTTTTTTTATTAAGAAGCAAAGATTTAATTAACATAGTAATTATCATTGCACAAGGTAATAGACCAATACATAAATAAATTCAGAAACTGAAATTACTTTTTGCAGATTTTTTTACATACTTACAGCAAATTGTTTTCGCGCTCTTCAAATATCGGTTGTATAATATCGGCGATACCGATATATCGGTATCGGTATCGTTACATCCCTACTTTTTAATATTTATAAAAACTAATGTTATACTTAGTCATTGTTATGCGAATGAAGCTAAGCCTTTTAAAATAAACATTTTAATATTATGCGAATATACAATTATGCGTAACAACGGTATGCGTTTTCAAAATAGGAAGATTTGCTGTATTCGTTTTAATATAGACCCACATAAAGCATAACCCATTCCATAAATTACGAAATTATGAATCTTTATCAATCAGCTCTAGATCAACAAATTGTATTCGTGGATTTCGTGGTAGGTATTATTCGCACAGGTAAAATTTTGGTTGAACAACCCAACATTTCTGATACTTATGTCAAATGCAAATGACACTGAGGGTCGACAGAACTCGATTCCCACCGACTTGCTTATTATTTAGGTACGCGCGGAGGGAGGATTCTTTATTTCAGAAGTATTAAATGTTTCTCCACGGTTAAATAGTATATAGTATATTTTTAGGCTCGTATGGAATTAAGATGCTTGATTATAGCCATCACGATCTTGTTAGGCGCAACCCATTTTTTTAGAGTGTGGCAGCCCTGTTGACCCGCTAATCCGGCGTGGATGCGCCGGGGCACGCGGGCTAAGCCGGCGCGGCGCAGGCGTAGGGTCGCTGTCGAGTATCGAGCTTAGCATGGCTCAGCGTGGTTCAGCAGAGCAGGGGTCGCGACACGACCCGGCGTCAGGACATGTCGACACTACCATCTGTCAAGCGATGCATAAGAATATACATACCTAATAATGAATAGGTAAGTATACTACGGTAGGAATCGTTTGACGGAAGCTCTTAAAGTACTGTATTATGTATTATATCTATCTACTCATGATGTGCAGCATTGTCTGGGGGATCGGCAGTGCCCCTGCCAAGTTCTCTCTCAACTCGCAATGTTTCGCCTATAAAAGTTGTGTGGTCTTGTAGAGCCAAATAGGGCATCGTTTTAAACCCTTAATCATTTACTTGGTTACATTTCGTGACTTCGCCACTAGGTACACACTTCTTGTATCTTACCGACTTGATTGTATATTCATGTATTTCTAGATCTGTGCCGTTGCTCTTCTGTAAATTGTTGTAACATTCAACGTATTTAATTTATAAAATAAATAAAAGATAAGCGCTTTTAGTGGCCAAAAAAAATGTGTTAGTGCACAAATGGCAGAAAATAAAATAAATTGATAACTTTTTGTTTCGAGAGTAGACACAATGACGTTTTATCGTAAAAATAAACTGTATTTACATTGAATGCCCGAACTGTAAATATTTATAAGTCATATGTGCTAAGTACTCGTTACTGAATATTGCACATTGCACTACTTCTTCTTAAGGTGCCTCTCCGACTATGGAAGTTGACAGTTTAAAGTTACTGGCTGTTCACCCATGCGATGCGTCACAAAACATATACTGTAGGACTACCCACAAGTCGCTCCAACTATTTCTTACACTTCTCTCTGTTTCTCCAATAGATCTAATATACTCACGGACAATGAATTCGGGTCATTTTCTATGAACAATTATATAGAAAATGCCCCGAATTCATTGTCCGTGAGTGTATCTCGGCGAAACTTCTATGGAGAGACCACTCGGGAGACATCAACGCAAACACTGGCATGATTAGATCTAATAAATAAGTCCAACTTATTGCCAATTAGTCTAATTTACTTATTATTTATGACAAATGGTCGGCCACTTCGTGTTTATTGTGTCGGTTTTAAGTAGTTTTAACAAGCAGAAGATCAATGTCGTATATTATTCGTTTTATTAGCGAATTAATTATGAAGGTACGTTCACGCTCTGGATACTGTACAAAGTTTCATGTATTTATTTATGTAAATGCGCATACGAGTACATAGTTTGCGCCGCAGCTACAAGACCCCGTACCTTCGGCACTTACATTTATCTAGTTTTTCAGTTTAGTGCGGTGTTATCCTGTTGTGAAGTGCCTACTCGGTGTACGGCTGTCAGTATGCGGGTTACATGCGTCGCGGCGATAGCGAGCCTATGGTAATCACCTCCACTTTATATTCATACGACACAAAATCATAAAACTTAATTGGCTATAAGTAATTTTTAATGCCTTAAACGGGCGCTCGGGAATTCGTTGTGTGGCAAGCCTCGTGAAATACGGCCCTCCGCCGTCGTTAACTCGGAGGAATGGAGGCGAAGTGCTTCGCGGCGCATTCACTCGGGGGACTTATCGGCGCGGCCCGGCCTGGGTATTAACGACCAATACTTATCAAGGAAACCTTGTGTTTTCCAGACGGCCCGGGCTCGCGGGAAAACGTCCTTTCCGCAGCATTCCCGCCCCGCCGTGGCCGATGTTTATGGCCGCGTGCTTTATGGGGACGGCTGGAATGACGATATAAAAGCGATTCGAATCTGAATGTCCAATACCGAAATAATGGCAAAAAGAGCGCTGCGTCGGGCGCGGCGGTAAATCAGCGCGGCCATTGACAATGCCGCTAATAATAGCGCGGCATTTACCTTCAGCGCGACGCGGGCGCATGCGCACCGCTCCCAGGGCTACTTAGTAGTGCATTACCACTAGTAATGCCTACTAAAGTACCGCGTTCAGGGGACAAACATTACACACATCCTATGCACATAGTTTGACTTTTCTACTAATAGGGCAACTTTAAAATATTATAAAAACAGATTTAGAGAGCACAACTGTACGTACCGTAACGCGCGACAATTCTTTATTCTTTACTAGCATTCACCCGCGGCTTCGCCCGCGTTGTTCCCGTTACTGTTTCAAGGGAACTCTTTACCGGGATATAAAGTATCCTATGTTTTAATCCAGGACTTGGTGCCATAAGGTATTCTCTGCCAGTTAACCATTGGGCCAAACAGAAATATTAAAATTGGTGCATGAAAGTATAGCCTATACTAGGGATTTAACGATACCGATATATTGGTATCGCCGATTATTTGCGACCGATATTTGAAGAGCGCGAAAAGAATTTGCTGTATGAAAAAAAAACTGCAAAAAGTAATTTCAATTTCTGACTATTACCTTGTGTATTGGTCTATTACCTTGTGTAATGTGATATTTACTATGTTAATTAAATCTTTGGTTCTTAATAAAAAAAAATGAATTTTTAGTTGACAATTTATTTATTTTTACTTTACACTTTCATGGTTGACTCTCTATTAAATATAGCCAAGTTTTAGTTATAATAAGGATATACACATATCTGAAGTTCATACTCCATTATTTAGCTAAGATATCGGTATCGGTATCGCCGATTATTAACTACAATATATCGGTATCGTATCGGTAAAACTATGTATCGTTACATCCCTAGCCTAAACCGCAAATTTATTAACACAAATCATATTTATATATCCAAAACATATACGGTTTTATACAAAACGAGCAGGTAGGTATAAAACCAAAAGCATAATCCAACAAAGTTTACTAAATAGTTTCCTGAAACAATAGTCTTGACTATAATCGGTCTAAGTCTCGGGAATGTTCCGGCGGAACCGCGCGGCTGTCCGCGCAGGATTAACTCGCGCAGCGCGGGATAGAGGTGTCGCGAGACACTGTTCTCCGCAAATAGACCTCATAAATCCTGGAAACAATCGGCGCGCGCGCAGCGTCCACACGTGCGCCGCTGCATCGCGGGCTGTACGCAAAGGACCGAGAAAACTTCGATATTTCAAGAGCATGAAATAAGAACATATTTGTCAAGGTTCAAATGTTAAAAATTAAAATATTACGTTACGATAAGTTGATAAGTATGAGCAAGTACCTTGTTACCGTTTAAATACGCTGGGTGGACGACATTAGTCGACACGGAGGAAGTGATAGGATGTAGAGGCCACGCGATCATCACGCATGGAGTAAAATCGTGGAGGCCTACATGCGCATTCATGAGTGGACAGACCAACGGCAGCAATGATGATGATGTTTTATTAAAATTAAGAACAAATACAAGAATTGATAATGCAGCCCGTGATCACTAGGCAAAGTGAAGTGGTTTGTCACTATCCTCAACTCTGCTAGCTTTTATTAGCTTTTTTTGCTTTGCTACTCATACGTTTCACTAGCATTACAATTGTACGATACCAGTGTAACCTACCAGGGTTTTAGGCTTCCTTATCTCAAAAGAAAAAAAACGGAACCCTTGTAAGATCACTTAGTTGTCCGTCTGTCTGTCTGTCTGTCTGTCTGTCCGTCGGTCAAGGGAACGTGTCGAGGTCTACGGTCTACTCAGGTCTACAGTCCCTTAAAGGTGTGAAAAAATCAAGCTTTTAAGATAATGTGAAAAATTCGGCCCGACTCGCACTTGTCCGGTTTTTTAGCAGTGCCGTGGGCGCGGTGTGGACGCAGCACGACGCAGCAGGCCCAGCTGCGGTCTCCGCTCGCGAGCGCCGCGATTAATGGAGAGAGGGCCTAATGGATTGTTGCCATAACGATGTAACCGGCGATATTGACGCCCCTATTATACCGACCTTCTAGTGTCTCCATTCCAAATAAATTTAGCCTGCTTACTAATATCCCAACTAGCAAAAGTAAGTACTATAAAAGTCCATAGAACGTTTCCAGAACACTAATTAGTGTTTCATACATGTCCTATAACGTTGATGTAAACGTTTACTCAGGCAGGTTTTGGCACAGTTATATCGCAATTTCGTGACATAACCGTGTTATTGTGGCTCCATACATCACATTTTAGTGCTATAGTTATACTAAAACCGCGACGTGTAACACTTTTTAAGCTTTTAACAGTGATTGTTGAGCCATCTACATCACAAAAAAGTTACAAAAAAGTAATCAGAGTTCTGTTAATGGACTTTTAAGTCCTATATTAGAGATAAGGGAGCTATTATAGTTCATCCGTAAAGTTGATGTGAGTTGTGAGACGGTGCGTACTGCTCGGAACTAAAAATCTCCTTGGTAAGTAAATTGATTGAACTACACATTTAAAGCAAAATGGCTGCTCACTGTTTGTGAAATTAGTGTTATTGTCTTAGACTCCCATTTTTACTTGCGATTGAAGATTTACGTACAAAGTATACTAGTATTATAAACAAAATTTTCATGCGCCCCCTTAATTATTAATATTTATGAAATTAAAATCACGAAAATATATAAATTTCTCGATCGCTGGTATAAAAGTGTCTTCGTGCTTACTATAGGCTTACTATATAACGTCTATCAGGTCAGTCATTTGCCGCCATGACAAAAATAGGGTTCCTTGACACCTGTTAAACCGTATAAGAAACCTTTGATGTCATTATGATATTATTTGGTGGTACATGTTCCTTCCATAATATATTTATATAATTTGCAATGTATGTTACAGGATCACTTTTCACAAGTAATTGTATTATTAACAAATTATTGGGTACCTACTTATACCCAGATCCAAGATCAATATATATTTTTTTCTTTTCCAGTACGTACAGTAAGATGGATTACGACTGCTTTTTACGAAAAGATGATTTTATGCGCCAATCTGATTTGGAACATTATTAAACATTACTTGCTGGGGTGGTTTCATTCGTATTATTATTTTGTACGGAACCCGGCCTTGCTAAGAACAACGTGGTAAGAGGATAGTACCATACACCAATATGTCTGTCTTGTTCTAAAAGAACATTTTAAATTTCTACTATTGGACATTTTGGCTGATTATAAGTGGTCAAATGCTACTTTTATATATCAGAAAGGCCCATTAAAAGTATTTCAAACTCTTTAATACAACTATGAGACGTAACAGTTACCAAAACAATGATTTCAAGACTTTTTAGTGTTTTAACAGTGTTCTCGGGGCAACTATAGTATTTGTCCTATAGCAGCTATTTGGAAATCTTTATTTCACAAATCCGATACATACCAGTGTTAAAGAAATCAATAATAGTACATTATTATCCTATAATAGTATTCTTTTAACAATTATAGTACTTGCACTATAATACTCATTTGGAAGCGACAATAACACATATTTGCCTTAAAACGGTAATATATGTTCCTTTAATAGGACAAGGAAGCTCTTTAGTGGTATAACAGAATCATTTATAGTGCAGCGTTAAAGGCATGATTTAGGACTGTAATGTAAACGTTTACATCACTATTAAACAGTACTAAAGTGCTGTATAATATTATACAGCTGAAAAGTGATATAAGTTGCTTTTATAAAACACATGGTCATAACGAAAACCTTTATAACGCTTTAATAGGACTCTTTAGTGATAAAATGATTTCTTAATGGACTATTTTGCTGGTTGGGATAACCATAATTATTGTAAATGTATTCAAAATATTGGAAGACATTTACAACATGCGTACTTGCCCTGCAGCTCACTTTTTCGGGTGTCCCTTATTAGGCATAATTTAAAACTCCTATTATGAAAACGCATAACAGTCTAGGCATACGATGATTGAGCATACCGCTTAAATGGCATAATAATAAAAATGCATACACGTTAATTGGCATACCGACTGATTTGGCATACCTGAAATTTGCATAATATTGTTATGTATACCGAACGCATAAATTTATGCGTTCGGTATAAAAAAGCGTTTCCGGAAAACTATTCTAAGTTTTACATCCGTTGTTCACATACTCCTAACTTTTTGGGTTTTTCTTATTACTAGGTGGAAAATGCTGGCTAAACTAAATTTCTACAAAAAATTAGGTTAGGTTAGGTTAGAACTGCGACCCTTACGGAAGCGAATCGCTTCCAGAAAAGTGTAGGTTAGGTTAGGTTTGAGCTGCGGCCCCAGGGTGGATTTCACAGCGTTTCAAACGCCGTCATCACCAATCCCGAAAATTCGACGATTCATTTTAAGAATGTATCCCATTATTTTGATAAAATCCGAAAATAGTACCTACTATTTTTATGTTTTGATCAAAAATTATGTAATTTTTAAAAATATGTCATTATAATATCGGGATTGGTGAACCCCCCAACAGAAACGAACTGCTACCGGAAATGTAGGTTTGGTTAGGTTTGAACTGCAACCCGAAAGAATCGAGTTGCTACGAAAAATGAAGGTTAGGTTAAGTTAAGTTAGATTTGAACTGCAACCCCATCAGAAAAGGAATTATCAACGTTCCATTAGGCATATTAAAATTATACTTTTTAATATTTATGAAGAATAATGTTATACTAAGTCATTGTTAGGCGTAGTAATGGTATGCGAATTAAAATATGCGTTTTAAAATATACATTTTAATATTATGCGAATATACAATTATGCGTAACAACGGTATGCGTTGTCAAAATAGGAAGATTTACTGTATGCGTTTTAATATAGACCCCACTTTTTCTCATAGTGTTACTTCTTAGAAGATAACTTTTGGCTGATTAGTGATTACATAACACTACACTCATAAGCAAAATAAAAAATTGCGTTCTTCTTTTATGTTTTGTGGCTATGCAATTCTTTTCGAACGCTATTTTAATCGTCATCCGATTTCTTTGAAGACAAAGAAGAATTTTATGGGCAGACTACCGTCTCCTGACGCCCGACTGAACTCGACGAAATATAAACCGAGAAATTTTGGCGCCATATACGACACAAACTATAAAATAGGTAGTACTAGGTGCTCGAAACGGTTCTTAGGTACCTATTTTGTTCAGATCTTATGCGATAACGAACTTCGAGCTCGCTTCGCTTGTTCGACAAACGCGCTTTCGCAGCTCCTCGATCCGAATAAAGAGAGAAGCCATAATCTACGCCCTATTGTCCAAAGATAGATACAAAGACGCTCCCGATTATTAATCACCTCCATTAGACGCTGATGCCGAAGTGTTGTGCTCTGGTTTATGGCCGCTAATTCGAGGATGCTGCGCGTGTTTGACAGACTCATGAATCATACGGCGTAGGGTTGCCATTTGTTATGACAAGTCTGTATGGCGATTAGTCAATTGAAAATTTTAGGTCACATCTTTTTGATCTACATCAGCTACTTATTCTTCTACTTTGTTGGACTGACAGAGTAGTCGTGGTTGCGTAACACGTCGATCGATACATTCTACGCCTGTATAGTCTCTGGCTGTTGTTTCCCTGGCACTAGAGTAAGGGAATTATACGTTAGGTTAGGTTGCAGTGGCGTGGCGTCCATAGAACTCGATTCCCTGATGGGAATTGCCTAATATTAAGTAGTTCAGCATTAATTATAGTGTTCTTAAAGAAAATTTAAGCCAAAGCTGCTCCGGCTTGCCCAAGGATTACAACGCCCCGTCACCACACGCCACTGTTAGGTTGTACGTGGTCTTAATTGGTTAGTAAGCTAAGCTGGTTGTTCTCCTTCCCGTGGTTACTGCCTGTTAACTACCTGGTGCAACCGCTGTAACAGGTAGAACGAAAACAACCAGCTGAGCCTCTAGAAATCCCAACCCTCCCTATCCCGCCTTTTCCCACATAGTCAGCTGCAAGCGATGATGTGGCATGTCGCTGCGGGCTTGCCATCCACTAAGAAGGATGGCTAGCGGTAGAATGCCACCCGCGTATTTGTGCCGTGCGCGGGGACCCGTACGGATGGAAAACGAGGACCTGGTAGGTTGAGTCTGACAGGGGTCGGAGTCGTTATCCCTGGAAGACAACACGCCACTTTGGCTCGGGACTCATCTCACACGGGCGGTCATGTCCTAGCCAGGCATGATCAATCGGCTGTCGCGTCCAGTCAGATGGCCGCGGGCGAGCGTTCGGGCGTGATGGGGTCTGTAGTCGGCGGAGCACGGCGCCCGAGTCGCCTGAGGAGGTGACGAGGGTGTTGGCACCGTGCGGACTCACAGACAGCGCACGTCGGGACGCTATATCGGACTGGTATCCCTGATGCGTCAAAGCATCCCCAGTAGGAGGGCTCCAAGGAGGGTGGGGAGCCAGTACGATGAAGCCTTATTTGTGTTTTTAAATGGATCATTTGAAACCAAGAACGACGAGGAAGGGAGAAGCCAGATCCAAGGTAGAGGTGGCTTGTGCGCAAAGCGCAAAACTGGGTGCCACAGCGGGCCGCAACACTGCCTCTGGCGGAGATGCGGGAGCTGGTCCCAGTAAAGTAGGTAAACTTAATAGTCGGGGTGGCAGCGGAGGACATACCGGAGCTGTACACTTCAAAAGTACCGCCCCAACTTTACCCCAAGGGGTGAAGAAGGGACATGCGCAGAAAGGACCCGCAAGGAGACCTGCTGCGCAACGTACTGGAGAAGTGGACGGCAGAGGTGTACCAGAGCCGAACCCCAAGAGCGAGCCACTTCCCAATCAGGTCTGTGACGCGCCCGCGGAACGTCAAAGCGTGCCGATACCCCAGGGTGAGGCTGCACAGGCGGGAAGCGGGTACGTCATGACCCAGAGGCAGAAGCGGCGGTTCAACGCTCGTGCGAGAGCCCGACTCCATGCAGAGTCGGGCGCAAGTGTGACACCGGTCACATTTGCAAACGCGGCCCATGTAGGGCAAAACAAGAGGTCACTGGGATCGAGTGGTGATTCTACCCTAATAGCTAGCGCCCCCAAAAGGACGAGGGTAGGGTCGTATGCGGAGGCGGTGGCTGCGGAGAGAATGGCCATTATCCCAGTGGGCTACCCTGCCGACAAGATTCTGCCTGGGCACCTGTATGCCATTCAGAGTGCAGTTCTTGCACTTATGAAGGGCATACCGGATCCCTCGTACAGGATCATGCTCGGCAACATAGTGGGGGGCGCCCTCCACATCAATTGCCAAGGGAGGGGGGCCTCCGCATGGTTCAGCTCGGCAATCGGGGGGGTGGAGATTGGCGGGCTGCACCTTAAGATAGTGGATGCCAAGGATCTTCCAAAACCAGTGAAGATGGCCTGGAAGACGAAGATCATCGGCCCACAGGATATCAAGCTCATGCTCAGCGTGCTCCAGATCTTTTACCCTGCGCTGCGCACTGAGCAATGGAAGGTAGTGGACACCGTGGTCTCAGAAACCAACAGCCGGCGAATCATTCTGATGGACCGGCAGTCGGCGGACGTGATCAAGGAGGCCAACTACCAGCTGTACTCCGGGGTGGACATGAGCTCCTTCAAGCTCCTGGAGGACGTAGAGGAGAAGATGCAGGAGAGGCCGGACGTCCAGCCCGTAGCATCTACGAGCACGGCAGGAGATGAGGCGATCCCCGAGAGGGCAGAGGTGCCGGACTCAGCCGTAGATGCCGATGATACTGATGGCGGCGAAGCCAATGATGCACTGTCCGAGGACGGTGCGGAGGTGGAGCCGGCCAAGACGGCAGAGGAGGGGTCGGAGCCGGACGAGACAGTGGTGGAGCTTGGGCCCAGGGTGGAGCAAGACGGGGCGCGCATGGGCCGCGAGTCATCGCCGATCTCGACGGTGGACTCTGTGGACCTGCGGGACCTAGCCGAGCTCTACCTCGGAGGCGCCCACTCACCAATGTCCTGCGGGGAAGCGCAGGACGAGGCGGCTGATCTCAGCCTGCCCAAACAGCTGCCCTAGACTGCGATGGAGGGTATAAGGTGTGTACAAATAAACTTACAACACAATAAAGCAGCCACAGCCTTTCTGGCGAAGCAGCTAATCAGCGAAAATTTCGATATAGCTCTGATACAGGAACCTTACATTTACAAGGGGGAAATCAGGGGATTAGGCGGTACTAAGGGTACTATAATATACCACTGTTCCGAAGATAATATGAGGACTTGCATCTACGTCAGAAATGGCCTCGATGCTATGCCTTTACATGCTTTCTGTTCCAGGGATCTTACAGCAGTTAAGATCCAGAGTAGGGGAGAGGGTAGGGCTCTTATCATCGCGTCAGCCTACCTCCCCTACGAGGCAACGGACCCGATCACGCAACAACTGCGGGACCTCGTCGCGGAAGGCAGCCAGGCGAACACCGACCTCATCATCGGCTGCGACGCAAACGCTCACCACGTCATCTGGGGCAGCTCGGATGTCAACCGGAGAGGGGAGAAGGTACTGGAATTCCTGGTAAGCTCTCCTTTACAACTATTAAATAAAGGCAAAGAACCAACTTTTGTAAACGCTAGACGAGGTGAGGTAATTGACATTACACTAGCTTCCAATAATACTAGTAAAAGCATTAGCTCATGGCATGTATCTAGTGACATCTCCCTATCGGATCACAGGTACATATGTTTCAAGTACAAAACTAAAATAAAAATAGAGACCGTACGTAAACGAAACCCTAGGAACACTGACTGGACAGCTTACAGGGCTGACTTAAAAGTAGAACTAGGGGATCCAAAAGGTAAGCTCAATTCCATAATTGATATAGAATTTGAAGCAGACAAAATAGTGCAAGCAGTCTACACAGCTTGGACCAACAACTGCCCGGAGAAGAAAACCCTGGCTAAAAAGATACCGTGGTGGAATCCGGAGATCACAAGACTCAGGAAGGACACCAGGGCAATCTTCAATGATGCTAAAGCCTCAAATAACTTTGAGGAATATGCACATAAGCTCACAGAGCTCAACAAAGCTGTAAGAAAAGCAAAAAGGAGATCGTGGAGGAATCACTGCGATCAAATTGGGTCCATACCGGAAGGGATGAGACTCACAAAGGCACTAGCAACGACAAAATCCGTCCCACTAACGACCGTCAAGGACAAAGACGGGAAGATGACGGAGTCAGGGCTAGAAACCCTTAGAGTAATGTGTGCTACACACTTCCCAGACTCAGTTATACACCAGAGTCCAGAGGATGATCCAGCAATAAGTACCATGGAGCAATCCATAAGGACAACCAGGTACAACTGGGACACATCCAAAAAAGTAGTAGATGACAGCAAGATAAGGTGGGCATTGTCCACCTTTCAACCGTTCAAGGCACCAGGGCCAGACGGTATCTATCCCATACTACTACAAGAGGGCGCCAATGTTCTCGTTCCGCACCTGTGCAGACTGTACAGAGCGTGCATAGCCTTCGGACACGTCCCGCGGACCTGGAGGATGGTAAAAGTAATCTACCTACCCAAGCCAGGCAAGGCAGACTACAGAGAGGCCAAATCATACAGGCCCATAAGTCTCTCATCATTTCTCCTCAAAACACTGGAGAAATTGGTAGACAGACACATAAGAGATGGCCCATTAAAAAGGCATCCACTGCACAGACTACAGTGCGCATATCAACCAGGCAAGTCAACCGAAACGGCACTGCACCTGGTAACCACTAGAGCTGAACAGGCGATAGAGAATAAAGAACTATGCCTGGCAGCTTTCCTCGACGTGGAGGGAGCGTTTGATCGAACCACGTACCGAGCCATTAGCGAGGCAGCAGCAAGACATGGTATAGAGCCCACCATTTGCAAATGGATAGGCTACATGTTAGAAGGCAGGCTAATAAAATCCACCCTGATGGGAGATGAAATAATAGCAACGGCCACAAAGGGATGTCCTCAAGGGGGAGTATTATCACCCACTCTTTGGAGCTTGGTGGTGAACTCGTTACTTGAGGAACTGAACATAGGGCCCACCTATACGGTAGGGTATGCAGATGATCTGGTGATACTTGTAAATGGGAAGTTTCCCAACACGGTGTCAGGAATCATGAATGAAGCGCTGAGGAAGGTGGAGAAATGGTGCGATAATCATCATCTCTCCATCAACCCGGGCAAAACAGTGGTGGTACCATTTACCAGAAAAAGAGCACTCAAGAACATGCAGCAAATCAAGCTATATGGAAGAGTGCTCGAACTTTCCAATGACGTCAAAAATGTAGGAGTAACGCTAGATAAAGAACTAAATTGGAAAAAGCATGTTGACAATACCACGACCAAAGCTCTACGAGTGTTTGGGATGTGCAGGTCAGCATACGGAAAGACGTGGGGTCTAAGCCCCGAAGTACTGAGATGGATCTATACCATGATGGTTAGACCCATCATTTTGTACGGCAGCCTAGTCTGGTGGCCAAGGACATTGAAGGGCACATGCAAAGACGCCTTGACGAAAGTACAGAGAACGGCATGCATGGCTCTAACAGGGGCGTTCAGAACCACGCCAACGGCGGCAATGGAGGTAATGCTAAACCTACCCCCGCTACATATAGTGATTCAGTCAGAAGCACGCAAATCCCTACACAGACTGAAAACAATGGGTCTGTGGAGCTATTGCGCGCCTAAAACGAAACACACAAACATGGAAACAAACGATTTCCTAGACCGAATAACAGCCATGGGCGACGATAAGATGCTACCAAGGCACATATTCCGAAGGAACTTCCAGGTTCAAATACCAACAAGGGCCGAGTGGGCTGAAGGTCGAACACCGCCAACCGAGGATGACAACGACAACATATGGTACACAGACGGATCCAAAATGGACTCCGGTACGGGAGCAGGCATTCATGCAATAGACTACAATGTCAGTATTAAGATGGGAGGTTATGCTACTGTCTTCCAAGCGGAGACATATGCCATAATCGCCTGTGCCCAAGAGAATATAGATAGGCGTACCAGGGGGAAAAACATCTATATACTCAGCGACAGTCAAGCGGCACTTA
Organism: Eudemis profundana; assembly: GCA_947034925.1. NCBI lineage: Eukaryota > Metazoa > Arthropoda > Insecta > Lepidoptera > Tortricidae > Eudemis > Eudemis profundana. The sequence continues at coordinate 46,943,262 of OX344795.1, read as the reverse complement.
AAGCGCTTACGGCGCCGAAAGTGGACTCTAGACTGGTATATAATGGCGTCCAAGCCCTGAATAAACTTGGAAGGCATAACAAGGTGAAACTAACGTGGATCCCAGGGCACGAAGGCTTCATCGGCAACGAAAAAGCTGATGAGTTAGCCAGAAAGGGCTCGGAGGGTACACTCATTGGGCCGGAACCATGTGTGGGTCTCTCACAGGGGACCATAACAGCAGCCATCAAGGACCACGCCAAGCATCAACACCAACTAGAGTGGAAGAACACGGCAGGCCTGAGGCATTCGAAGCTCTTTATGGAAAGGGTTAACACGCGCTGGACCAACAAACTAAGGAAGTACAGCAGAAGACAGCTCAGAACCATAACGGGGGTGTTTACAGGTCACTTTGGGGTCAAAGGACTCCTGACTAAGCTGGGATTATCAGACAATGCTGAATGCAGAATGTGCGGCGAGGAAACAGAGACAATGAAACACATATTGTGCGAATGTCATGCCCTCGCCAGAACCAGAATGAATGAATTTGGCAATGGTTACCCAGGGCCAGAGGAATTCCAGGCACTACCAATGGGATCCATCATCCGATTTATGGAGATGGTGGAACAGGCCATGGCGTAGATGCGGTAAGGGGTAATTACACAAAAGATCCCATTGGGTCGAAGTGTATCCGCAAGGACCCCTATTTCCAAGATAAGATAAGATAATTGGTTAGTCAATTTCTAAGGTCTGGGGATCCACCAAGAGCCATCGCTGACGTAGTGGAGAGGCCTGGGAGTAGTTTGACTCCATCGTGCTTCTTTTGAAGCCAATTTTAGGCACATAGCCTTTGCCGAGGTTGCAAAACCAAAATCCTTACTTATCAATTGTTGTCAGGGCTTTCCTTCCTAGATAAGCAGCCCTAATAGAGCTCGATACTGTTGGCGGCGCGATGGGAGCGCGGAAGCGGCGCGGGCGCAGCAACACGAGCAGCGCGACACAAGACGCATGGGACAAGGTCGCCCCGCGGCGCGCCGCAAATAGCCGCCCACGCTTTGCCTTTGTTTTGCGCACAGATATGGCTTTGCGTTACTTTGTTACCCCTAACGAGACGTGACGAGATGATACTTATATAATACATGAAAGAAAGTACATACGTGAAATAGGTAGGGTAGGTGCACGTATTTATTGGGAACGTAAGTGCAAAAAAAAATATATTTTTTAAATTTAATTCAAAAAAGGTTGAAAGAAGGAATAAAATTTATTAATTTTATATAAAAAGCTAGAAATTCACATGGACAAAGTTGCGGGGCAGCAACTGGTCAGTTAGCATAAGTATTCATTCTCTGCATTCGATTGGATCGAAACATCCTATAGGACACTGTATTTATATAAAGTCTCTTGGAGCGAAAGAGCCTCTATTCGGAAATGCCAAATATCAGTAAATAGTGTTAGTTTTAAAGGATCTGACGGAAGATCAGCGTTACGTACCCCGCAGCATCATGCTGAGCCAGCGCCTATTCTATACCTCGACACAGACTCTCGGTGGTCAGTATTCTAAAATGTTGTAAACCTATCAATTCTAGCTTATTGAAAGCTTAAAGTGTTATATCTAGGATACTCTGTCTGAGATTTCTCATGATCTATTTGTGTTTTCTGTGTCATGTACGTTTGTGAATTAATAACGCTTTTATCTATCTAAGTATCAAATAACCATTCCCTATTTATGTGTAATAGCTCTCATCTGGCTCTATTCGGTAAGTTTGGACAGCACAGGGCGCCGCCCGTCCGCGGCTCGCGCGCTATAAATCTGTCGTAAACAAGCGCATAAATCCGCCCCGCCGCGCCCCGCCGCGGCGCGCCGCAGTATAAATACTCTAATGTTCGGTTACGCCGCTAATGGCAGCGGGAAACAATGGCCATTTGGGGAATTGACAAATTCGGCGCTCGCGCAGCGCGACGACATCTGTAAATAGACGCGCTTGTTTACGCCGCGGCGGGATCGCACCGAGCCACGACGCTTAAAGAAACGATTGTTGGAATTCCCTTGGCGGTAGTTTACCTAACTATAAATTAAACGTTAATAAAATTAACACGGCACTGAATAGAGCTGTTTAGTATATTTCGATAAAACGTATATACGAGAGCTCAAACAATGTGTTATAATAGCTCTGAAAAATTTTCGTTATTTTTGATCCCCACACAAACTTTTGCTTTTATTACATAATAGCATTTACCCGCAGCTTCGCTCGCGTTGTTCCCGTTAATATCAGAAGGAAACTCTTTTCAGGGATATAAAGTATTCTACGTTTCAATTCAGGACTTGGTTTACTTGCATGCCAAATTTCAGCTCATCCATCCAGTTGTTACCCCGTTATTTAGTAACAAACATCCAAACCTAGCTTAAATAAGTATAAAGAATAAAGTAGGCACCAACCGAACCTGTGGAGTACTGCTGCCACCTTTGGGACGGAACTGCCAAGTAGTGCCAAGAAGCGTGTAGATAATCCTGGCCTAGTGAAGGTAAATCTCCAAAGCCTTGCGCACGGCAGAAAAGTTGCCTGCTAAGCTAAGTTTTTTTATAGGATATCATTTCTGTAAGAGTGCGTTGGGATTGCAATAACTAACTCCACCATCTCGATTTCGTTGTTACGGGTAGAAGAAACCCTTGCATTGCAAGTCAGTCAGTTAATAATTAATCTAAAACTAAAAACTAAAACCTTAAAGTAAAAAACAATTAAAAATTACTACTAAATATCAATATTCCTTTACATTGTCGATATACCAAGACCCCGCATAGAGCGTTTTGCTTCTACTTTCCTTATTAGGACAGCTAAGACTTAAGAGTAAAACTTTCTTTAGTCTCTTTCAGTAAACTTTTTCCCAGAGAAATATAAAATTAATCTTTTCAAGTTGAAAGTGATAGGCACCGTTTATTAAGTGAGCAACTGAGCAAGCTCCGTCATCGCCCTCATCACAACTTGCCAACAGGTAACATCGAAACCAAATGATTTTCTATTATGTATAAAAAATGGCTATTATGCATGAAAAAGTGAGAGTTGCAGTCTATGGCCGGCGGGCTGTAAGCCGATATCACTGACGCTGGTGACATGCTTGCAGGCGACAAGAACTGCGCTCGTTGACAGCCTTCATCTGACGTTGCGACGGCGACAGGCATCAAACTAAAGAGACAAACGCCGACTTGTAGGCTCATACATACCGCCTTAAATACTTCCGCGTTCACGTCTGCGCCTGCGCTGGGAAGCGATTACGCCTTGAGAATAGACGGAACATGAGCAACGACGCACTAATGTGACATTTATTTGTTGATGGATGCGGGGCGTTTGGTATGTATCCGTAGATCTTAAGCAAAGTACCTATAAAGACGAACAAGTAAACTTCCGCCGTTTAGGAGCGCGCGACACGTAGCTATTCAAACAGACGCGCGATAGCACGTCTGTGTGGGTGCGATCCGTAGGTACTGGAGCATTCTTACGCATTCTTAAAACTTTGCTTGTAGTGCGTTCGTGACGATTTGAAACAGGATTCAAGAGTTTTAAGTAAAACTGCGAATGCGACTAACTCGAACGGCTTTGGTGAAACGGCAACGCATCCTCCTTTCAGTGAAGGGTATCATTTAATCGATCAGCAAAATATTCATATTTTGGTCAGCAGAAATATGTATTTGGTCAGCCAAAATAGCTAGTTGGCAAGCAACTTATGGTAAGCAAACATTTATAAATCAGGCTGCAATTAATGATATACTGATCTGCTCTAAATTATTTTGGTCAGCAAATTAAATATTTGAGCTGCATTAAGCGATCTACGGTAAATCAAATTTTGGTAAGCAATCAGTAGGTAAGCAAAATATTTCATTTTGTTCATCAAAAAAAAGGGGGCAATAAAACCTAACTGGGCGCAACTATTCTGCCGCCAATCGTGTGCGCATTTTGTCATTCGGTAATTGTCAGCTGTCAAGTAGCAGGTGTCACTGTGATATATACAGGGTGTCACTGTGATATATACAGGGTGTCACTGTGATATATACAGGGTGTCACTGTGTTATATACAGGGTGTAACTGTGATAGATACAGGATGTAACTGTGATATATACAGGGTGTCACTGTGATAGATACAGAGTGATACTGTGATATATACAGGGTGTCACTGTGATAGATACAGGACAGGATGTCACTGTGATATATACAGGGTGTAACTGTGATATATACATAGTGTCACTGTGTTATATACAGGGTGTCACTGTAATGTATACAGGGTGTCACTGTGATGGGCTCATATAAAATTGGTATTTCGATTTTTTATACATCTCATAATGTTTAGAAGTTATATTATTTATTCACAACGTGTATCGTTTCGTTTTTAGGGTCAGAAAAAAAAATAACCCTAACCTACCTATTTTTGAGAGCCGTTTCGTTTTTAGGGTCATCAAAAAGAAAATAACCCTAACCTACTTATTTTTGGGAGCCGTTTCGTTTTTAGGGTCATCAAAAAAATAACCCTAACCTACCTATTTTTGGGAGCCGTTCCGTTTTAGGGTCATCAAAAAAAAAATAACCCTAACCTACCTATTTTTGGGAGCTGTTTCGTTTTTAGAGTGACACCCTGTATACATTACAGTGACACCCTGTATATAACACAGTGACACCCTGTATATATCACAGTGACATCCTGTATATATCACAGTGACACCCTGTATATTTCAATTAAACTGCTTACAGACATGTTTTCTCTGCTGACAGTGACATCCTGTATCTATCACAGTGACACCCTGTATATAACACAATGGCACCCTGTATATATCACAATGACATTCTGTATATATCACAGTAACATCCTGTATACATTACAGTGACACTCTGTATACATATAACACAGTGACACCCTGTATATATCACAGTGACATCCTGTATCTATCACAGTGACACCCTGTATACATTACAGTGACACCCTGTATATAGCACAGTGACACCCTGTATATATCACAGTGACATCCTGTATCTATCACAGTGACACCCTGTATATAACACAGTGACACCCTGTATATATCACAGTGATACCCAGTATATATCACAGTGACACCCTGTATATCTCAATTAAACTCTCTGCTGACCAATTGTAAAATCTTGCTACCCAAGTAATTATTTTGCAGCTCGACTGTTTATTAGGCAGCCAAATGATAAAAAAAGCAGATTAATATTGGTTAAAATGTTAACCGTTTTTAAACTGTTTGCTGAACAAGAGTTGCCGCCCGATTTTATTTATTGCGAGCCAAATCTTTGTATGCTGCCCAAATGATTTAACTGCTTATTTTTTTTTGCGGATCAATTTTAATAACGGCTGACCAAAAATTTACTTTCCTTCAGTGAATACTACGGTATTACAGATCTGTATATCGATAATAATTGCTAGGGCTGCCGTCAGATGATGCCGAACTATTCCGCGGCTAATCCCCGAGCCGGCGCATTGCGGCCGCTAATGAACATTATTAATGAACGTAATTGTGCGTAATTGCTCGGATTTATGGCCGTGTGAGCACAATGAGGAACCTCCCCGCAGCCAGCACGCACCTGCGGCACGGGAGCCCTCAAAGACGAGCCTGTCTTGTGAGACCCGGATAATTGACCGTTTGATTCACCAGAAATTTCAGTCCGGAAGTGGCCGTTAATAAATAAACTTTATTTAATTGAAACATAATAACTACTAGTAGTTATAATGTTTTCAATTACAAATTGAATGTTATTGAGAATATAATTAAGTCTTATTATGCCCGATATACATATATCCCTGAAAATTCAGGGTTCTAGCTTTAGCGAGCACAAAATTACAGGAGACTGAAAATGGCCTGAATGGCTTCGAGAAAAGGATGGTACGGCCGTGCCTTTGTTTTGCTCGACTTGGCAGGGGCACAACCGTGCCCCCAGATTTTCCATTGGACTTAACCGCTCGGTTTCGGCAAATTTCAGAAGATCAGCCAAACTGTACTGGAGTTGTCGGTCGAAATAAATATACAAATGCGGATTTGTTTCCCAATAGATTCAAAGGTTTCTGATCATTTGCTCAGCCATAATCATGAGCTAAAAAATTACTCTGTATTTTCACCATGGTACTAATGAACGATAATTACGTTTATGAATACGAAATGTAATGGAACTTATCATCACGCATGTTAATGAATTTCCCCGGGTGCGTCGGCTGGCTGGGCACGGGGTTCCGGGAAGCGGCGTGTTTGAGGCGGCTGCTAAGCTAACTGCCTAGCCGTTTGCGCTAATTGTTGCCTTGTTCACACGTTCGCTAACGACACGCGCTTTTTGTCCTCATTACCCGCGGCCGATCGAATCATCGGCCGCTGTATCGGTGGCTCCGGCAAAAAGAAACTAACCTATTGTTAACGCCGCTGTTATTTCCAGGGAATGGATGGAACGGGCAATTTTTAAACGCGATCACCGTAACGTTTGCTGGAGTTCTGTGTGAAGAAAGGTTGAAAGCTAGTACATACCTAACTGATTCCGGGCTCTTATATCCCTCATCGGACTTCTAACGTGCACATTTTATCCACATCTGTAGACATAGGTTCCTATACTTTCTGGTATATGATACGTTATTCTTTGATTTTGTTTTTATTTAATTTCTTAATCATGTACTTTATGATTTAGGACGAAAAAGTTAAAAAAAATGCCATCTCCCCTATTATCTTCGAAGTTACTGAACAGAAAAATCTGTAATAATTACCAATTATAAATATCATGCTAAATATTACAGGAAAACTATAACGGTTTTCCTAACTTGCACGTTTTTTAGAAATTTGCAAATATCATAACACATTCTTATTTGCTCCTGCTAAACTAATCGCCATACAGCTTTTCTTAAACTATTCACGTATCTACTAACGAGTTTGTACGGAACCCTCGGTGCGCCAGTTCGACTCGCACTTGACCGGTTTTTTTATACTGGGCCGTCGCAACTGATTGAAAATTACCTACTTACTAAATAAATCTGAACTTACTCGAGCGCCGAATTTACTCCATCTTCCTATTCATTACGTCGGGGATTGGTGAGAGTTACAATATTGATTAGGGGTCATCCATAAAGTACGTCACACTATTTTCGTGATTTTTGGACCCTTTCCCCGTCCTTGTCACAGTTGGTCACATTTGTGAGACGCAAGAGTGACGTCACTTATTTTGCAATTTTACATCTAGAAATTAGATTTAATATTATTCAAATTATTTTTTAGCGTAATCAACATCAACGCGCGTGACAGTAGAGCGAGTATGAACTCGCCAACAAAACATTTTAAACTTTATGGTCATACAAATAGAGTTAGAAATATTTTTAAGATTTTCGTTAATAGTTCTTTGGCATTTTAACACTTAGAAGTATTCGATTTTGAAGTGTGACATCACGAAACGTTACGTTATCAAGTTATCTGCTTTGCCCTAAGGTAAGGTAAGGTGGCGTTAACTGGTAGAGAATGCCTTATGGCATTAAGTTCGCCTTTTGTACGATAAGAAGAAAAATAAAATAAATAAACGTAGGACCGCTCCCAACCCTTGTCACACAATGTCACACTTCGTCGACCCCCTCCCCCCATTCCCACTTAACGTGTGACGTACTTTATGGATGACCCCTTATTGATAAAGCATAAATCCATGTTGGTTATGTTTAGCATAATAAGTGTCCCACTTTCGCGTTCGCCGCCCGGTGCAGCCATATCGAACTGCATCCGCGGGTGCTTTGCATCCCGCACAGGAACTGCAATGCCAGAAATGTTTTAGGTATCTATCGTATTAGGTACACTCAACCGCGATACTATCTGACAAGATAATGCGATGAAATATATCTATTTTGGTTTAAAGTTTCTGTGAATAAAATGGTGCACTTTATTATTGTTTGCTTGTAGGACTTGATCCATAAAACATAACTACAGTGCATATACAAAGTACATTTTAAGCTAGTGGGCATGGGCACTTTAGAATAATGAGGCCCATTATGGGTACTAGACGACGATATACATACTTATTATAGATTATAGATAAATACATACTTAAATAGAAAGGAAACATCCATGACTCAGGAACAAATACTCGTGCTCATCACACAAATATTTGCCCTTACCAGGATTTGAACCCGGGACCTCTAGCTTCGTAGGCGCTGGCACCCCCACTGAGCTAAACGTGTCGTCAAAACAACGTAGATTATAAACGTAATGAATTTAGACCGTATATATTTTAATCTAATGATAAAAGATGTTTTGAATTTCTTACGTTCCGCAATTTGACTTTATGTATTTTGATCGTATGCAAAACGACCGTATAACATGTGTTTTTAGATATTTTGCTACGTAACCGTCATGTCGCAGTGTACAGCGCATCTGCATAAGCGCGACACGCGACGCCCGCATGCACTTGACTAAGATTAAATACTTCTGGGTCTGCATTACCGATGGAAACTTTCAAAAATTGCGAAACTTTTCACTTGGATTTTTTTAATTCTTGTAAAAGACTCCAGAGATTTTTGAAAACTCTTCTAACTTCTCGGAAGCTTTATTATCTGCCAGCTTTTACTCGCGTCGCAGTTTCTTATGTATTTTACGTCACACCTGGCCATAAAGTGGCAATTCCACATACCTAAAGTGGAAATGCCCACTTTCGGGGGAGACGTAAAATGTTGTATTTACCACGGGCGGTAATGAAGAAAGCCTCAGATCGCATATTTATCGCACTTGCCCTTAGCTTTTTTATCACAGATTTGTTTGTACCACCTACTTACTTTTCTTGTTTTTTGCGTCATTCCGTTAGTCAAGGTTATCTGGAAGAGATAGCTTATGGTGGTCAGATCGCCTATTGGTTACGGTTAGTTTTTGGGGTTCCTACAGGGTGCCATCAGAACCCTATTATTAAACTTCCGCTGTCCGTTTGTCCATTTTGATGTTTGTTTTTTGACGACCGCTTTAGCTTAGTTGGTAGTGACCCTGCCTACGAAGCAAGAGGTCCTGGGTTCGAATCCCGGTAAGGGCATTTATTTGTGTGATGAGCACGAATATTTGGTCCTGAGTCATGGATGTTTTCTATGTATTTAAGTATTTGTATTTATTAAATATATCGTCGTCTAGTATCCATAACACAAGCCTTATTGAGCTTACTATGGGGCTAGTTCGATTTGTGTAAGATTGTCCCCTAATATTTATTATTATTTATTATCTGTCTGTCTGGGAGTGATTGTCTGTCCGTGTCTGCCTTTTTTTTCTATCTTTTGAACCATAATAGGTACAGAGTTGAAATTTTAACAGAATGTGTATTTCTGTTGCCGCTATAACAACAAATAATGAAAACAAAATAAAATTAAGACAAAAAAGGGGGTGCCCTTTATTTGGCATAATTTTATTTGTCCGAATGTATTGTTTAGCCCGAATTTTATTTCGCATAATTTTTCTCTAGCTTTAACGGAAAATATTTTGCAAAATCTTTTACATCAGCCATTTAAAATATATTAGGTTAGGTTTCTTTTATAGTTATTCTGAAAAGTCAATATTATCTGTAAAATAACAATTATGCGTAAATAGTATTCGGGCAAATAGAACATTCGGACAAATAAAATTATGCCAAAAATAGGTGACCCCAAAAAGGGGGTCCCCATACAAGAAATGTGTTTTTTTGGCGTCTTTTTGCTTGAAGGTAGGTACAGAACCCTTCGTGTGCAAATCCGATTCGCACTTGGCCAGTTTTTACTAGCTTGTCCCACCGCCGGCGAGTAAGTGAGTAAAACTGGGCAAGTAGCATTACAATGTAGATCTGAAAAGGTCGATCGGCCGTAGTTGCGGCTGGATGGCAGACCAAAACATTAACTAAGCCGAAACCGAATCCGCAAGTTTGATCGGACTCTATAAATGACCGATACACTAGGTATTATCACTGTGCTAGTTATCTAGACTTAGGTCCCCGCAGCTTGCTACTGTTTGCGGGTCCCAGGATGAAGCGGCATTCCGGTCCCGCGGCGGGCGGGGCCGAGGCACGCCCACCGCGCCAGCCGGTGCAACCGCTTCTCTGCAATACTGCTCGCTTTGCTTTCCGTATCCGACTCTGTAGTCACAATAATAATTACGGGACCGGGTACGGAAACATGTCTGATACGACACAACTCTACATAGAGCCATTTTTAACCGCCGGCACAAAAAGAGCGGCCACTGAGGCGGAGAGGAGCGGAGCGTAGAGGAGATGTGTAGGATACGACTAATCATATTAGTGTTCGCTGTTTCCATTGACATCGACATTGACGAGATGATTTCAACCATGTGATTGGTCGATCTTACACGTCTCCGCTCAATGGAGCCGCAGCCTAAGTTTGACGCCAATGTCTGTCTGTGTGTCTGTCGTTGTGTCTGTCTGTAGCATCGTAGCTCACGAACAGATGGACCAATTTCGATGCGCTTTTTTATTTTGTTCCATCCTTAGAAACTTATTTCATGGGATCCCCTTGTTTCCCACAAATTTATAAGTTTAGTCATAATTATCGAAAGTCATAAAGTATTTGTTTCTCTAAAACGGTAGGTAATATTTTTAGGATATTTTAAAAGGTTAGCATATAGAAAACAATAGATTAGATTAGGTTAGTTTTATAACAATTCTGAATACTTAACGGTTTCGTAGAAAATAGGTTGTATGACTTTCGATAATAATGTCATTATGACTAACAATATAGTATGACTCTTAAAAATTATATTTCATAGCAGACTCTATGCAACGAGTTATACGTAAGAACGATTTATACCCATAACGAGACGTCACTCATTAGTTATCGTTTAATGCTTCGAAAGTGGCCCGACAACTCGCCTTTACGCGTAGATTAAGCGGAATGGTACTAGTTAGTTGCCAGATGTTACATGTGTGTTCCATTTCATATGTGAATAGTCCTCGGTTCACTAACTCATTACAATGACAGGTTATATGATAATGTGCGTGGATTTAGTACAGAAATGTTGCACTGCGGGCTAATATCAGCTCGATGGTGCAACACGCTCCAACACACGCTTAGCGCAAGTCGGCTGCGACATACCTCACGCGCGCACGAGATACCTAGTGAGGTACGTCGCTGCGGCAGTAACTTTGCCACAATATAATACAGTAATTTTTCTTCCTACAAAAGTACATCGCACGCTTGAATGTGTGCGCGTCTTGTACGAACACGCTACAAGGAATGATTTAAGAATGCGCAAGAATGCTCCAGTATGGATCGCACTCAGTGTAAATACGTGTCGTGCGGCCGAAGTTGGACTACTTGTTTGTCTTTGCTGTGTGCTAGCTATACAGCACCCACATTCAAGACGACGAATTTATGCCAGTAAAGTTGGCACCACAATAGGCGAGACATCCATCGGCACTCGTGAGTGGCGGATTTGTGTTGGATGGCCATTTCAGTAGTACTTTTCACGAGGTTGTCGCTTTCCGTATATTCCGCATGGTAAAAATGTCTCTAAAATTTTTGTAACCGTTAGGTAAGTTCATAAAACCGAATGTGGAACCAACCCCAGGTTGGATGGCTGTCTGTGTCTGGTATACGTTGTGTTTTTACTGTAAAATTACTCTTTACTCGTTTTTTTTACGTTGCACTACATCTAACAGAAGTAGGAACTTGGCGCCAAACTTTATGGTCCGTTAACGTGTTTTAATTAATTACCTATATCAAGATAATGCTACAAAGTAATCGCTAAAGGATTGAATGTACCAGGAGCTTAGAACCGGCTAGGGTATCTAGTATAATTTTCCACGAAGCGGAGGTTTTTCGCCACTTCTGCGAAAACCGAACGCGCGCGGCGTTCCGCGAACGGCCGCGCCCCGCGACGTGACTCCCATACGCGCCGCGCCCATGCTCCGCAGTCGCAGTACTTTGTTCCAAGTTCGAGTAGCCATAGAATCAGTCGTCGTCTTGACGTCGAATAAATAGATAGTAATCATCACATGCAACCTTATCTCTTAAAGAATAGGATGTTACATTAAAAGTTATACATAAGGCATGTTGTGATAATTTGATAATGTTTAACCTAGAACAATGTTAATGATAATATATGAAGAAAATTTAAACGAATGGTACCTATAAAATTGCAGTGGCCTGACAGGGTTCATGTTAAACTGTAATCATATAAAATCAAATAAAATGTACTCAACTGAGACAACATGGACATCAAATCAAATCAAAATCCTTTATTGCACTCATGTTAATATAAAGCTGTTAAAGTAGCTATCTATACTTTAACAGCTTTATATTAACATGAGTGCAATAAAGGATTTTGATTTGATTTGATGTCCATGTTGTCTCAGTTGAGTGAGTAAAGAAATAGAAATCAAACGATCAGTATCCTGGGATATTCTAACAATCCAATGAAAGTAACTTTTAGCATCGGATAATGGTTTTTTGGCGAGGGAAGATAATTTCGCATATTATCGCTTTTTCAGTACTTAGGTCTATTTCGTAAGAAATAAGCAATTTTCGGAGCTTATTATCTTTTCAGTTGGTCCATTTCGCTGGAAGGACGTCATTTTTGGAGTTCGTCAGCCATACAAATATTGGAGTTTCTCATAAACCATAACGCAGTTACATACACGAGTAGATATGTGGTTTTCAGTGATGAACGATTGATTTTATTGCATATTGTTAAGTGGTTAAAGGCTAGCCGACTGCACAAAGCCTCGGCATCGGCCCGCTCCGCAATCACGCGGCGGCGCGCGGCGGCCGCTGCCCGCGCGCAGTGCGCGGCGCACGGGCAGCGCATTCCGCGGCTTATTCTCCAGATTGTCAAAAGCGGCCCGGGACGCATTCCCGCGGCATTTCAAACGGCCTAAACGGCCGCCTAATTGTCGGCCGCTACGGCGCAAAAACCTAGATAATTGCTCGTAGCTATGCCGGCTCGGCCCCGCAGCGCGCTGCCTGCTGACCTTGCGGCTACCACTTTCTGATATTTCTAAGATGACCTTATTGCGAACCTACATCTATCTTGAAACTAATCTTAGGTGCCCTTTTGTTACTCAGCTATACGTCGAATCAAAAATGAGGGGCTTTATTTCGTATTAGCTACCTACCTAGGGGTCATCCACAAAGTACGTCACACGATTTTTCAGATTTTTAGACCCCCCATGTCATACTTTTTCCTAACATATTTGACCTTGTTAGTATAGGCTGTCACATTTGACTAGACCCCCCCCCCCTCCATCCATGGGTGTGACGTACTATATGGATGACCCCTAATGCTCAAATCTCGGAAATGCATAGCCATCAAGACGTTAATGTTCTCATAAGTGATAAAGTTAGATTACAAAATACATATCTACATTTCACGCTATTCAACGTTCACTGTAGGCACTGTAATATCTCGATTCTTTCAGGCAATTTTGGTCTCCCGTGCCCTTGGACGTGACAACAGTTGTGCACTTTTACAGCGGTAGTTTTTGTCTTTCTTCCTATCTGATATTTCCAAGGATTATCTCACTTCATTCATCATAATATAGTTGTGAAATAAAGAATCGGGGTGAGCGTATAGGAAAAAGAGTACCTACCTAAAATGAAAATAAAGCCCTTATTATCGAGCTGTGAACGCGGTACAAAAAGTATAAAGCCTTTCATCATTTGCGAAGTTCACACGCCTCCGTGTTATCAAAACGCAGTGTCGCATTCTCAGGAGCTACACGCGCGGTATGCAAATTGTGGCAAGGAGGCAAGAGAGACGCGAAAAAATAGGCATTTAATTAGTGGACCATTAATTTGCGCGGATTTGAACCCATTAGCGACCCACCGACGTCGGGAAGAAATATGCACCTGAATGAAACTTCATTTAATTTAATTTCCTAAGTCGGTACTCGGTACCTAATATTGAAGTAACCGTGAGATCTTGGCGAATTGGATACGGTGTCTTTGGTTAGGGCGATTGCATTCAGTACAAATTAAAATCCAAAATCAACATTATAAATACGAACATGAGTTTGTTAATGTAATGACTCGCCGAAATGTGACATGTTTCGCAGGATTCAGGTCTTTTATGCCAGTCATAAAAGAACCAAATTAGAAAATTAAGGTGCTTGGCTCAAATTATGGTACGCTCTTTGTAGAAAGATATAATTACTGGGATATGTGTTTATATGACGTATTGCACTTAGGGCTATTAGAATTTTATATGATAGAGGGACGCGGCGCTACTAGAGCTTGGTACTTAAACAAGGGACCTAGACAGATGCTGCAAGGTTTTGAATATGGAGCAGAGACACATCTGATGAGCTGAAAGTTGTTAGCCGTCATTACGCTACCTCCACGCCCCCCGGGCCTGCAGGCTGCAGGCTCGCCGCTCGCGCAACAGTGTCGCGCTCTGGTTCCGACGCCGCCCCTACCTGGAACTGCTAATGATTTCAAAACCAGCTCACTACTACTAATTAATTCAAAGACAAAATACTGCTCGAGGGAGTACTTCATCAAGATACGGCGGCGGTGTGCGTAAGACTACGATGAAGCGGGGCTTAGTATGTAGCAGGCTTTATTTATGTGGTTGGTGCCGGGCGGGCCGGGCGCGGCGGGCGGTGGGGGGTGCGTCTAATTGCCGCGGGTGGTTTTTGCGCAATCTGCGGCTTCCACGAACACAATTACCGCGTCCGGCGGCCATCTTGCGGACAATACGCGCTATTGCCGGCTAGCATGCGCCCCGGAGCGCGGGCCCCCGTCGTACTCAAATTAAATATCGAGTGATAAGACGCGACCGCACTCCGTCAAGGGTACTATTTTAGTAGGTAGTAGACAAAAGCATTATTTTGTCAATCTAAACAGTTCTGGTTCGAAGGGCTAAAAATTGCAGCATTTCGGTATTTTCGGTATTGGTTTAGGTTATCCCAAAGTTGTTGGCTCACGTTGATCGTACTTCGCACAGGCTCATCTTCAATGAAAACAATGGCGCCCACTTATAATGCAAAGTTAGATTATGTATATCTGTTGCTAAATGTTCGATACCAGTGCCATGAAAATTTATCCATAGATTTTAACGAGAAACCTAATATTTTATAAAATCTATTTAGTATTACGAGCGTTATTAGCATGAATCACCAACTTAAAATAAGGTGTTATATTAGTAAAACAAATTATTTAGGAACATTCTTTACGCGCTCGGCAAACGAACCGATCTGATGACTCAGTGTTTGTTTCTGTTTGTGTGTAGTGAAATGAGATGCAATCAATTCATGACCCTCGACAACGACAGCCGCGTAGACCCGCCATAAAGTAGCCGCTTAACGACCCGCTCCAATCTAATCGCGGCTCACATTAGCAGCGTCCGCGAGTCTCCCGCAGCCCGCGGGGGCGGAGGAGGGAAGCCCATTCACTCCCTAATTAGCTGCGGGCTCTTATTGAGCGGCCGATAAGGTTAATGGTTAAAACAGTGGCGGCCGATACCCGATGTTTTTACGAGGTGCGACGCCGCCGCCCACGTCGTGTGCGCCCGCGCCGCGCCGCTCGCGACCCTGCGCCGCCGGCACAAGGCGACTCCGCGTTTGGAGCATTTAGTGTCGCAGATAAGATAGGAGGTGAAGGTTTACACGCTACCGGCCAGGCCGCAGATGGTAATCGGACAGATGGGCTACTTCATTACCAGCGGAGTCGCGGTGTGGTTAGATACAGCCGGCATCGAATGGTAGCACTTCTAGGTACAGCTCGTAGATGGTATCTGCGTGGGATCACCGACTTGGTCCCGATCTCGCCGGTTATCCAATAACCATAGTATAAACCTATTTCAAAAACGGGCGGCTCGAAATGGATACTACCTCAAACATGCTCAAGCCTTGCGGGCGCGCACTGATACTGATATGCGCGGTGTTTTTTTCTGTAGCTTCGTACCTTCCCGTGGTGTCTGTCGATATCTACCGGTTTGCGTTATTCTGGACGATGATGATCTGAGACATTTCTTACTTTACTGGCCTCGGTATGTAATGTACTATTTCTCAAACATGCAATGACATATTGACATTACGTGCCTTATAAGAGGTACCTCATTTCCGGTGCGGCTACACGAGAGGTTTTTAATGGAATTTCATACAACATTGCCGGCCTAGGCCTGCATGATGTGAATTTCCATTCCACATTTATTTGTGACACAGCATCACGGCGTTCAGCCATTAAAAAAAAACAATAAACGATGTTTGCTATATTTTGCAGTTTTATTTATACGCCGTGGACCCGTACAACCAACTTTAACCACGTATTCCGGATGGTATTACAAGTAAATAACGTTATATCAACATAGGGCGAATTTTGTCATTTTACATTAATAGTCTTATGGAACAAAACAAATCAATAAATTCAGTCCCTCGTTCTAAACATGTCCTTACTGGAGGAAAAGTTATTAAAAAGGAAAAAAAAGCTAAAATGGAAACGAAAGGTCAATATTTTGGCTTTGTAATCGCTTACCATCTAATACTGCGAAGGTTAATTGCTGTTTAAATAAAGGATTTTAAAAAAATCAGTAAAAGTATCTTAGTCACATTTATTAGGGCTTGTTACACACTTGGGAGTTTTTATTTTTAAAATTATGAATATCTCGGAAAGTAAGCGTTAATCGACTATACGTCACATAACTTTTTTTACTTCTAATAGTTGTTAGAATCTATGGTTAAAGTTGGTCGGGTTATACTAGGGTTTGCTCCCGGGAAATACCGGAATCGAAATTAACGGGATTTCCCGGTATTTTGAGCCGAGCAAAGAACCGGGACCTCAAAATAAAAATCCCGGTACTTTCGGGATTTTCGGGAAATATATTGATTTGGTTTGCAGTCGGGAGGGGGGGGGGGGGGGGGTGATTCTACAAAGGGGTAATTTTTCATGTCCCTTGAGATAACTTTTAACAGGTGAATTATTTTTACACCAAAACCATTTCCCCCCTTTGGCATGGTTCCGAAAATACTGGCAGCGATTCTTCCCTGTACTGTATCGCTATACTTATGCGTTGAGCGAGGAAGCTGCCAGCTCTTCGGTCCCTTGTGACGTTAACCTTTCCATTCAAAATAGTGCAAAAGTAACAGGTTGAAGTGTTTAGTGTTAGTAGATAGTAACAACACGAGATGCGTAGGAATAATGATTATTTATTAGAATCTTACATGCGTTTATATACTGATTTACATATGGTTTATTACACAATATTAAATAGGAAGAACAAAGGATTTACATTAATGCCAAGGCTACGCTACATATAAGGAGCGCTGCCTCTAATATGAAATTAATTATTACATTGTGATACATTGTAACACATTCCAATCTTCAGCTGTATGTATCAGCTGGGACTACACCACATCTCTCCTCCACTTTTTGAGATAAAAATAGTGGCTTAAGAACTATTTTTAGCTTATATGCTCTTAATATTCTTATATCTATGGTTTACATACTATTCTAATACAAGTAATTGGTTCTTAAACTATCTTAATGCTAATGTTTACATAACATGTACCTTATATAGGTTGCAGGAAATAAATAAGAAATTGCTTTGTTGACATGTGATTCGAGTGATTAACATGATGTTTATTTGTTATGAGTTATTCTACACTCTCTTTCTTGTTATGGTATAGTGATGCCCTTTTTTGGGTGATGGTATTTGTTGTGATTTGAATTAATGAATGAATGAATTTGAGTGTAATGTTAAACATTTAATTATTACTTAGTGTATATTATTATGTTTAAAAATAGTGTGTTTTTAGTTTTATTTATGTATAATAAGACTTTGTCCTATTTTTATGCACAATATGTTCTTTTCCTAAAACTAAAATTTTTACATTCGTACCTTGATCTTCAAGTACAGTATATGGCCCTTTATATACTGGGTCCATTTTATCTCTATCCTCCTTTTTTACTAATAATAAATCTCCTATCTTATAGTTAATAGGGTTGGTTTTTAAATCGTAACTTAATTTTCTATTAATTTTTGTCTTAATTAAATTATTTCTAGCATCCTCTTGGGATTTTTGTAATCTATACTTAAACTCTATAGGATATGAATCAAAGTTATACATTGGATCTACTTGCTTAATAATATTACTAGGTATATTACATAATTTACCAAATACTAATTCATATGGTGTATACTTTGTTGCTGAATGCACTGTCGTATTATACGAAAAACACCAATATTGCAACCAATCTGACCACTGGTGAGCCTGGTTATCTGTTTGGATCCTTAAAAATGCTCCTAAGGCCTTATGTGAGTTTTCTAAAGAACCTAGGCTTTCATGGTGGTAAGCGGTTGAGTGCAATTGTTTAACACCTAAAATATTACAAATTTCGCGCATAGTTGATGAAATGAACTCGCATCCCCTATCTGTTCCAATTTCCCTGGGGATTCCATATCTCAATATAAAATTATCAACTAATGCTCTTGCGACTGTGTCCGTTTCCTTATTAGGAAGTGGGTATGCCTCTACGTATTTTGTGAGCTCGCACTGTAACGTAAGTATATAACAATACCCATTCGCATCTCTAGTTAGAGGTCCGCATAAATCTAGGAAAACCTTATCGAAGGAACCCGTTGCCGTACTAGTAATACATAGTGGCTGTTTTACGTTTTTATGGTATTTTTGCTTTTGACATTTGTCACATCTTTTTACAAATTCCATAATGTCTTTATCCATTCCGGGCCAGTAGTAGTAACGCTTTACGTTATTGGTCATTCTTCGAATGCCTGCATGGCCGCTAGATGGCAATAAATGAAAATCGTTCAGAATGACACGTCTGTCATCTTTATTTGTTATCTTTTTAACACCTTTAATGATACATAATCGGGGTCCGGACCCTGTATCGTATTTATTTATACATTGAGCTAGCTCTGCAATAATAGTTGCGGTGTCCTTGTGATATAGTATGCATACTTCATTTATCTGTTGTGCCTTGCAAAATGTTCCTAATTCTCTCGCGAAGAAAGCTCGTTTCGTACGCGATAGAGTGCTAGGTGTGACACACAGTGTCGCCAAGGATGGCGAGTATACGATTTCATTATTTTTACTTTCAATGCCATCTTTCTGTTTTAGTATTTTATAATAGTCCCGTTTATCAAAACTTAATTCGGGTATGTCCTCTGGTTTTTTAAGAAGTTCTACCATTCTGGGTTGCGCAGGCCCGTCATGGTGGAAAGTCTTATTTCCTGAGTCAATGTTTTGTTTTTGTTCTCTCATTCGTTTCGTTTGTGCTCTAGTCATTACTGATATCACTTGCTTTGTCATATTTTTTAACTCATCGCTAGAAATTTCTATCCTAGATAATGCGTCTGCAGCTGCATTATCTTTACCTTTCAAATACTCTACGGTGAAATCGTATTCTTCTAGGCATAAACGAAACTTTGTGAGTCGACTTGATGGATTATTCATCCCAAATAAATAAATTAACGCTTTACAATCCGTAATTATTCTAAATTTTCGTCCATATAAGTACGGTCTAAAATATTTCACTGCCCATACGATAGCTACTAATTCCTTATGTGTCGCAGGATAATTTTTTTCAGCTTTGTTTAAAGGTCTACTTGCGTATGCTACAGGTAATCCATTTTGATTTGATAATACACATCCAACAGCTGTGCCTGACGCGTCTGTGTGTATCGTGAACGTATTGTCATCTGAAAAGTCCGGATATTGCAATAATGGCGATGTGCTGATCGCTATTCTTAACTTTTTAAATGCGTCTTCGCATTGTTTAGTCCAAATAAATTCTACATTTTTCTTTAACAAATTCGTTAATGGTTGGGTTATTTCGGAGAAATTCCGAATAAATTTTCTATAATAATTTACAAAAGCGACGAAACGTCTGACCTCGTCAGCGTTTTCTGGTACTGGGTAATTTTGTACCACTGAAATTTTCTGCGGATCGGGTTTTATCCCTTCGGGAGTTACTACATGTCCCAGATATAAAATTTCCTTTTGTAAAAAGTTACATTTTTGAGGGTTTAATTTAAAGTTCACTTTTCTTAGTCTTGTAAAAATATCAATTAAATTTTTGTTATGTTGTTGTAAATTTCGACCCATGACAATGATGTCATCTAAATAAACTATGCACTGGATGTAATTTAGTCCTGACATAGCTATGGTCATTGCTCTGCTGAACGCATTTGGGCTAGTTTTTAATCCCATTGGTAATCGTTTCATTTGGTAGTGTTTGTCTGCTATAAACGCGGTATATTTTCTACTTTCAGGATCAAGTTTTATTTGGTAATATCCTTGGTTTAAGTCCAAGGTCGTAAAATACATAGCACCTGTTAAAGAATCTAGGATCTCTGTGATGTTGGGTAAGGCAAATTTATCATTTTCAATTACGTCATTAACTTTTCTATAATCTATTACTAATCTCCATTTCTTTTCTCCATTCGCGTCTGATTTCTTGGGAACGAGGAGCAACGGGCTCGCCCATTCCGACCTTGACTCTTCTATTACGTCATTATCTAATATCTGTTTAATTTGTTTATTTATTTCGGCTTTTTGTGACTGAGGTAAACGATATGGTTTACTATATACTGGTGACACGTTGGGTTTTAACCGTATTTTTTGTTCATATAGGTTTGTCGTATTTAATGAGTCACCCGGTAACTGAAAAATGTCAGCGTATTTTGCGACAATATTGGAAATGGATTCGTTTTCTTCTTCGTTAAGGTTATCTAATTTCAAGAGTGAGAACAGTAATTTGACTCTATCTGCATTATTTTTACATTTTTCAAAAGAGAAACAGTTATAGTCTCGCAATGGTCTTATTTCCGGTGTAAAGTTATTTAATATTATTTTTTCATCTCGCGTGTTTAATATTTTTACTGGTATTGATCTCTTTGTGCTACTTGTTATTGTATTTGCTACAAAAATTCCTTCACCAATTTCGCTTGATAATATGACGCAATCACCCTTGTAGTTAGTTGGCAATTTTATAATGGCTTCACTCCGAGCCGGTAACGTTGTTTTTTCCGAACTATTTATTCCGTTACTGTTACTTTTTAAGGTTAATGGTATTGTTATTAATTTGCCGTTATTATTCAAAGTGATTGTTCCTTTCTCATAATTTATGACACATTTATATTTTGTCAAAAAGTCTTGACCAATAATTCCATCAATTTGTAATGGTAATTTTGGGAAAACGTGAAATTTATGCTCAAATGACTGGTTTGTAGTCTGCAAATCTAAAGTAATTGTATTGTAGGACGTAATTTTTCCTCCTAGTCCGTTAATATGAGTTGTCTTAGGTATCATATGACCACGGGATGATATTGCCGCGTCACGTGTTATCGCGCTTAAACTTGCCCCAGTGTCTATTAGCCATATGTGCGTTACGTCATTTATTGCAAACTGCACTGAATTCATATGACTATATGACAGAATATAGCTTTTAGGGACGAAAAAATTTTAATTCCGAGGGCGAGTCGCGATCATTTTGTGTCGTATTTTCTACCACCGCATTTATTTGGTGTCGCCTATAGGATGGTTTTTGGCGGTGACCGTGAAAAGTATTTGTGCGATAGGTACTCACGGTGCGTACCGGTCGCGTATTACCTGGTCGTACATGCAGCTTTGTAGGTTTACTTTTGCCACTGGTGCCTGGGAACGTACGTTGCGGGTTGCTACCCATAACTGTACTAAAATCTCCCCGGTAGGGTTTACGGACACTGTACCCTTTTTTCCGGTAGTAGAAAGCTTGTTCCGGACCAGCTGTAGGTGTTACGGACACCTCCTGGTCCTTTGCACCTTGTATGGCATCTTTTAACGAAGTGTAATTTCGAGATGCAACTATGGTTCCTAGTTTGCCGCTTCGTAAACCTTCTGCAAATTTAGTAATTGCCGTTTTTTCATTTAATGGCTGTAAAATCCGGTATGCCTCGGCTTTTCCGTTAGCCTGAGTGATTGTGAGGTTTACAAATAAATCCTCTAATTCTTGTCCAAATCGTTCGATGGACATATTCCCTTGCCTTGCCGTCATTAACTTAGCTTGTATCGTGGTCGCTGATTTAATCGGTAAAAGATGGAGCCGCATTTCATCAACTAAATCGCTTACATTGGTATGCTTATCGGATATCCTAAGTTTAGCACTTTGCGTTAATCTAGTCTTAGTCACAAAATTCATTAATAATTTAGAGTCCGCGTCCTTAAGCATAGACGAGTATAACTCTATGGCATCTATAAGTTGCTTAGTGACAGTTTCTGAACCGTCCATGGTCGGTTATAAAGATACCGCCGTTTTTAAATCAAAGTTTGACGCCATTGTGACTGACTCTTTACTATCCTGCTCGTAAATGTCTAAAATGTTTCTATTAATTTATAAAAAAAAATATTTACACTATTTTTTACACAGGCATTGCAAATTAATAAACTAGGTTACGAACAATAATAATAATGACTTAACGCAATTAAATTTTTGTACCTCTAAATTGTGGTGACGTGCTGAGGTGCCGATGGTGCCATGGAGTGTCCGATGACTGGTTGACGCTGGGCTGGGTAGACTTGTTGTTAGACGCTCTGCTCCGGCTTGTTGCGCATTGTTACTGCTGTCGCTTGCCGCTCAATCTTCTTCCACACTGCGTGATGCCGACGAAAAGAGTACCGCTGTTTTCACGTACGCCGTGATTTTTCTGCTGCCGTGCGTGGTGCGTGCTGCTGTCAGCTGTTTGCGTGACGATGACTTCCTTCTTTTTGTCGTCTTTTGCGGTGAGCTGGCGGGTGGTTGGCTGGTCGGCTGGTCGGCGTCTTGGTTTATGCTGAATTTCCTTTCGGCTACATGAAGTCTACGATGTGGGCAGGCTGGATCAGCCTGGTCGGCAGGGTCTAGTAGTCGCGGAGAGCTAGGCTGCCTTGGGCAGCCCGGCTGGCAGGGTCTTGATGCAGTGGAGAGCTAGGCTGCCTCGAGCAGCCCGGCTGGCAGGGTCGCCATGAAGTGTTTAGTGTTAGTAGATAGTAACAACACGAGATGCGTAGGAATAATGATTATTTATTAGAATCTTACATGCGTTTATATACTGATTTACATATGGTTTATTACACAATATTAAATAGGAAGAACAAAGGATTTACATTAATGCCAAGGCTACGCTACATATAAGGAGCGCTGCCTCTAATATGAAATTAATTATTACATTGTGATACATTGTAACACATTCCAATCTTTAGCTGTATGTATCAGCTGGGACTACACCACAAGGTCATGTTTTGGCTCGTGAAGTTGCGACCAGTTGTGCTAGCCCAGCAGGTATCGCTGGCTAATCGAATCTGTGTCGCCCATTGACAAGTTGGTCATTAATCAAATTGCTAATGAAACTCTGACAGTGGCATCGTATAACAATAAAGAATGACGACGAATAAACGTTTTTTAGTGCGAGTGCGCAGGTAGCGGTAGTTCACCGAATTATCGTCATTAGTTGTAAATCAATAAAGGGTTGTGTTTTTTCGGCGCGGCGGTCGCTCAGCCTCCGATCGATATGAGCCTAGCGCATACCACACTTCTTGATATTATAGGTACTTATATACCAGTCAAACATTTTTTGTTTTGGGCATTGCGAAAGAGTATAATTAATTTAATTTATGCTACACCTGGCCATAAAGTGGCTTTTACCGCACAGAAAAAGCCGTTTTCTGGCCAAGTGTAGACATAAAATGATGTACACAACACGGGAGGTAACATACTTACGTCCCTCGCACGGGCCACAAACTTCTGCGATCTTGGCCTTTCTTTGTATTACCACCCTAGTTGTGTAATGTACTATTAGCGGTAAATTTAAATGCCACACGTATAATGTCTCTGTTGATTGACTTGTAGAGAATGCCTTACCGTAATACGTTCGCCATTTGTGTTTTCTTGTATCGCGCAATAAAGTTTAAATAAATAAATATAAATCAATGGTTCTATGCACACGAAGTCTTTTAAACGCGCCGTCGACGCGCGTTACGTAGCGTTATTGCTTTTACGCCCTAAAAATAAAGAGACATCACTACGAAACGCGCGTCGATGCGATGGCGCGTTTGAAAGACATGGCATGTGCATAGGCTCTCTTGCTTACCCTGGTACCCTGTGTTTATATTGGGAAGAAGCCGTTGTCTTTCTTATATAGTAAGGTGTGTCACTTACACCTCCAACAATGCACCTGTAAAATAAATGTTTCAAATATATTAACTACTTCGCAGAACTATTTGTTACATACTTCTAGCGAAAGATAAAATGTGAATGCGGATTCAGAAATAAACTAATATATTATTAAATTTATATTCAACGGCTGAAACTCAGTTCAAGTATCAAGACTCCTCGCAATATACAGAGGGGGTCGGCCGCGGGCGTCGATATCATCTAAATCAAGTAGTATTGGAGTCGACGTCGGGCAGGATCGCCCCTCGCCTAGCCTCCGCACGCCGCTTTGAAGTCGATGACTCCACGATTTATAGCTAGCTGATGTCATGTCAAAGCTTTTTGTTTCCCAATAAATATGTCTTGTCGCCGCGCCGTCGATAGCATCGTCGCGGCGCCTCGGCGGTACCCACCAATGGTCAACCGCAACATTAGTTTATTTGTTTACTAGTTGTGGTTGGCCCGATGGTCAACGGCAAGCGTTCGACAGCAAAAGAAAGGGGCCACCGAGATGGTCTGACCTAATCCGCTTCTCGCGTTTTGGTTCCATATTCTTACTAGACTTGCTGCGTTGGCGACTGCTAGGGCTAGATGCCCGGGCACCCGCCCGAGCCGTTCTAACCTAAAGCCATCGTTTTCCATAAATTTTAAGTTTCCATAAATCCGTTTCCGTTTAAATGTCCTTTTCATATAATACATAATAGAGAATGAGATACATACATTCTCCAAATCTCGACTATGACACGAATTGGCCAACTGGTAGCAGAAAATATTAGATGGGTTAGGTTCCTTACTACCTCCTGTTCGCTTTTGCAATCCGCATCAATTGACCAGTGACTTTCCAGTCTTTCCACCAACGTTGACTGCCTTTCAAAGGGTAGCTTGATGATTTTAGGTTAGGTCATACTTTCTCTCTGCTCCCAGTTTTATTATTAGTAATTAGGAGCCCAGGCAAGTACCGAAGGACTCCCGCGCCAGAGCAGCCGGCGGGCGGTCTCCGACCCAAATGATAATGAATTGGCTCATGAAGGGTGCGGAATGTGGCGATAGCATCAGCAGCCGGCGCGGCGCGGAGGGGGAAGGAGTAAGGTAAGGGGGGGAAGGGGTGCGCCCGCGCACGGCAGCGCGATTAATCAATTATCAAACGTCATTATTTACAGCCCGGCGCCCCGCCAGCGTCCCCGGCGCCCCGCGGCGCTCCTAGGCAAGGTTCGAGCCACAAAAACCTTATTACAATTTCTAATCTTTATTAAGCTATCCTCAAGCTGCACTTCACACCAGCGATTTGACTCGTGTCAAACGCGCGCATATGGCGATTATATTGTTTTTCTACTCCTGTACTTTTATCTGTCTTTTACTTGGTCACGAGCACTAATATAAGAACCAGTGGCGTGGCGTCCAAAGAACCCGATTCCTACCGGCTTGCCTAATATCAGGCATTTGACCACCTTATTCTACAGCTCTTAAGGTAAATGTACGCCCAATCTGCGCCGGCTTGCCCAAGAATGTCTTTTACGCCACGCCACTGATAAGAACAAACATAATATGAGTTCAAAAAAGTCTATACTCTATTCCCCATAACAGCATTTGTGTCGTTATGTTGCAAAACGATACTGCTAGCAGCCACAGACTTGTAAATCTAGGTTAAACTTAGGTCAAAGATTACGCGATCAATACTAACTTTACAATAAAAATGCACAACTACCAACTTAAGGCCCGGTAGGACCTGACTCGCATTTCACATACAACTAGGGTCGGGCGGAATGCAGATTATTGCAGATTATCTTCGATTTCTAACATAAAAGTATACGTTATCAACCCAAACATGAGAGGATGCCCTGCATGACTGTGAAATCATGATTGTCAGGTATTAATTTTGTCAGAAAAGGTAACTGGTAATGAACAAAATGAAAAAAATGAAAAAAATACTTTATTTTATAGTGTTTTCGCGCTACTTTTCTATCGAGCGAAGTGTTCGCTATCGTGTTCTAAGTGAGAGGAAGCCCTAGATACAGTTCTGAATATTATTATATATGTTTTACAGTGACCTACGAGTCAAATAAGTGCTCTAGAAATGATTTGGAAACTAGGCTTCCGCGCCCGATTCTCGTCTTACCTCGCCTTAACAAACAAATAAATTCATGACAAGTGCTGTTATGGGCAATAGAGTAGGTATAGACTTCTCTGAACTCATATTATGTATGTTCTTATATTAGTGTTCGTGACCAGGTAAAAGACAGATAACAGTACAGGAGTAGAAAAAATACTATAAGTTAACTCTACTAACATTTTGTAATGCGTGAAAAGAACGACGTTAGTAGCCAATTTTCATCACGCACCAGTTTATGTCAAATATTACTGTTAGGTGTTGCGAAATCAACGGCGGTGAAGCCAAAAACCTGATCTAAAATGGTTAATTTGTCTATTTAATAAACGCTTTCTCAAAGGCTTCTATAAAAGAGATGAAATTTCAGTTAACTTGATAAAATAAAAACACGTTTCATTGTTTACATGTGTACAAAGGTAGGTAATAAAATAATTACTTATAGTTATCCCGTAGATTGTAGCTGGCTGAACTCGCGGAATACATATGTAGCATGTAGAACCACCAGTGAGGAGATCGTTGTCTGCATATCGCCTTAGAGACACCGGTACCCACCGAAAAGAACCATGAAACACTGACAGTAAGCTGATGATTGACAAACGCAGTTTAGTTGGAACCCGAGCCCGAAATAAGTCATAACGGCGGCAATAAATCCCAGCGATAGCGCGTCGCGTAATTCACTTCCGACGCTCTCCGAGGCAGCGCGCGCGCACCGCGCAGCGCCGCGGCGCCCGCCGCCCTGACGGACCGCCGCCCTCGCCCGCGCCGCATTCATCACGCGACGCCGCCCTCGTTCGACAAGTCCTCGAAATCTTAAGCAAGCTAAAGACCAACGGATTTTGATACATACGCCGTCAATTTCAACAAATCTAGAAAACGACTATAAAATTGTCCAAGCTGTGTTTTCTTCGTTGTTATGCCCTTTGTAAAAGTCGCAGTGGTCGCTTTGGCGAGGTTGACTACACAGTATAAAATAACTGCTGTTCCTATGTAGGGGCAATAGGTTGTGCCCTTAATTTGACCGGTCACCTCAAGGAAAACCAGTCGTGGGGGCTAGCGCCCTTCATGGCGTACATGATACAACATGCATGAGCGATGTATGTCCAAAATAAATTAAGATAGAGCGGTGGAGTATAGGCGAAATGTTATCTTAGTACCTACTACAACTATAAATTTAATTTCTATCCATCAGCCACGGACGTATAGTGTTGGACATAGGCTTCCCCTATAGATCGCCACAAAGTGCGGTTCTGAGCTGACCGCATCCACCGGCTCCCATCAGCTACCTTCACGAGGTCAGCGGTCCACCGAGTCTGGAGCCGTCCCACGCTGCGTCGCCACTTTAAGACTTTACTGCCCCAACGGTTATTCATTTTCCGGGCTATATGGCCTGGCCACTTCAACCTTCAACATAAAAATTTAGTTACTGTATGTAAATTAGATTCATGAAGAGAGACATCTAGTGATCTCACTCAAGATCACCTAAGATCGCTTCGCAAAGCCGGCAGGACGTTGTAAAATATGACGTCAAGTGAAACAGTTCAAGTTGTTATTATGACTTACTACACACGGGCCCGCCTTTCGCTACTAACTTCTTAATTAAATGCGTATCTATTCGGTATTCGTGTGATTTATTTGTTTTCAGATAGCTCATACTAATAAATCGTTGGATAATATTTCAGTTTGATTTATCGTTCAATGTCGTTGTCGCGATAGTGGTGGCGGCGGCTAACGAATGAGATGCAGGAGACACCGTTACTTGAAAACGTACAAAAATAACATAACATTTGTACGGCGGCTCATAACAAGCAGGTGCGCAGAGACCCGCCGCCGCCGACTCCACGGAGCTGCTCCTTCGAAGCAAGGCATCGTTTCTAATTTCCCAAATTTTCATTTTCTGATCAAAAGGGATAGAAAAAAATTATAGTACAATACAATACAAGTATACTTTATTGCACACCAGAAAAACACATTACAAGAGGTACTTACATAATTAGAACAATTTAAAAAGGTAGACAACAGGCGGTCTTATCGCTACATAGTACATTACTTAGCTAGGGCGGTAAAACAAAGAATGTCTCAGATCGCAGGTATTTGACGCCCGAGCCGAAGGCAAGGACAACAAATTGCGATCTGAGGCTTTCTTTATTATCGCCTGTGGTAAGTACAACATTTTACGTCTCCCCCAGGCCATGAACTGGGATTTTCCGCAGGCATAGCGGGCGGCCCTGAAAGATCCGTGCGCCATTATGAATTTAAAGGACACCCCACGAGCCTGAGATGTGAATAGACTAGTATAGGATCGCAGGCTAGGGCCTGGTTGAAACATGCCTGGACTATAATATGATGCTCGACTTGGCGGGGGTGGCAGAATGACCACTTGACCAGTCCGGTACTAAAAGTAGGTAAGTACGTACTTTTAGTATGTTTTTTGGAAGTCCAATAAACATTATCTAATCTAATAGAGTCGAATGCACGTGGTACAACAACATTAGAAATAATTTTGACAAAGTCGGATCACCACCATCACAGTCGCTTGTCATTTGGCAGTCATTGTGTTCCTCCAAAATAAGTTTTCGGTCCTGTGCGGCACAGGCTGTGCCGCTGTCATCCAGTTGAAACCAGCTAGGCGTCTTTATCATTATCATCAAATTGAACCCCATCTTATTTCTTAAAGATTAATTGGTGTGCGTTTAACCTTGATCGCACCTGATAAAAGTGAAGAGCACAATCTCTACGATGGTGTATATGTATAATAATAATAAGTTGAATTTAAATTATTTTGGTGCACTAAGATCTGTTTGGTGTCGGTAAGGCTATAAAGTAAACGTTTGTCGAGTCAGCACGACAGTAGCACCTGCCAGGCCTCCGTTTATCTTCATCAGCTCGATGGGAACGAGCAGCGGCCGTAGAATTTCAATCAAAATAATTCCCAAATAATATGTAAACGACACAATTGTTATCGACACGGCATCGAAACAAATTATATGTATATTAGAAGCGATTAAACTCGATCGCTTCTCGGAATGGCAAAAAATGACCAAGAGTTCCGTCACCAATAACGTTCCGCGTCAGAGCGATAAGGTATTAAGTGGGTATGGGTTACGTAGATGCGTAGCACCTTGTTCTTCGGGAGGGTTGGACATTAGAGTCCCATCTATTCAGATATGCGTGATATGGGAGCGCGCCAGCTGCCGGCCCCGCCCGCCGCGCCGGCCCCCGGCCCCGAACACTGGGGCTACGGGGCCTCGCAGGGCCCGGCGGCCCCCGCCGCGCATTCCACGCCGCGCCGCTCGTACGTCACGACAGACATTAAAATATCTTTTGCTACCTTATACATATGCAAGTCCCCGACGCGTGCTGAGAAACTGAAAAAATACTCATAATTATGAAGCCTTAAGCGCACCGGAAGCGGTGATCAGGTGCTGGCGACAATTCCCGTTGAATTAGGTACAATTTAAGCGTTCTGCGGCGCGAGTCGACCCCGACGTGTAAGTTTTTCTAATTTCCGTGCGCTGACAACGTCGATGAGGGCGCCGGCGGTAATGGAGCCTGCCTGCTCCCGACAACTTCATGCGAGAACTTGAAAATTAACTTTCAGCGAAACATAATGATCCGCGCCATGACTCGCTCGTCCTCGACTCCGTTCGGAGAACTCGCATACGAGGCCCTTCAAATTGAAATTCTTACCGACGTTGGGCTCGATCTTTTTAATAGACACTTGTTTAGGCGACGAGAAGAAAGGGTCAGTAATGAATTCAGCGGTCGAGCTAAAGGGCTACCAGTTTTTCGCAAAGCGCGCGCCGGCGCGGTGACCGCGGTGACCGCTCCGGGCGTTTTTTCCCGAGCGGGGACTCGCGACGTCCGCGCCCTTTGAGTCGCCGCCGCACTTAATTAATGAGCGACAACCGACCGACGCCGGGGCCAACAAATTTGCCTGCCCTTCGTCCCCCACCGCCGCCGCGACCCGTGAGAGACTGCGAAACGTTTAATTAAATTTATCGACCTTATCTCTCCACATCTCACACCGCGAGCGACCGAGAGCTGCGCAGATTTTTAGAATTCTGAATATCCGTGAGAACCGACCGGGGCTGCGAGGCCGCGCGGGGATGAAGCGGTCGCGCGGACAGGTGGACAATTGAACAAATTGCAACAAAAACGCGAGTGAGGCATCAAACCCGATTCAATTGGGCATTGTCGCACCGCGATTGTTTCCGCGCGCCTCATTATGCGCGCGCTGATTTATACCGCGGCCGCTCGATTCACGTGCCACTCGTTTGCCAATCGGACACGACGCGGAAACGGACTCGGATAATCGCTCGATCGATGATGCACGATGCGAGCACTGCCGTATTTAATTAAACGTGATTCGGACAACGCTTTATTCGATCCAATTAAAACCCCATTAAGGAGCGCTACACGCCCGTGCGGTGATTAATCGACCTTCCTAATTTTTAAAGTTCGAAGTCGTGTCGGCGTCCGGCCGCGAATTATGCGTCCGGCGGGCGCGCGCGGCGGCGGCGTCGCGGCGCGTCGTCTCGGCTGTCGTTGCGTGATGGAATCATTTCTCAAGCAGCGCACTTGACAAACGATGGCGTGTCGGGGCGCGGTGACCCGTGATTGATGTCGCGGGCGAGGATACGGATCTGCGTTTTTATCTCGGGGATCGCGGGTTCCCAGAGCCCCCGCGCGGCGGGGCGCCGGCGCGGGCATCCGTCTTGCACTGTCACCACTCCGACCGCTGGCCGCCGACGCTCGTTCCTCTGCCCAGTAACAGACCAGCTCGTTATTTATGGGGAGCCGCCGCCGCGTTGAAACCTCTTCACCGCGCTATTAATTACAATTTGGTGGCCGTGAATCTATGTTAGAAATTGATTTTATTTCTAATAGGGCTTTAATGTTTATCAAGATGTATAACTTTTTGTCTTTGGTTTCGAAGCAAAAAAGGAATATGTTAACCGAGGGCCTCCGTATGAAGTTTTGGAATAGTTGTGTAGCATTAATCGGATCGCATTGTTCATTAGATTAGGGAGCAACGTTAGAGTTCAATCGCATTCCGGCCGGGTCCATGCGCAGGACAATACCACCGAACTCGTGATATCACGTTGGTAATAGGTAACTAGCACTTCTCAATCTGTTATCTAACGACGAGCAGTTTGCACCGCCTATTAATTTTTATAGCTTACAGATAACATAAACGTTTCCTAATCACTTTACTGCATGGAGTGATGTATGCGCATGCGCCCGCTACTGCAGCTTGGTTATTAAAATTGTTAACAAGCCTTTAAACAGTAATGTTAGTAGTTAGTACCTACCTTATCAGCTTGAAAAACGTACAAGGTTAGTTATAAAATGTATTTCTTGTTTGTAAGGTGCCGTCGTATTATCAAACCGCGTTGAGAAAGGGATTCGAGTGTACCGTTAGCACAAGTGTACTTAATAAATGATTAAATATAATCATAAACCAATCTTTGATATCTTCATAAGTGCACACCCTTATAGATAATAGAATTAATAGCTAAATATGATTTGCATATTTAAACTCTATTCTCGGTAAATATTGTCATTTGTTTAATAAAAAATAGTATTATCATATTTGACAAATCTGTCACCAGTCACATTATTTCGCTTTATCAAATTGCCGTAGCTTTTCAAAAATACGTTTGTATACAATATGAATCGCGGTAAAGTATTATACGGTCGATGCCGAGAAATTGTCTACAATGTACTAACATATTTTAATAAAGAAAACGATAAGACGAAGGTTCTTTTGAAAACTTTGATGGCCATCTTAAGCGTAAATGCAATCGTCTCTGAGGTAAGTATTCCAAGAGATACATTGCAGGAAATAATTGGATTACTGAACAATAATACCAAAGTTTTGAATCGTGTGATGGCCGCGACGGGCGTTGGAAAAAACACAGTAACATTAATAAAAAAAGAAGGCAATGTCGCCAGAGCAAATTCTTGTAAATTGAGCACACCTAAAAAAGGAAAACGCTGTATAATTTGATATTTTTTCCATGCTTTAGAACTTCATTGTACCAAAATAACAATTTAATTTATCTGCATACTCTACCACTGACAATGTCATATCATGCATTAGTTCAAAAATGACATATGAGCTCAATCCCTTTCTGAACGCGGTTTGATAATACCTATTCACAGAAATTTGAGTTTAAGTTTATTCAAAAATACACAAAACGTATGTTGAGGATAGCAGGTGCTGGAAGCAAACACCGCCGCGGCCCCACAGACACTCGAAGCCCCTCACTCGTGTCTCCAAACTAATAAAACCATTGACACGCCGATTTGCACGACCGAGCGGAGGGCGAATACTAATATCGGCGAGGGGACAGTCCGTCTGTCGGGTCAACTCTATGAATAGGATATTACAATAATCCCCAAATTCAATTACTCCGCGCACTGCACTTGTTTGATGATTTGTGCAGGTCCCGAGCCCGAGCCGCGGTGCTTGGCCGAGAGGGTTGTCGCTTTTAATTTGAGTTAATAAATATTGCGCATATTAAAATAAAATTCTTATTGTTGGGTTATAAAATAGGTGATGTAATATAATAAACCCAAATAACCCAATGCACCTAATGAAAAATGCCATTATTTATTACTTTCATTCTATTGCACAAAAAGTCTTCTTTTATATAAAGGTGTAAAGTCATAATAAAGAAGGGGAGAGCATTTAAGATTATTCATGTGTTTTTCTTCTCTTATTTCTTGCGCTCTTAGTCCATGAAAATATAGGTTGATTTCCCAATGCGCGCTAAGCTAAGTTATATGCTAGACATCGTAAAGGTAGAATTGTTATGCAGTCAAGATAACAGGGTGCATAATTCGAGTAGGTCCAGTACAACCGACGGCACATAAACGTTAACACGTACAATAAAGTTGATATTCGTTTACAAATGCACAGTTAACAGTGTGTTCGATTGTAAGTACCTACTTCTACAACGTGTCTCCTGTCTGATCGATGCAAGCTGTTATTCATTAGGTACCTAAACTAAATGGTGCAGTCGTTGCCAAATGTGTTTGGTCCCGCTTCACGCCGCCTGCTGTCCCGCACTGCCCCGTCCCGGCACGTGCCACCAGCCGCCACGTGTTCGCAGGCAGGTCGACAAGTGCCCCAAAAAGATTAATACATCCGCGTAATTCGCATTCTCCGCGCTAGGGTCCGACATTAATTCGATTTTATGACATGCGAAATTACTCTCAATAAATTGTGCATCTCGATGGCACACGTGCGGGGATATTAAACTTTTCATTAGCCGCGGGTCGCCGGGTTTCATTACTCTGTGCGACGAAGGGACAACGTTGTATGGGCCCTACAATACCCAGATGGATACTGCCTTTTAGACTACGATCCCGCTCGGTGCTCGTCCTTTGTTGAAGCGGACGGCGGAGGAAAGGTGAGTGGTCCCTTTGACCGCCGCCCGGGTCCGATCGAGTATGTTCTTGAAATGCGGAAACTTCCATATTTGAGTACGTTATTTTGGTTTGTTTATTTTATATTAACGTATATCTTTAATTGTATAGGAAGGGTACACGGAAATAACATGACCTTTAGTCACCTAAACAACTTTTTGAGCTATAGCTGTTTTAAAGTAC
This sequence comes from Eudemis profundana, assembly GCA_947034925.1. Lineage (NCBI taxonomy): Eukaryota > Metazoa > Arthropoda > Insecta > Lepidoptera > Tortricidae > Eudemis > Eudemis profundana. The sequence continues at coordinate 46,909,455 of OX344795.1, read as the reverse complement.
TCATCACGAACAATTATGTACTATGGAAAACATTTCTTTAAAAGTGAAAAAAAAAATTGGTAAAAATAATTATCCATATGTAATCCAATGGTGGGTCAATTTCAGAAAAAATGTACCTTTTACTTTTTTGTCTGACCATTTTACTCAGAATCATGAGCACTTTTCAATTATGAAATAAAAAAAAGCTGTCCAAAATGTCCAAAATTTCCGTACTAATTTTGAATCTCAGTTTCGTTACGCCCAAACTAAATATAGGGGAAAATAGTAACGAAACTGATAATCTTTTTTTTCGTTCCCCTATCTATATTTTTTCTGCAATTGACCCTGGTAAGTTATAGTACTTTGCGAGCTCTACATTTTGAGATTAAAATCTCATTTAGGTGACTAGACATGTTATTTCCGTGTACCCTTCGTAAGCTTTAGTAAAACATTTACAACCAATTTTGATCTCACGAAGTCACTATCTGACTAATAAATTTGTGAGCAAATCCACTTTATAAAAAAGTGACAATGCACTTTTTAGGAATCATCATATTTACTGGAAATATTCTAAGCCCCTTTAGCTTAATGTGGAAACACCACACTTTTATTATACACTCAAGAGCAGAAGTTTCGGGTCACCATAGTTTAAATAATAGAAATAGATGTATTTCAATATTTGACACTTGTTTCATTTACATAATATACTATTCTTCATAATACCTGGCTGTATTAGCAATATCCGCTAACCCATCTTAAAAATATCAGTATCCAAAAATGGTGATTCTTGCGATATTTCACTCCGTTAACGTCTTTATTTTTCATAGGTTTTTACGAGTTCGATCTTAACCTGAAATTGCTATTATTTTCAGTGTTTTTTGCAGATAATATCTAAAATTAAGTAAAGATCAAAACGGGATTCAATAATTTCACAACCCTGGAGTATTTTAGGAAATATGGCGGTATTTCACTGACCCAGTAGATACATTGAGGGCTAAGCCTTTCAAACAAAATGGTACAGAGGGCGTTAGTATCTCGATACGCATACAGTGGAAGATTTCGTGCGATCTGACTGACCGCTAAATTGAAGAGAGAATTGGATAACTCGCTGCCCCGGAAAGACAGAGGTGCGGGTTCAAAGCCGGCTTAAGTTGTAGTGGATCGCATTTGATTTTTCAATGTATTAGCTCAATGTATCTATAATAAAAAGTGACAATGTTAATTGCCGCTGTGTCTTATTAAAAAACAATTTTGGGGTCCACTGATAGAGCTACCACTGTTATGTCAACAGCTTCCCTGTTGGTCGTTGTAATACTCCGAGGTGTGTCACACTGAAAGACTATTCACTGGTCTTCGGTAGAATCTTGACAACATAAACATATCGGGTTAAGTTAGGTTAGTTGTACATGAAGTCTCCGTACTCGGCCCAGCCGGATTCAGGCGCAGCTGCTATATTACATCGCAAAAAGCCAACCCTCTCCGAGGGAGCGCATTATTTGATTTTTAATTGCGCACGGAATGCTCATGGAGCGGCCCGATTTACCGACTACCCCTTCACTAGCGTTTTATTTTAAACGCTCGGAAACTCCTTCTAGTGTAAATAAAGGGTCCGGGCTCGAGTGTTTTTGTCTACCCGTGTAATTGGTAAGCAAACGGAGTAGGTAGATAATACCCCACTTATATACGAGAGCGGCAGTGGCCTGCAATGTTTACTTAAATGATTTCAACAACAGTTAGTAATACATAATGAAGGCAATATTAGGACAATCTCTTTTCCAACGAGTAGACAAACTTGCTAAAATCTGTGCCCAAAATGTTTTTTGTCAACTCCTTCTATAATTTGTTACAATTGTTACAAAACAGTAGGCAGCCGTGACTAAGCACCATGGTAAGTGTTTTATTTTTACCGCTGTAAAGATAACATTCGGTTAGTTATTCACAAATTCTATACGCTTACAGCGAAGCCGTCCACCTCTGCGGCGGCGGCGGTGATTTACAACCGACCACGGGCGTAACTTCAACACATAGGGCTAAGAAATTGCCTAACGTCTACCTTCCGTCCTTTTTCCTTATGAAACCAATAGGTCAGTGTTTTTCAAACTATATCATGGCACGGCCCTCTTTGTATGTGAAAATATTTCGCGACCCTCTATCATCGCGATTTCTAACGTGAATTTTATTCCGTTACACTTATATGCTTTTTTTCCTTTATGCCTGAGGTTTCTGGATCCTCGTGACCCCCTTCTAGAGGCTTGGGGACCCCCAAGGGGGTCGCGTCGCGACCCACACTTTGAAAACACTGCAATAGGCAATATAATAATAGTTGAATATAACAGAATGCAAACTATATTTTATTTTATTTTAAAATCACGAATTTTTTAATACCCAAAATGTACCATTTGCATATACCTACCGTCATGGTTACTATAGATTTTTCTACCTTTTCGTATAAGTTAGGTTAAGAAAAACTCCAGAAAAATATAGAAAATTGCAGCTCAATCGGAAAATTTAACTTGCAAGTTTTGATTTACAAACGCAAATAAAAAAAGCTTGTAATAATAATATGAAGGCAGTGGCCCGTTTCACGAAGATACAATTTTACTTACAAGTCTAAACTAAGTAATTAAAGAATAGCTAAGAGCAAAATTGGTCAAACCATTGGCGTTGTTGTTTATGAACCATGTTGCTAGTTTAGACCTGTAAAATTGTAATTTACTGCTTTAGTGAAACGAGCTCCAGGTCGTAGTACAGCCTTTTCTCCCTGCTAGTTTAAATATTGTTTTAAAGCAAAGCAAGAAAGATGGCATTATATGATCTTACAAAAAATAGAGTTAGAGTTTGCCGTGAAAAAGATGAAGTAACATGCTGTAAAAAATCGGACCAGTGCGAGTCAGACTCGCCCACGGATGGTTCCGTACGGTGTACCCTTGTTTTGCCGACAAACTTTTCATCGAATATTATTTCATCGACAACGATTCATCGAAACTTTAGTACTAGTAATATTGTTTGGCGTTTTTTTGTTTCATTTACTATTCATTTCAATTTTTCTTACTGCGTAGAAATACTATTCAACGAATATTACTTGATCGCTGATTTGTTTCAAATTGTTTTAATTGGCACAATTACTAAACATTGCAATTCATTTATTCGACGTATTACTTTAATACATTTTTATATGTCGTACTATACATTGTCACATTTTTCTGTTGTAAGAATTTTCAATAGTACATTACATAACTAGGGTGGTAATACAAAGAAAGGCCGAGATCACAGAAGTTTGCGGCCCGAGCTGAAAGCGAGGGACGTAAATATGCGATCGAGGGCTTTCTTATTACCTTCCGTGTTGTATACATCATTTTATGTGCTTTCTGGCCAAGTGTGGCATAAATCCGGTCTATAATGATTTATGTATACAATATTAGCCTGCGAAAGTCCGAATCTAGGGCTCTCGCTGGTTAGGACGCGTGCCGACACTGCGCGCCCTAGAGTGTTTTTATAGAGCCGGAGGCGCGGAGGGAGGGCAGCCCTCGCCCGCCATGACGAAGCGCGGGAACGAGTGAGGCGAGCGGCTGAGGCTGGTCGCCGAAGGCGACCAACAAGCCGAAGCTGCGGAGCCGAGCGAAGTGACCGTGCGTCGTCATGCAAGGGCGGAAGGGCTGCTGTTCCCGCAGCGCCGGAGATACGGAAAGTCACTATTATTTTTTTTAGCGAATTCTATACGATAAAACAATAATAAATAGGTGTTATAATGACACCAGCATCCATCGAAATTTTTACAAGTCTTAAAAAATTGTCAACTTTGAAGTCGAATATCTCGGACATTTTTTATTTCAGAAAAAAGCTTTTCTAATAAAATATGCTTATTTTATTGTTAGGCCAGACTTACACCTGTAAGTTTTACTTACGTAAGTAAGGACGCAGCTATAGGTTAGACCGGGATAGTGAGTCTGCTATCTCAGTCTAACCTATCTGCGTCCTTACTTACGTAAGTAAAACTTACAGGTGTAAGTCTGGCCTAAACTCGAAAATATAAAACTACCCACTACCCACACACTATAACCGTGCAGAGTGAACCGATTGACGTGACTGCGTTTAGTTTCGATAACGAAGCATTGGTGTCCCCTTGTTTCGCCGACAAACGTTTCATCGAATTTTCATTTTGTCGACAACTTTGTTCTCCGAAACCGTTAACTTTTCAGGATTTTTTAAAGAGTCATCATGTAGATTATTAGGTTAGGTTTGTTTTATATTAATTTATAGAAAAATATGGTTTCAGAGAAAATTAACTTTCGATGAAATGATATTTCGATGAAATGATATGTCGATGAAATGTTTGTCGACAATTCAAGGGTAAACCCGAAATGATTACAAATTGAAATAATTTCATGCGGAATAAATTTTATTACATTCAAAGCAACATGAAATAAAAATACCCGTAAAGAAAAAACATGATTTAAAATGTATACGAAATAACACAAGTACCAATTAAAAAACACTGATTTAAATGAACTAGTAATGATTCATCGACGCAATGACTTGTCGATGAAATGAAAATCCTTGGAACGTTGCCTTTGAAATAATATTCGATGAAATGTCTGTCGGCAATTCAAGGGTAAACCGGTTCCGTACAAATACTTTAAGACTATATTTTTATGATTTGATTACAAATGTATAGTTTTAAGATTCTTCCCAGTTCATGTAGTATAAATAAGACGCTTTTCAGAGCTTCATGGGGCCGTAGACCTGAGTATTTAAATGCTTTAATTTTCAACTCGATACCTCCACGCGTCCTTGAGATATAAGGGTCTAGACAGACAGACGGACAGACAGGCCGACAGACAGACAGACGGACAACAAAGTGATCTTATAAGGGTTCCGTTTTTTTACTTTTGAGGACGGAACCCTAAAAACGCCTAAACTAAAATTAAGTAAGGGATACAATGAGATAATTTATCTTTTTTTCTACTTATCCTGTCCTATCCTGGTATGCATAGGTACCATTTGTGTAATTTAACAGAATCGGCGGCATAATCGTACAAATCTATTTACTTCCAGCACTGAAAGCCGCCGATTACTCGCCCGATACACCGCTCACGCCGAGCGATACTAAACAGTACAAATTACAATACTTAAACATTGTAATTAGTTGTGCTGATTGTTTCTTATTGAAGTTTTTTAAAAAGACGCAGTTCCGATCCGACGGAGCTAGGTGGTGTTCTGCTGGCTGGGCTCGGCACGTTTTTGCTCCACATCTAGGTATATATTTTCTACATATACGTTTCAATCTCTCTAAGTGATATATAACTATGTAACTTGAAATATTAGTCAGTTAGTAAGACAACTCAAACTTTCTTTAGCAGTAGTTAACGTTTTAAGTTCAAATTTAAATGGTTTATTGGAAATCATGTGTAAAAGGATCTTATAAGTGCTTAAACAAGTTTTAAGTTTAATGTTAGGTATGTATTAATGAAATCGCATGCATGTAGTTTAATATTTTTGAAAAGAGAAACTGGTGAGTTTCTTTTGGCGCTTCTTCTCACCAGACATGTAAAAGAGCCCTAGAATAGAATCAGCTCAAGTGTTTTCTTTGTATTACAACGCTATACGTCCTCAGTATTACATACACCTACATTTTACGCAAAAATGAGTTTCGAGAGGCACGATATGCTCGAGGAGGGCGCCGTACGCTCGACGCCGTCTTTTATTAGTTTTTCCGCGGTGACAGCACCCTCCGCATATTTGCTTTGATGATGCCTCCCCGCTCCGCTCCCGCCGCGCCCGCTCCGATCGCCTTTATTGTCGTTGTGTCGGGTGCTCCATTATGATCCTTAGATCGCAAATTGGAGCACAAACGAGTTAATGTCGCGCGAGCGCCGCGCCAGGCGGATAATAGCGAGCGGGCTGAGTGATCCGTGACGGCATTGTTGTTAATCTCTTGTCGAAGCCGGATTTTACCTCCACCCCTGGCTTGTGCGCGCTTCCTACGCTTCAACTTAAGAATGTAAGGTACAAGGTCCGCTGGAGAACCGAGAAACAGATGTCTTTGAGATGGTAACCAAGCCACAACTTCACTAAATCGGTTGCATGAAATACATTTGTACCTACCTACTTCTGAACACTAAAATCATCGAAGTAAATAGTGCAGATGGGTTCACAACAGTCCTGAAAATTTTGGACGAAAATAAATGGTCGGCCTTAAAATAGGTAACCATTCAAAAAGATTGTATGAATCTGCCGAATATCGTACTTCGGATCCATATGTAAACTTGTAAAGCCAAGGCATGCACGTAGATAAATGCCTGAGCTGTCTCTGTCAGTTAAGCATGACGATTCAAGACACATCACGCAGGTCATATCGGAGCAAATACTTATTTCCCTATCAGGTACGTTACGTACTTTTGCTTTCGCATTAAACATTGTAGGAATTTGTAGCTTTTAAAGTTTGAACTAGTGATCTAACCCGACCGTGGGCAGCAGCCTTGACCCCGATGTTTCCGCGGCTCATAACTGGAATGCCCGCGGATGCGGCGCGAGCCGTGCTGATGCTGCGGCATGCAGATGTTTGGAATGGTCTCGAATTAACGTCAGATGTGTAGCGGTTCCTGCAGGATGCCTGCAGCGCGCATAGTTGGCGGCGAGCCCGCGGTCCGCCATGCGAGTACGGAGCTCTGCGCTATGATACATGTATCGATCGCCGATGGAGAAGTATGAAATATTAAGTTTTTGCCCGCATCGCTGCATTGATTCATATCGGATGTCTCTATAATTGCCTTTCGACTCGTTGGATCGGTTTTTGCTCTTTGTTTGGATAAAATTCCTCTACATTGTTGTTTGAAAATGAGGTTTCCTCGATCGAGGCAATGCTTAATCTTTGCGTTATTTATTTTATTATATATTTTGTGCCTAAATAACATGTGCCTATTTGTATGGATCGTATTTATTTCTGAAATAAATGGCTATTATTATTATTACCATGTTTGTATGTTTTACCTGTTCACGGGACAATAATGTCCCGGACTTTTGGGAGCCGTGCACAGAGCCATAGACAACGCGTAGAGGCACTTACGATAATTTAATGAAAGACAAAGCTTAATATAAATTTTTTGAGTGTCAGCAGAGGGCTGGGGCTGGTCGGTTCTGAGAAGCGCGCGTCACAGCTGTAATGGCTGCCGTTCCCACGCCCGCGTTTATTCGCGGCCTTTTTGAGCTCCCACCTCTATTTTTATTCCCAAAACCAATACATTTAGATAGAATGTCGTTTGATTCCTGACGAGGCCTTGAAGCGGCCCACGTCACGTGGAGGTCTAAATCAAAAGGCACCGGCGCGCTCCAGCATTCAAATCACCGGACAAAACCGGTCAAGTGCGGGTCGGACTCGCGCACCGAGGGTTCCGTACAAACTCGTAAGTAGATACGTCAATAGTTCAAGAAAAACTGTATGGCGGTTAGTTTAGTAGGAGCAAATAAGTATGTGTTACGATTTTTGCAAATTTCTAAAAAACGGTGCAAGTTAGGAAAACCGTTATATTTTTCCTGTATAATATTTTGGATGATATAAACAATTGGCAATTACAGATTTTTCTGTTCTGTAACTTCCCAGATAATAGGAGGGTTTTTTTTTTTATTGGCGATAGGTCAGCATTTGACTTTGATCTCACCTGTTGGTAAGTGAAGACGAAGTCGAAAATGAAGACGATGATGGAGCATGCTATTTATGAATGGTATTTATTTGAACGTTTTTCGTCCTGAATCAAAAAGTACATGATCAAGAAAAAAAATTTGAAACCTACAAATTAAGCCCTTTTATTTGATACCACACTTAATACAATAGCACAACTTAAAATCTTCGACCTCCCATTTCGGCCCCCTTTAAAAAAAACGTTCAAATTTGAAATCGATAGCAGCAGTAGTTCCCGAGATATCTGACTGTGATAGACGGACAGACAGACAGAGTCAAACCATAAGAGTTCCTTTTTTACCAATTTGGTACGGAACCCTAAAAACTAGTTGATGTGTGCGTGCGGCTCATAAGTACCTACAAGCAGCCAACTTATTAAAAAAGGCTTCAGTTCTCTGTTAACGAGGCTCCGTCCGGCTATTTATTTTAGATCCTTGCAAGTGACACACAAAAGTTGTGCCAGAAGATAAAATGCCACAAAAAACTCGCAAGTTTTTTCTTTTCAAAATCGTCTCTCCAAGAAAGGGTTAGCTGGGAAATGAACTGCGATGATTTTTCAAGTGATATAGACTTAGTTATACTATAATGATGTCTAGGTGGGTGCTAGCTCTCGCTGCGACGGACCCGTTGTTTTCCCCGAACCTTAATCCTGGCCGTAAGTCAGACTTCCTCGTGAGCCGGGGTTCCGCGAAGCGTCGGCGCGGGCGCAGTAAATCTGTCCGCCGACCGCCGTCTAGCTAACGCTCTAGCCTCTCGGTTTCTCGGTAATTTCAGTCGAGGATACCTATTGTGTGGAAAAAATAATTAAAATCGGTTCCCGATTGACGAAAATACAAGTATCACACAACAGAAGACGTTTGGTGATCATTTACACCTCCAGTACAAAATATTTTGACAACGGAGACTCTTTTTAATTTGACTAGTCTATTTATATTAACTGACGACCCTTTACATCTTTAAAAATTTTGTTTTAAGTTTGATGTAATGTATTTATGAAATCTCATGTATTAATGTCATATTGTTGCTTATTTATATACTCGTACTTAATATTTTTGAAAAGAGAAACTGGTGAGTTCCTTCGGCGCTTCTTCTCACCAGAAGGACGTTACCCGAAGCGCCAAAAGAAAAGAATAGAATCAGATGTGTAAAAGAGCCGTTGAGGGCCTACTTGCAGAAATAAGTTATTTTGATTTTTTAATTGCATTTTGAAGTTCAAAATCGTTTTTCATTCTGAAAAATTAAATTTTTCAGCGAAGGATGCTTGCTAAATGAAACGTTATAAAATCACTTGTAGTTGGTTAACTAGGAGATAATGCCCCATGGCATTAAGTTGATCGTCTTTTGTACGGTAAGTTTTCTTTCCCTGTTTGGAAACTGCGTCTCTTACCTAAACCTTCAAACAAAAACTTACCGATTCCGACAGGACACTTCATTATATTCGTATTATGTAAGTGTATTTATAGTACAAAGCCGAACCGGTGTTGCGTCCCAAACAAAAACGCAAGACACAATTAGACGGTGTGCAAGTTGCCGCCGCGGCATCGGGACAATAAAACAAAAGAGCGCCATTAATAAAGCGGCTAAAAAGAGCGCCTAAACAAGGAATAATTTAGAGCCGATAGCGAGTTAAAAATAAGACAATGCGGTGACTCGCCCGATGCGACAACGCGGAAAGTTTGGTGGCTGCCGCCGCCGCCGCGCCCGCGCCGGCCCGGCCCGCTCACTTAGCTCTTAGGTACTGGGTGTACATGGGAATAAATGCGGTGTGTTTACAAAAAACCGCACAAGTGCGAGTCGGATTTCCGTACAGATTTGTAGGTACATGGTACATTATATTAAAGTACCTTATACATTTTGATTCCCTTAGTACCAGGAACTAAGGGAATCAAGGGTACTAAAGGTAGTAAAAATTTACTTTAGGTCCTAAAGTATTTTTTTTTTATGATTTAATTCAAAATGTATAGTTTTCTGATTTTTCCCTATAGGGAAGTATACCAGTAGCGATAGCGTGGCGTTGAAGAAATCCTTGGGCAAGCCGGAGCTTGGCTTCCATTTTCTTTAAGAGCCTACAATTAAGTGCTGAACTGCCTAATATTAGGCAAGCCGACGGGAATCGAGTTCTAAGGACGCCACGCCACTGGTAAGTACCTACTTGTAGTATAAGACTGTATTAAATACTTGCCAAATTTCAGAGTTCTAAGTCAACGTAAAGTACCCTTTGAATTTTGGTTTCCTTGAGAGTGTCGAAATTTTCGTTTTTTGCAGCATAAGGGGCCGTATCTTTTATTCACGATAACTTAGAATTTAGATTTTTTTTCACAGCTTCAAGGGACTGTAGCCAAGTATATGGTTTTATTGTTAACTCGATACCTCCACGCGTTCTTGAGATAAAGGGTCTTGACAGACGAACAGACGGACAACAAAGTGATCTTATAAGGGTTCCGTTTTTTCCTTCTGAGTTGCGGAACCCTAAAAACTGCCTCAAGATTGTAACGAAATTCAGGCCGATGTTGCAACTACTTTATTTTACTTCTAATGTCGACCAAATACGGTTTTTTGGAACATACGTAATTATTTCGAACGGTTAATTGAGCTATGAATACTTACTAAACCCCCAGTTGCACAAGCATTCAACGTCCGTATAAGTTCTGGATATCAGTCTTACGAGGGCCGTTTGATAAGTCTTTTTAAAAAACTATTTATGAAACCTTTTTTCGTAAATGGCATTACGAGTTTGTAGCTATTTACTAGCTGAATAGACTAGGTATTATTGTTGTGGCATTTTTTTTTTCTTAAAAATTAAAAAATTGTAAAGTAGTCGCATAACAGGCTTCTGGGTATCTTTACTAGGGAACAACTTTTTTTCTTTTTCTATTTTTTTAACTTGGTGAATACAAATAACTTGCTAGAAATCCAGTGTAAACAATGGTGATAGATCAATAAATACTCGCTATCCTGTTTTTTCCTGAACACAATTGCAAGTTGAGATCGTGAACCCATTTTTGGTGCTCATTTGGAGCCACACTCTGTTGCTTATCCCATTCTTGTGAATAATGTGTTTAAATTTCTTAAAATCACCAACACGTAAGTCAAGGACTTTAGTTATCACCTAAATCTTCATCATTGATCATTAGAAATGTGGTTTCCATTTTTTTATATATTTTATTAGTCGGTGTCAATTTTGAGCCAATACTGCCAAGAATCGGCTCTTATTTAAAAAAAATCTATATTCTAATATAGATGTTTTAATTTTTTCATAGTTACGTCCACGTCGTCGTCGGAATCGTGCAGTTTGTGATCCATAATTCAAAAAATAAAGATGCGACTCTATTGAAATTTGGCTCAAATCCTTATAAATAATGTGTCATACAATAGCCGGAAACATGAGCATGTTAAGATTTTAGAAGTACTAAATAACAGGTACTTATCAAACCACCCTTATATCGACATTTGCATTTAGATGATTTCTTTAACCCAAAGCAGAGAGGTTTTGAAGCTGTATTATACCCGTTTTTCTTTTAACTGTGGGTTTATCTATGTCAGCACAGTTCTCTAAAAGTCTGAACCGTGGACCGACTTGAACAATTTTTACTAAACATCTGGTTATCTTACGGTGTTAGTCATTTGATGAAGACCAAGTCGATTATTCCAAAATTACAGAGAATTTAAAACATCTCCATTCTCTTTATTCTGATAATTTAGGGGTATCATTTAATCGATCAGCAAAATATTCATATTTTGGTCAGCAGAAATATGTATTTGGTCAGCCAAAATAGCTAGTTGGCTGGCAAGCAACTTATGGTAAGCAAACATTTATAAATCAGGCTGCAATTAATGATATATACTGATCTGCTCTAAATTATTTTGGTCAGCAAATTAAATATTTGAGCTGCATTAAGCGATCTACGGTAAATCAAATTTTGGTAAGCAATCAGTAGGTAAGCAAAATATTTCATTTTGTTCATCAAAAAAAAGGGGGCAATAAAACCTAACTGGGCGCAACTATTCTGCCGCCAATCGTGTGCGCATTTTGTCATTCGGTAATTGTCAGCTGTCAAGTAGCAGGTGTCACTGTGATATATACAGGGTGTCACTGTGATATATACAGGGTGTCACTGTGTTATATACAGGGTGTCACTGTGATAGATACAGGACAGGATGTCACTGTGATATATACAGGGTGTCACTGTGATATATACATAGTGTCACTGTGTTATATACAGGGTGTCACTGTAATGTATACAGGGTGTCACTGTGATGGGCTCATATAAAATTGGTATTTCGATTTTTTATACATCTCATAATGTTTAGAAGTTATATTATTTATTCACAACGTGTATCGTTTCGTTTTTAGGGTCAGCAAAAAAAATAACCCTAACCTACCTATTTTTGAGAGCCGTTTCGTTTTTAGGGTCATCAAAAAGAAAATAACCCTAACCTACCTATTTTTGGGAGCCGTTTCGTTTTTAGGGTCATCAAAAAAATAACCCTAACCTACCTATTTTTGGGAGCCGTTTCGTTTTAGGGTCATCAAAAAAAAAATAACCCTAACCTACCTATTTTTGGGAGCTGTTTCGTTTTTAGAGTGACACCCTGTATACATTACAGTGACACCCTGTATATAACACAGTGACACCCTGTATATATCACAGTGACATCCTGTATCTATCACAGTGACACCCTGTATATAACATAGTGACACCCTGTATATATCACAGTGACACCCTGTATATTTTAATTAAACTGCTTACAGACATGTTTTCTCTGCTGACAGTGACATCCTGTATCTATCACAGTGACACCCTGTATATAACACAATGGCACCCTGTATATATCACAATGACATTCTGTATATATCACAGTAACATCCTGTATACATTACAGTGACACCCTGTATACATATAACACAGTGACATCCTGTATATATCACAGTGACATCCTGTATCTATCACAGTGACACCCTGTATACATTACAGTGACACCCTGTATATAGCACAGTGACACCCTGTATATATCACAGTGACATCCTGTATCTATCACAGTGACACCCTGTATATAACACAGTGACACCCTGTATATATCACAGTGATACCCAGTATATATCACAGTGACACCCTGTATATCTCAATTAAACTCTCTGCTGACCAATTGTAAAATCTTGCTACCCAAGTTATTATTTTGCAGCTCGACTGTTTATTAAGCAGCCAAATGATAAAAAAAGCAGATTAATATTGGTTAAAATGTTAACCGTTTTTAAACTGTTTGCTGAACAAGAGTTGCCGCCCGATTTTATTTATTGCGAGCCAAATCTTTGTGTGCTCAAGGGATTGCAGCCAGACTCGAAAACCGAAAAACGAGTACTTTTCGATTAAACTCGAAAACCGAGTTCGGTTTCGATTTTTACTCGAAACTGTCTGAAGTAGTTTTAATTTTTTTTTGTGTAATGATAATGATTAAATTAGTTTGTAAACTCGGGATTAAGTAGGGTAGTAGGGTAGTTTTTAGGGTTCCGTACCAAAATGGTAAAAAAGGAACCCTTATGGTGCGACTCCATCTGTCTGTCACAGCAAGATATCTCAGGATCTACTAATGCTATCGACTTGAAATTTGGAATAGTGTTAAAAATCGCTAACCCGAGGCTATTGGACAGTAAAAAAATCTTATACCTTTTTCCTTTTTTTTTTAAAGGGGACCGAAATGGGACTTTGAAAATTGAAAGTAGGGCTATTATATTGAACGGGGTATCAAATGAAAGGGCTTGATTTGTAGATTAAAACACCGTGTTTATTTTTTTTTCTTAAATAAGTAGTATTTGATTTATAATGCCAAACGTTAAAAAAATACAATTCCTCCCCTATTATCTTCGAAGTTACTGAACAGAAAAATCTGTAATAATTACCAATTGTTAATGTCGTCCTAAATATTACAGGAAAACATAACGGTTTTCCTAAGTTGCACCGTTTTTTAGAAATTCGCAAAAATCGTAACACATACTTATTTGCTCCTACTAAACTAATCGCCATACAGTTTTTCTTGAACTATCTATGTAGCTACTTGAGTTTGTACGGAACCCTCGGTACGCGAGTCCGACTCGCACTTGACCGGTTTTTAATCTATCCATCAGAAACCGTCAAATTGTGAACGACCTTGCACTTACCGACAAAGAGTTTACAATCTGTCGGATTTCCTAGAGGATATAGCACCATAGACCACATACACAGTGAGGCAGATAATACAGAAGACTGAGGAGTAAAATCAGCACCTGTGCTTAGCATTTGTGAACTATGAGAAAGCTTTTGATTCTGTCTGGTTCTGGAATCCTTACAACGTTGCCAAATAGACTGGCGATACATCCAAGTGCTGAGATGTCTCTACGCCGTCCAAGTACAGAACCAGCAGACTAAGCCCATTCTCCTGCAGCGGAGTGTGAGACAAGGGGATGTAATTTCCCCCAAATTGTTCACGAATGCACTGGAGGATGTGTTTATGACGCTAGCTTGGGAGGGTCGTGGCATTAATATAAACGACGAGTACATTTCACACTTGCGATTTGCAGACGATCCCGTCATTTTGGCTTGAACTTTGCAGGATTTAGAATAAATGCTGAACGGTCTAGCTGCTTTTTCTCAACACGCCGGTCTTAGGATGAACTTGGACGAAACCAAGGTTATGTTCAACGATATTGTTTTACCGAAACTGACTGCAGTGCAGGACGCCCTTCTCGAAGTTGTTCAGGAGTACGTTTACCTCGGGCAAGTTCTGCAGTTAGGTAAAAATAACTTTGTAAAAGAGGTTAATAGAAGAATACAGCTGGGTTGGGCTGCGTATGGGAAATTACGTCGAGTCTTCTCGTCGTCCACAATGTCTGAAGACAAGGGTTTTCGACCAGTGCATCCTACCTACCAGTCTTGACATACGGAGCCGAAACGTTGTCGCTCACGGGAAGGCTGAGTACCTACGTAAATTTAAGGTCACTCAGCAAGCTATGGAAAGGGCCATGTTGGGAGTATTTCAGAAGGATCGTATCCGTAATGATGTGATCCGACAGAGAACTAAAATCGTCGACATAGCCCAAAGGATTAGCAAGCTGAAGTGGCAGTGGGCTGGCCATATCTGCCGCAGAACCAACAAGCGCTGAAGCAAGCGTGTTCTCGAGTGGAGACTACGGATCGGCAAACGTAGTGTGGGGCGCCCTCAGACAAGATGGAGTGATGATCTTCGCAAGATGGCTGGCAGAGGTTGGCTGCCAGTGGCCGCGGATCGTGCTCGATGGCATGACATGGGAGAGGCCTATGTCGAGCAGTCGACTAATACGGGTTGATGATGAAGATGGTGGTGCGTATACACAACGTATTTCTGTCATTTTGCTTTTCTGTCGTTTCGCGTGTGTGTCATTTTGCGAAGTCAGAATATGTCTTTATCGAATTAAAGGCATTTTTTTATGCAGTAGTCAGTTATTACGTCGATTACTTACGTGTTACGAAACTTAAAAACCTATTTTTAAGGTTTACTTAAGTAAAAATATAAAAATCCGTAATATTATAAGGACGCAAAAAAACTCGAAAAACCGCGGTTATTAACCGAGTTCTATTTCGATTAAAACTCGATCGAGTTACTCGGTTAACCGAGTTTCGAGTAACTCGTTTGCAATCCCTTGCCCAAATGATTTAACTGCTAATTTTTTTTTGCGGATCAATTTTAATAACGGCTGACCAAAAATTTACTTTCCATAATTTAGCTGGGCGTGAACCGATTTGTAACCCATTTTTAATATCTACCTATCTCTTAAGAAAGCAATGATTAATTCCATAATCATATCTCTCAGATGTTGAGGTCTACTTAATTTGTTTTCCTATTCCATTTTTCAATGTTCAAATTTTTCTGATTCATTATTATTATTATTATTTCTCAACGATAGAATAAAATTCAGCGAAGATCACTAAATCTTACTTGAATCCAGTCTCCACATCAGAGTGTTGACGTTTACCCAGTTATTTTACTGTTAATTCGCGTATATGTAAAATTAGCAGCGCCGAATAAGGGCAGCTAGGCCGCCGCGCGCCTGCGCGGCCGAGGCTGATGGCTGCCATATCCATAAATCGGGTACGTATCAAAATATATAAAGTCAAAATATATACGGTTCAAAAGAATAAAGTCGAAATGTAGAAATTCAAAATATATAATGGGTCTAAATGTATAAAGTTGTTTGATATAAGTTCGAAACTCATAAGTTCTAAATTCATAATGGTCATAATATATAATGGTCAAAATATATACCGGTTGAATTTCACAATGGTCACAACTCCTAAGCTTGAAATGCATAATGGTCAAAATATATAATGGGCTTTGGAACAAAAGCAACACAGGTATACAAGTTAATTATAGCGTCACCTCCGAGCCTTTAAGTTTATACATATTTAACTATTGTTGTAACAGCGAAATAAATCTTACTTGCTACTATTTGTAATGTAGTTGAATTTTAATTTTAATTTAATTACGTTAGTTGCATCGCCCACAAGCTATCTGATTTGCCCTAAGGTTAACTGGTAGAGAATGCCCTATGGCATTAAGTTCGCATTTTGTAAGATAAGTTTTCTCTTGTACAATAAAGTTTAAATAAATAAATAAAATAAATACCTACCTTGTTTGTATTTTTATGTACAGTATGAAATTAAAACCAAAAATCATTATTTTTCTTAATTTATGTCATCTGCAAGGACAGTTTTCATAATGAATAATCAAATTTGGAATCATGGAGCCCACATATAATGTAATTTAACTGTGGCGTGTGTTGGTAACAAGTGATCCTAACATACTCCTCCTCGCTTCGCTCGTCGTCACACCTAACTTTTGGGTTCAAATTACTCAAAAACTCAAATATTTTAAACTTTCACATAACTCAGAATCTTGAATTTTTTAAAATGTGGTCTGAGCACCCGGTTAGGTGCGACGACGAGCGAAGCGAGGAGGAGCGTGTTAGGATCACTTGCAACCATAAAACGTCGCAACTTAATTGAAAAGAACAAGTATTTAAGGAATAAATACTTAATTTTTCTAGTACACGGCTATTTATAGTCAAAATTTGTACAATTGTAAAAGTTCTGGATTTCGACCATTATTCCTTATAAACATTATATCATTAGACTTTATTTATTTTGAACTTATGAGTTGTAAACATATGCATTTCGTCAGTATATATTTCGACCATTATGGACAACGTACATTATGGATTTTACCTGTTATGATTTTCAAACATTATTCATTTTGATTTTATATATTTTGAACATATGTGTTTTGAACTTATATATAATGACTGTATATATTATGATACGTACCCCCATAAATCTCGGCTCCCGCGCATGCGCCCGAGTACTGCACCTGCAATTACACACATTTACATTGATGGAGATACCTTTGTTGTAATATTTTATTTTTCTCTCGCTGTACGTTGCCTTACAAGAACATCGTATCCGCGTTTTCTTGTAATTGGTAACTGCTTTTGAAATGTAAATTTCTGTATTTACGGTTACTTGTCAAATTTACATTTTAAGTAAGGAATCCCATTAATCCATAGTTAACCGGCAGCTGTTAGTAAATATTGTTCGTGTAATAGCCACTAACAGGTTGGGGAGACCGGGTATGGTTGTCATACGGGTTGGTTGTCACAGCAGCCATTGAATAATACGAAACGAAGGAATAATTGCATCACTCGGTGTTAAAAGATCGCAAGAGCTTCACCTCCTTCCCTACTTCACTTCGACTTCGTTTCGTATTATTTAATGGCTGCTGTGACAACCAACCCGTGAGACAACCATACCCGGTCTCCCATAACGTTCACAATCTTTCAAATAGCCTAAGTCAAGTAAGGTAAGCAACTGCCTGCCTTCTTAAAAATATCATGATTGAAGCCATTGACACACCTGCTATAACTTTATAATGCTGCAGAAGATACATAGATTTATAGAAGTACAAGTTAGTGCACCTTATTAAGCGCATAATCTCAGGTTTATCACAACCTGTTTCATATAGGTACCTACTGAATCACGTATTGCACATTATTATTGCCACAGATGTATATAAGTAATATAGTATTCTATGCTCTGAGATTATTGCCTAATAAATAGTCTAGTTATTAATCAACTAGACCACAGCAATTATTAGGCTTTGAACCCCATTACAATTCCTCTGCTTCATTTTGCACGAGAGTGAGAAATATAAATTCACTCTCATCTTTGAGAGTAAACCATGTAAGTACGTCTAGCATAACTGGCCGCGACTTCATTTCTCGCGCGACTGAGCATCACCTGTCGCTGTCACACAATATTGAGTGGAAAGAGATAGGTAGCATTTGTCAGTCGTATGTCACAGTTGTGCTAGAGGTACTGTGCTCTGCAGTGGGACATGCTTGGATTGGAACGTCACCACCAACATCAAAGGGCCTTATCACACTGACGATTTGCGAGCGATTTGTGAACATATTTTCATACAAACCTTGTCGCAGCGAGCTCGCGGCAAGTTCGCCGCGATCAAAATCTGTACGAGAACACGCTCGCGACTCGTGTGTAAAGTAAAGTGTGATAAGGCTCAAAGTTGGACCTCAAGATACAGCTGAGTGGATGAGACAAAGCCAGTAGGGCCAACAAAATATTATTCAAAACACATCAATCCGACAATCTAATATTGTAATTATAGGTGTTGTTTAGAAATGGTCGTACTCAAACTCTCCCAATTATAAGCATCATCTAAGAACTATTCCAGCTTCCAAAGAATGCCTCCATCCAGCGAGTTCACTCTACTCTCGCCAGGTTATCAATTTACCTGACCAAGCAACCGCATTGCGTCCCGCCACTGAAGAACTCGTCGGCCCCATCGGCCGTCAGCTCTACGAGCAAAGTGCCCCGCCCACAGCCACAACCACAGAAATATATCGAGGTAAAAGGAAAAAGGGTATGTACCTCGCATGCTAAAAACAAGTGGCGGCGACCTACTTTGCATGCCGTCAACTACAGTTACCGTCAATTTATTATCAGATTTGAAAATCTCATGATAATGGTATAACTAGTTGTTCAAATACCACGAAATGAAATAGAAATTTTATGTTTTCCATCACCAAATTACCATTTTGGTGTCAAACGTCGAGCGTAAAACGTTACACGCTTGGTTCCCATACAAATTGACGAACTATCTTCTTCTATCTCGATATAGTTCTGTGGTTTCAACTATAAGAAAGAATAACCCACACGGAACCTCGGCCGGCGCGTCTCGATGCAACAGGACAAATCATTTGTTTCCTTCTTCTAAATTACATTCATGAATTTAAATTGAAGTCATTTAGCTCTGGGAAAATTCCAAGAGCAATCTTGGCATAGAAAATAATACATTCGCTTAGCAGAGTGGAAGCATTAAATTAAATGACAAGTAGATTACAATGACACCGTATGATTCGCGACAGGGTTGGCGCTCGACACTCGTGAACATTTGCAACAATAATAATATGACGCCGTGCTCTTATAGTTATCTTGCATGCTCTTAAAGCTCCATAAAAAGTGTTGCCAGTCAGGTATTTTCAATACCTTGTCTGTAATCAAATATTATTGCAAAAAAGTGTACGATACGATATTCGAAATCGTGTTTCTTTTGTGGTTCAGTCATATAAGGCATCATCTGATGCATGCATCTTACACAAATTGTTGCTTATCGCTTACTAAAACGAACTTCTACTAAAAAATATTTACTATACAGACTTTTAGTAAGTTGTCGCCGCACGTGTACGTTTTGTCCTTTGTAATCTTCTTTGTCGTTACACTCTGGGCAGACTGGTAGTGGCTGTCATGTCTTGTGTGGCAAGCTTAACCGCACGACGCCATTCTTCTCGGACGGCTAGCGACTGCGCGTCCTATTTATAACATATTTGCAATATAGGTGGGGGTATTTTTGAAACGAGTCTTTTTTAAAAAGCGAGAGTTACACGTCCTTTCTGCTTGATTACCGTAGCACACCTAAGGGTCCATAGCATCCATCCATAGCAATGAAAACCTGGCGGAATAGTCGTCGGCCAATCAAATATTTGTAGGAGTTTGAACGGAGTGATAGTAGTGGCTAATCGTGGGACAGTGACAAAATGGTCGACCATGTTAACAAAACGTGCGTTCGCGTTAAATATTATACGATGTAATTCGTTATTTAATATTATTTCTAATAGTGTACAATTCATGTCAATACGATTCTTACAAACAAAGCTATGCGAAATTGTTTGAACAAATCCGCGAGTGGGACATGGCTCACAAACTTAGTGCACGATACTTTTGTGAAGTTTTGATATATTTTTTTTAAACGTTGTTATGCCTCGGTGTATTTTAATGTGCAAAATGTGTGAAAAATATACAAGTAGTATTTTTAAGCTCGGTTTTTTAATAATTGGCTTGGGACAGCTAAAAAAGTGTCTTTGACACAATACACCCAGTACCTAATTGAGTACGGCTACAACTGGACCGATAATACATTTTCAGCTTTCATTCGATAGTTGTGCACCTGATGCTGATGAAGTAATCATACATAGCATTAACTGTCCACCAATACAATGTCGATACCTAAACAAAATTGGATATACAAGACACTCCTTTGGCGACTTAGGTGTTTAGAATTATCTACAGTAAGAGTAAGGGGAAGACCAAAAGCGCTCAAGAAGGCACAAACTAGCATAACCACGGCGCTGATAGTGCTGCTCATAGTAGTCATAGTGCAGTGTAGAGGATAGACTGAATATTTGCCGTGTAAATAGTTCTGAAACGACGCAGCCCTAGACACCGCGGTTGTGCGCCGGCGCAGTAGGCAGCGCGCTAGAATGCCAGCGACGCGCGTTTGAAGTCCCACCCGTCCGTGCCCGCGTCCATTCAGCGGTAATTATAGCCAGGGCTGTCGCCGCTGAAAGATCGCATCACGCCGCATTAGAAATGAATGATCACGTCAAATTTGACAGGCATCCCAGCCATTTCGCGGGACCAATAAATCCAAACTTAACGACGACATCTGTCGCTCACTTATTGAAATAAATAGCATTGTTTTATTTACAGACATTTAAAAATCTACAAATACATTAAGAACGGTGATGTTTATTGAAATAGATGACCACGGATTTGCGCGAGTTTCAGGCAGCGATAGAAGCTTTATAACGTACGTATCAGTTTTCAATGCTCATGCCTGCGCATGTTCTAATCTTACTACACATTCCTTTTCTTCTTTTGTCTCCCGTCCCCTCCGCGCGTGCGTCGAGTGATTTACCGGCGTGCCGTAATTTATGCACGTTTAATTAAAGTATAGCTCCGTGGCCGGGAGCGCGCGCGCCGCGGCAAAGTGCACCGTGCGCGGGCGCCGCACGCCGCGCCGGGCCGCAGCGCGCCGCAGCCGGAAGCGCTGCGCCCGCGTCGATCGTGTGACTATCACTGGATCAATCACTGGTACCATTATGCGCCGTATATATCATGAAAGCGTCCGACTGATTGATTCAGTTCACTTCTGAGTTATGGTGGCGCGCCACGCCCGGCCAGCGTGTGCGTTGGGGCACTATTTTAGTTTTTATTTGTTTCGCGCTAAAATTGTGCCAAAACTAGGGGAACCATTGCATTTTAGTGGCGTGGCTTCTAAAAATATGTAAAAGACTTCAGGGGCCAAATTAATACAATTTTTCCTAATAATCATAGCTTTACCAACAGGTACAGTCAGGCGCAAAACCATGTATCGAATAAATAGTTTCATAAAATATGGTACGAATTTTTTATTGCCACTGCGGAAGGTGTACTCGGACATGCTTTTGAGCATTTGTAAGCACCCATATTTTTACACTTGACATAGGTACCTCCAACTTTAGACTTTGAATAGTACATTACACAACTAGGGTGGTAATACAAAGAAAGGCCGAGATCGCAGATGTTTGCGGCCCGAGCTGCAAGCGAGGGACGTAAATATGCGATCGAGGGCTTTCTTTATTTCCTCCCGTGTTGTGTACGTAATTTTATGTCTACACTTGGCCAGAAAGCGGCTTTTTCCGTACGCGCAGCGTACTTTATATCCAGGTGTGGCATTAGTACATTGTGTATCTAGGGCGGTAAGTAAGGAATTACAAACGAGTGTTTGTTATAAGCCCGAGGTGAAACCGAGGGCTTTAATAACACGAGTTTGTAATTCCTTTACCGCCCGTGGCACACACAATGTTTTTCATCACACTTGTGAGGAAATCTTAATAAAATAACCTTACTTTTCGACCCAGTATGACAAGAAAATATTAAAACAGACAGTGACATTTGTCACATATGTCCATAGACAATGCAAACGTCAAGTCACGTTCGGAAACCATAGCGGTAACGGCCATTTTAGTTGATGTTATATTTGCAAAATAAAGAAATACATTATTTAAACATTTAATTAATGTTACTGAAATATGTGTTTATATGTATTTGCAATTACAGTTATCTTTAAATGAATATTTCAGTGATAAAAGTTAAAAAAGTAAGTTGGCGTTTCCTTTGAACATGACAAATAAGAGTAAAACAGAACCAGCGTTTCAAATTTAAAAAGAAAACCATTACGCCCTAGGGCGTAATAGGCCATTTACGGCCCGCAGAACCTACGTGTAATGACACCATTTTCGAGCAAGTGTGATGAAAAAAATATTAGGTACTTACATCGTATGTACACATGAACATACCAGAGTTGTTTATGAAACGCATAAGTACCTACCTACCTGTGAATAAAACTAGTGGACACAAGAACAACAAATAAAACTAAATGCCATGATACAGTGTCAATCTTGTAAGCTGACAAGACAAAGAGTTTTTGTTCATTACCAACATGTCGGTAATGCAATGCAGTACTTAACGTCAGTCTTACATAAATAAATTGAAGCAATTTAAATTGAATAGAACTGATACTTCGAAACCAGATTGTAAGTTAATATTCTGCGATATGAAATTCACGAAATGCCTGCGCTCTCAATCTGCGATTATAGACGCTCCATCGCAGTTTAGAAATGAGCAGAATTCGTATCATATCCCGGGAACGCAGAGAACATTCTTGCATCAAGGCTAGCGCGGCGCGGGCGCGGGCTGCGCGCCTTATAGGTCCGGGCGAGATCACGAGATCACTTAACGTCTTGCAACAGTTGCAACAATGTATCGACCGTGGTACAATAAAACCAAGCATGTACTTCCCGTGGCAGCTGATAACGTCGTCCGAACAGCATTACGTCACGAACTTGATATAGTTTACTTGAGCACAATGCGTTTCTTCACAAAATAGTACATTGTGTATCTAGGGAGGTAAGTAACTCTTTTACCGCCCGTGGCACACACAATGTTTTTCATCACACTTGTGAGGAAATTTTAATACACTATTTAAACATTTAATTTATGTTACCGAAATATGTGTTTACATGTATTTTCAATAAGGGGTCATTCATTTATTACGTAAGACGATTTAGGGGGGGAGGGGGGTCAACCATGTCTTATTTTTTCTTACAAGGGGGTGGGGGGGAGTTTTGATCGTTCTTACGTAAGATTATAAAAATGCGCAAAATAATCTTAACTTTTGAAAAAGCGCTCAAATCCGCGCGAGAGCGTAGGCGCGTGCTCGGTTGCGTATAGGTACTTTACTAAAAACTTAAAAACTGCAAATAAACGTCCCTACAAAAACGATTCTATGAAAAATAAAAATTAAAACAGCCCAAACGTAAAATCATTTTTCCTTTAGATTCTTACGTAATAAATATTAAATAGGGGGGGGGGGGGAGGGGGTCAGCCGATTCTTATTTTTTCTTACATTAGGGGGGTCAAAAACTGGCAAAAATCGTCTTACGTAATAAATGAATGGCCCTTAAAAGTTATCTTTAAATAAATATTTCAGTGATAAAAGTTAAATAACTGGCCAAGAGCATGTCGGACCATGCTCAGTGTAGGGTTCCATAGCCGTAACTATAAGGTAAAAAATACGATGTAAAAAAAGTACAACAACAAAAGAGCGTATCTTCATAGCAATTACGTCCTTTTGTTGAGAAGCGCAGTTTATCGGCAATAACTCAAAAACGGTACATTGGATCTTGTTGAAAATAATTTTCGTTGAAAGTATTAATTAAGCGTTACCTTCGTGATTTTTTTCATATTTTTCGGGCGCACGGTTTAGAAAATAGAGGGGGGGGGGACACAATTTTCACAACTTTCGGAGCGATTATTTCCAAATACATTCACTTAATCAAAAACATTACTTAGGAACCTTATAGTGTTTTTTAAAGAGCTGTCGAACTATGTACCACATGTTGATATTTGCTGAAAAAAAAATTTTTACTGTCTTTAACATGTATGGAGTGCCCCCCCTAAAAATATTTATTTTAATTATTTATATACCAAGCTAAGTAGCGGCTCATAAAAGACACCTATATTCCAAATTTCATCAATATCCATCATGTATTTTTTGAGTAAAATGCCTGTGACATACGGACAGACAGACAGACGGACGGACATGACGAAACTATAAGGGTTCCGTTTTTGCCATTTTGGCTACGGAACCCTAAAAAGTAAGTTGACGTTTCCTTTGAACATGACAAATAAGAGTAAAACAGAACCAGCGTTTCAAATTTAAAAAGAAAACCACTACGCCCTAGGGCGTAATAGGTCATTTACGGCCCGCAGAACCTACGTGTAATGACACCATTTTCGAGCAAGTGTGATGAAAAAAACATTTTTGAACTTGTAACCAGATAACTAAACTCCGCAATTTTGTCGCTCTGACGTCAAAATAGTGTAGTATGGGAGTAAATGAAATTGTATTAATTAATGCGAAAATCTAGTCTGCTGCTGTTCAACCGAACAATAAATTGATGGTGTGTTTTTTCGAGGCAACTTTCGTATTACACCATTTACAAAATAATTTATTTTCTATTACTTTTGAAAATTCGTATGAAAGGACGAACATTTATTTTATAGCATTGTTTTATTTTCATTCAGTAGAACTGATCACATTATAAAAATAAATAATAAGACAGACTGAATAAGAGAGAATAAGACAGAAGTGTTGTGTTGACACATTCACACAATGACTTCGACATTATCGTCATTACTTTGAAAATACACGTATCTGACACTGACTCCAGGTAAAAACGCAGTAAGTGTATATCACGTTCGTATGTAACTTTTGACGTTTTTCTGTACGATGTTTTTTGTTTTGTTTAGATACGAGATTTTTTCAAAGTAGTGACGATATCGGCTGCCCCATATAAAATTTGTCTGGAGCACTTATTAGGTTTTGATTCAAAACCTAATAAGTGCTCCAGACAAATTTTAAAAAAGAGCATAAAACCATTGTTATGTTTATGTTTTACGCCCTTTTTAAAATTTGATCTGGAGCACTTACTAGATTTTGATATGGGGCAGCTGATATGCAGTTGCACATAAGGAAAACATTTCATGTACGATTATTTATTATGTTAAGACGTATCATTTTTAAGACAGGTTAAGTAAATGTAGTAAATTGATAAAGATAATTCTAATATTATGTAAGAAGTAAGGAATGAAGTAAAATGGTTTTTGATGTGTACACGAGTATCACAACTATTTTGAATAGGTTGTTTTTGTACAAAAACATAAAAATAATCTACTTGTTCTAACAAAATTTAGTCCCCAAATCCCCAAACGCCAAAAGTTTAGTCCCCAAATTCCTCTATTCTGACGCCAGAGCGCCAAAAGTGCGAAGTCTATAGATACATTTCTGTTAACAAAATATACAGAATGTCCCAAACACCATGGATAATCCTTTAACAACTGATAGAGCGTCTTAAGACATTTTTGTAAGAATTGAGGTTTTAAAAAAAGTTAATATCTCGAAAACTAAGGCATCTTTCTTTACTAAACCTAGCTCTACTACCTACATTTTAGAAGCTGGCATACGCAGCTCTAGGTTGTAGTTTTCATAAAGTTAAAATATTGAATATGTTTTATTTTATGTTAGGGGTCACAAATCGTTTCGCAAAAAGTCATTTCTTCATTTGGACAATGTAAACGCTAATAAAAATTCAATATTATAAATGTGAAAGTTTGTGAAGATGTTTGGATGCTTGTTACTAGTAAATAACGGGTTAACAAATGAATGGATTGACCTGAAATTTGGCAAGCATGTAGACCAAGTCCTGGATTGAAACATAGGATACTTTATATCCCGGTAAAGAGTTCCTTTGGAATAGTAACGGGAACAACGCGGACGAAGCCGCGGGTAAATGCTAGTATTGAACATGTTTTATTTTATGTTAGGGGTCATCATGACAAATCGTTTCGCAAAAAGTAATTTCTTTATTTGGACAATATAAACGCTAATAAAAATTCAAAACTGATGATGGAATTCGTGAGATCGATTGACTCTTCAAAAAGTTTTAATGACAGTTGCTGAACCCCTCCCCCGTATTTATCTCGTACCCTTACGGATATTTAAGTCCTTCATGAGTCATGTTCGTCGCGGCTTGGTTACTTTTTACTCGGCAGGACGATCGATAAATCTGTTTAGTAGATAGCTATTGAGTTTGGCGAGAGACTCTGCGCATGCAAGTCAATCGCGCAAAAACGCGGCGGCGCGCGCGGCGACGCGAGGACGGGTAAGTATGGCGACACCGACAGTGTAGCCTGTGAGGATGTCGGTCTTCATCGCGCTTAGCATGGTTTGTATTGTCAAAGTATACAGACGAACAAGTAGCCCAACGTCGGCCGTTTAGGAACGCGCACGCACGATGGCGCGTCTACGCATTCTTAAAACTTTGCATGTAGTGCATTCGTACACGGGGCGCACAGTTATATATTCAGGATATTTTAAAATAATAGCGTATAGAAAACAATAGGTTAGGTTAGGTTTACTTTATAACAATTCTGAAAACTTAACGGTTTTATGGAAAATAGGTTGTATGACCTTCGTTAGCGACTAACAATACAATAAGTATGGCTTTTAAAAAGTATGGGATATAATATAGACCCGTTCGCCTTGCTCGTCTGGGCACTAGCGCCAGCGCCCCACTACTCGAATCTCCACTAACATAGCAAAACCACTTAAGTTTGGTATTCGTCATAGCCCTTATCTCGTCAGCTTAGCGTCTATGCATGCTGGCCGGTTGCACATATCAGTGGCTTTGCTTTGATGGCAAGCAAGCGAGGCGAGCGACTGTCTACCTACGTGGCCGCAGGCGGCCTCGTTACAGCAGCTATCATGTTATACAGCGTGACCTTAGCCATTGGACATACCCTGAAATCCCCTTTAGAATTACTTCTCAGGAATGCTCTGTTAAGCATATTTTTTAAATTAGGAGCTTAGATAAAATATTTAAGTTTTCTAACAAAATTTAAGAATTAAAAAATACACAAAAAAGTAACATACCGTATCACGTCCGCCACGTACGTAATGACGACATTAATTGGACTGACATCTCCTGTTTTCTCTGCATCTCTCTTTCTGTAACTCCTCAACACAAGGTTGGCAATCTGGTGACACTCTCCGTAAATTAAAATCATGTTTACGAAATCCTCAGCAGAATAATAGTCTTCCATTTTGAAAAATATTAACAAATTATTTTCATCATAGGACACATTGTCAATGTCACACTAAATATGTGTCAATATTTTAAAAGAAAATCATACAATAGAAAAAAATATCATGCAATTCTATGAGGTTGCATTTGCTGAAGGAGTTTCGATTGTCATACATCTGTGTACAAGATGTTTATAAGCAAAAATAGTTATTTGTTAATTTCCCTGTAAGTCCTGCTCTAATTGTTATGATACTTTGTACGAGTATATTAGTTAGAAATACCCCAATCAACATGTACCTTTTATGTTTGTCCTGAGGCTAGAGGCACCCTGTATGAACGCCACGCCATTGTGATCTATTACGCTATATAAATAAACTGACATACTATATCCACAGCCACTACTGACATCTACTGACCTAACACCTACCTAACCCATTTTACGAGATAGCTTCCTGCGGAGCGCACTACGCGCTCCCATACCAGTACCAATATGTTTTATTAACCTCAACGACTTGATTTAAACGTGTGATAAAGTATTTAACACGTAATAATCGCAGATAAATCAATATAACCCGTAACATTATAAAATCTTTTAGAAACCTATTACACGCAGTTCGATCTCCACATATTTCACAATCATGTCACGACTGCTGCGTCGCTCAATACCAGTCCCGCGCTAACCGAGCGCTCATAAATATTTACTCATCCTTGCGGAAGAAAAACGGAAAGCAAAAAGTAACAAAACAACTCAATATTCATAAAGGCTGTTCGAACTCTCACTTAGCGCAGTTCGGGGATTGTTCGATAACTGTGAAAAATTGAGGCTGCGAGCTAACTGCGCAAATTGAGTGAGTCCGCTGCCTACCTGCCTCTTTTGCCAGTCATGCCCGATGCCACAGACTACCGACCCTCGGCACTAACTAGCCGGAGACTGCTGGCTGCATGGCGCTTCGTCAGGGGATGTGATTAGTCTGTGCGGAGTTGCGTGACAGAGCAGGGGGCGGGGCGAGTAATTGATCGGGGCTGCGGCGCGGACCGGCGCCCACAACGTTATTCAAACATAATTACTCCGCCTGCTTTCCGACATTTTGTGCTTAGAAATTGACTGCAGGAAGTTTGCCTTGGAGTATAGAGAACTTATGGTATTTAGTCGGCCGTCCCGAGCTTTAAATTATGATATTTGTGAAAATCATGATGTTAGAAGTAACAGATTTTAATATATTGCATTGCTATAAGTCACTCACTAGCGCGTTAATTGATATAAATGAATACATATATCGAAACGAGACGACGACCAATACGACGTCCAACAAAATCAACTGAGCAATGATTAACTCCAAAATTATTTTATTTATTTTAACTTTATTGCACAATAGAAGAAAGTACAAATAGCGGACTTAATGCCGTAAGTAAGGCATTCTCTACCAGTCAACCATTTTGAAATTGACGTTGATATACATGCTGGCTCTAACGACGGGGCTTTAAATGTAAAATTCGATTCTTTTCGCTAAACTGAGATAGGTACTTTTCTTTTGAAATATCTTCAAATAACTTACATTAAGATAGTTAATTCATCTTCAAAGTTCAATTTTGAAAACAGTATGAAAAACATAAAATTAGAATATGACGGGTTTTTAAAAAGTTGCAGAACGAAAGTACCGTAAAACGGGGCTTTTTAAGGCTATTTGGAAAAATAACTTACCTTAACTAATAAAAACCTTATTAACATATCACTAACCAACTTCACATTAGACTTAGGCTCTGATAGACGAAGATCTAATGTTTGTTCCATTGCCATGGAAAAAAAATTAATGGATTTATAACTTATATTTTCTTAGTGCCAAAGAGCCTTGCGGGTCTTAAATAGCCCCATTTTACGGTAGCTCCGATTAAGGAGTACAAACGACCCTGTCCTTTCATTTAAAGCCCCATTGTTAGAAGCTTCCTGTATACATACTATGTATGTATATTACAAAGAGGATCTACTAGAAAGCGACAATACTTATACGAAAGTGACCTCCCTCGCCTAGAGGTTATTTAGGACTGTTACTGTCATGCAGTAACATTCACATTATAATGATTAGTTGTAAACCAGCGTGCCACGTAGTTGGAATGGAACGCGTGGATTTTGGCAGCGCATATTGTATTAATTCTGCGTCGGATTACTATTTAGCGGCTAATCTAATGTTGTTCGTTACGGAATTCCGCGCGCGCGGGGCGAGCCTCGAATACTTTCACTGAAACTACGTGCAGCGGGCCCTAAATTATGTTTGCGAACAAAACACATGCCAGCTGTATATCTATTAGTGTTAGAAGTGTTTTTTCGTCCAACATACATGCAAATGCTTTCGTATATAATATTGCCAAGTGTTCGCATACACTCTAAAAAATCAGAGCCTACCAAGAGAGATTTTCTCTTTGTTGGCGTTAACTTGAATAAAACAAACAAGATATTAAACATATCAACGGAAGCCGATTAATTAAAACAGCAAGTTCATTGGTGATTAAAACAACAATCTAGAATCTTGATAATTTTAACAAACATATTCCTTGTTTCTATCATTATTTTCTTCTTTGTATGATTCGATCATGTTTAATTAGTTACCTTATACACCAATGTTTGTTGAATCAAATCAGAACATGGTTAATTGAACTATGATAAACAATCAATATCATCTTAGTTGATGCATCTAACGTCTTGTTAGGCTCGTATGGAATCAAGATGCTTGATTCTAACTATCACAATCTTGTTAGGAGCAACCAATTTTTTTTTAGAGTGTATGTGTGGGGCTCAAGCCGAGAACATGCAAATGTGTATGCATATCTTATACATTTGGACATGAAATTACATTTATATTAAATTTGTTATTTGTTGATAACTATGCTGCATAAATATAACGAGGTAGAAGGAAAATAGTTCGTCGATGTGTATGGCAACCAAGCGTGTAACGTTTTTCGCGTGGCGTTTGACGCCAAAAGTGTAATTTAGTGATGGAAAACGTAAATTTTCCATTTCGTTTGATGGTATTTGAACAATTAATTATACCATTGTTATGAGATTTTCAAATCTGATAATAATATTGATGGCAACTGAAGTTGACGGCGTGCAAAGTAGGTCGTCGCCACTTCTTTTTACCACGCGAGGTAGGTACCTAGACTTTTCCTTCTACCTCGGAATATTCTGTGGTCCTTTTATATTTAATTTTTTCCCGTTTTAAAATATACAAGGATCATATTTAGTGACATGTCATACAAATTGCCAACCTAAGTACCTACCGATTTTGGGAGGCAAACTTTCAAAAACCCTTCCGGCCACTACAAGCGGAAAACAAAGCGTCTCATGTTTCTAGAAACTTTATGCCAAGTCCTATCTGTCAATCACTATTAAGATTTTTCTAAGCAAGAGTATGACGCGACGTATACGTAACCAGGCACCACATATGGCTGTATAAAGCAAATACAATTTACTTTTTCTCGAATCGGGTTTTACTCGTATGGACACTAAACTTGTCGCTGGGATAAGTTAAGCGTTGATACGTAGAGTCCAGACTACGCTAAGTCTGCAGAGGTCGAAAAAAGGTTTTATTGCAAAAAACACACATGGCAACATCACAAACAAGATGATTACCTAATTAGTCTTGATACTTGGCAAATATCTTTCCGTTTAATATATATAATCTGAAATAAATATTCGGGACACTTGTATACATGTACATATTTAAATATAATATTTAAAGACATTGTAATTATCTAAGATACTGAAACAAATCGCTTAGTTTGGTTGAAACTAGATAGATGTATGCAAGACGCCAGATATTTATTTTAGTAGGTATGTAGCCACATTTTGTAATAACTAAACGGAACAATTATTGCCAAGGACCAAGATTAAATAATCCTCTTGCTGTAGTTTCCGCATGTTGCCATAAATATATTTTTTAATAAAGCCTTTTTTCGACCTCTGCAAACTTAGCGTAGCCCGAGCCCGACTATACCTCTAGTGGTAGTAATGTTAATGTCTTCGTAATCTACAAGCAAACGGCAATTTTTATACTTAAACTATGGAAATATCAACATTTTCGTCCGTTAGTTCGTTCTTTTTGAGCCGTACAACCGACGGATTAGATCCAATTAATGTACTTTCAAATTTCAGCCTCAGAAATTAATTACTGCTAATTATTAACGAGTAGGTACTAAATATTGTCTCAGTGAGAGCGTTTTAGGAGGCCTGTTGTACATTTACTTCTGTTGTTTCTCCAATAAATAAAATAAAATAAATATATCGATTAAGCAAAAATATGACCTCTTGACCTCATTGATTGCGAGCACCTGCAGTCTTAGCCCTCGGTGTGGGATGGTAACAATGATGTAATAAGTAATAATATGTACTAGAAGTCAGTAACAGTAACTAACAACTTATTTGTTGCATTCTAATTTATGAATATTGTATTTGCATGTATACTTGTATACGTATGGCAAATAAATAATTTTGACTTGACTTGACTCGAATGCACAGTAGGTAACCTTTTACTTGAGATGTTGCATGTGTTTCAGGCACTTGGCTCACCGTCGGCGAGTAAGTGAGTAAAATTGGTATAGATGCAATGTTTGTCAATAGTGAATTCAATGTTTGAGACCGGTTGCTATTTTTTAAAGTTATAACATAAGCCGTCATATTTGGCCTGACTTCCCTCCCTTTATGCATGTGACGTAATATGTATACCACAGAAATATAAGATAGAAGGAGATAGTTCGTCGATTTGTATGGGAACCAAGCGTGTAACGTTCTTCGCTTGGCGTTTGACGCTAAAAGTGTAATTTAGTGATGGAAAACATACATATTGCATTTAATTTGGTGTGGTATTTGAACAATTAATTACACCATTATTATCAGATCTTCAAAATCTAATCAAATAATATTGACGGAAACTGAAGTTGACAGCGTGCAAAGTAGGTCACCGTCACTTCTTCCTTCTAACTCGATATATTTCTGTGTGTGTGTGTGTGTTTCTGGATTACCCCTAATTTATGACTTGATATACAATACTGTCCGTTTCCTGTTAGTGACCAGTCGTAACTTAGGAAATATGTGTATACTTACTAACCTACGTTTGGTTGTGTGTAGGTCAGATGGCGGCCATCTGCCGCGCATTGTATGGAAATGCGCGCGCGCAGACTGCGCGGCTGCGCCGGTTGGCAGAACCACAGAATAGAAAGTAAAGTGTCCCAACTCCAAATGGCGATAAACCGGACAACAGTGCATGGATAGAGGCGTGGAATTTGGTAGATGTGGCCTAAAAATAGACACGTTAGAGTGAAAATATTGATTTAAACTTTCACGATTTTCACTCATTATTATAACAAAACGGGACTTAATCGCGTAAAAACATGCTACCGAAACGTCGAGGTAATAGCATGTTTTTACGCGATTAAGTCCCGTTTTGTTATAATAATGACGTTAGAGTGACACATTAAGAAGGGACGGGTACATACTTACTTACCTACCTATGCGACTATGATCAGATATGTTGTAGGTCGGATTCTCTTGTAGAGCATGCCTTCCAGCGATGGCAATCACTCATTTGCTATTACTGAGCGCTAGAAGTGACTGTGTAGCAGTGGCGTGGCGTCTATAGAACCTGATTCCCACTGGCTTGCCTATTTTATAGCATATTTATTTATATGACCGGAGTATCTACTACTCCTGAAGAAAAAGTAATACAAATCTGCTCCGGCTTTACTAAGAATATATTTGACGCCACGCCACTGCTGTGTAGATATAGTATATTGTCTTTTGAGGCGCTTTTGGTAGTCCAGTTAGGTTAATTGGCGGGCCAGAGGATTATCAAATGCGAAACTGGTTACAGAAGCGCGCATAAATTAAAATGCATCAATCGCCCTAACTGAGTTACGGAGCCGATTTTGACTCTTTTCTAATTTAGTAGGAAAAACCATTGCATAAGTGTAAGTAAAGTCACTCTACTTACTTAGGCCAGCATGAGTCACTGCACTAAAATCTCAGAGCATAAAATACTATTCTTACATCTGTGACTAAAATTTTATGAACAGAAAGAAATAATGACTGAAAGAATGAAAGTAATAAATGGGTTATTCTTCAGAAATATGCCTACGGTCACCTTATTTCTCTGGCCCTTTTTCATACTAAATGTATGGAGACAGAGGAATAAGTCGCAGACATATTTCTGAAGAATAACCCAAATATACAATAGCTCTCAGTTGGCATATTGCCGCGGCAAGCCGTGACGCGAAAAGAAACGCGAAAATATGAAAACCATAATGTTTTTGAAATATCTTCGTAATTATAGAAGTTTGGTCGTTCTTCTGCTGTGGTCCTTATATAGATACCTAGTAGCTTGGTTCTCCAATACAAACGAAAACGAGATAAAACATGACTCACCCAAAATTGATAATGTTAAAGTGGATTATTGACATACTGTTCGGAAAAAAACGGATGTATCACAAAGAAATATCAAACATTGAGTAGCCGAAACCACTAGCATGGTAATTAGCATGGATGTTTGAAAAACCGGACAAGTGCGAGTCGGGCTCCCCCACCGAGGGTTCCGTACAAATACTTTAAATAAAGACTATATTATTTAAAATTTAATAACAAATGTACATTTAGTTTTAATTTTTTTCCCTATACTTGTAGTATATATACGACGGTATTAATTGCCAAATTTTATAGTTTTAGGTTAACGGAAAGTACCCTTTACATTTTGGTTTCCTTGAGAGAGTCGAAATGTACGTGTTTTGTGACATAAACAGCCATATCTTTGTTTTACGTCAATTTAGAAACTTGATTTTTTCACAGCTTCAAGAGACCATAGACCTGATCATATAACAGACTGACGGACAGACGGACATCAAAGTGATCTCATAAGGGTTCCGTTGTTTTCCCTTTGGGGTACGAAACCTTAACAATGATAATAAGCTCTGATATGTTGCTATGGTTTATTGAAAGTCTACCGTGGGGTCAGCGGGAGCCGCGGCCGTCGCCCAGTGTCCGGCCGGGCAGTTTTTGCGCGGCGCTCGCGCATGTAAATGCGCAGCAGCTGCGGCGCCGCCTGGTCTGCGCCCGCGCGACCCTCGCCCAATCTTACGGACGACTCCGGTTCCTTCCTCATAAAAGAAGCAAGCACGTTAAGTCTCAGTTTGAGCAAATACATGAAATATCTTTCTTCCTAGATACTGCAGGGGTTCTACTCAGGGGAGTCGATCGCATATTTACGTCCCTCGCTTGCAGCTCGGGCCGCAAAAATCTGCAATCTCGGCATTTCTTTGTTTTACCACCCTAGTTGTATAATGTACTATATTCGTGACAGCACAAAAGGAAGAAAACAGTAAAAAATAAATAGTAGAGCAAAAGCTTCCACAAATCATGTAAGTACTACATAAAAGTGCCACCGCTCGCTATAGATCTCTTCTGTACTGTAGTCGATTATTAAATAAAACAATACTCCTTAGCCGTGTCGTGATGTCGGTGGACCTTCATACCAGTACTTCCCACTGTTCGGGAGATATAGTTTTCCTGCTTGCTTGGAAATGCTGTGGATGTGGAACGAGCTCCCTGCGCAGGTTTCCCGAACAACGTGCTTTCCAACGTTACACACTGTCCGAGAACGAGAACCTGCTACAACGTGCATTTGGTTTCAAAAATATCTACTTAGGTCACGAGGTCGGCAGCTTTTATTCGTTTAAAGTAGTGTTTTTCAAACTATTTCATGGCACGACCCCTTTTGTATGTGAAAATATTTCGCGACCCCACGATCCTCCACGATTTCTAAGGTGAATTTTATTCCGTTAGACTTATGTGCTTTTTTTCCTTTTTGCCTGAGATTTCTGGACCCTCGCGACCCCGTTCTAGAGGCTCGGCGACCCCCAAGGGTTCGCGACCCACACTTTGAAAAACACTGGTTTAAAGGGTTCAATACGTAGGGACGATACAATGTCAATCATGCGTGCAAACCGGCGAGTCCTGACGGGAAGGTCCCCGGAACCGGAACTGTATTGTTTCAGCGCGCCATTGTCTGCGCGCGCCGATATTTATGCCGCTCGAGCACCTGCTGGCGTCACTCTGGCCAAAGGGCGGGGGGTGGTGGTCAGTGCGGGGCGCATACGCCCTTGCTGCGCCGGCGCCGGTCAGCTGCGGACACTTGTCACGGGTGATTGGGGTGACATTGCCGGCTTTGTGACGGGCTGAGTTATTGTTTTTGCAACTTGCGCGAGTTACGACGCAAGAATTCGGATACATACTTAGTTTTAAGGACATTTATTGTCCTGCTTCATGTCTTAAGCTACCTACAACTGGTACTACTATTAATCTGTTAAACCGACTAGAATATTCCAATGTTTTACGTTACCTTAATATTAAAATTCAGTTTTAAATAACCAAAAGCAAGTGAGTGATTAATAAGCAACCATAAGCACACAAATCTAAAATCATTCAGTTATCATAAAACTCTATTTTAACCTATCTATCTAATCTAACCTAAGCATAAATAACACGGAGTGCTTTCCTTTCGGTAGCTAAATTCATTTGATATCATGATTAACTCGGATAAACACAGTAATTGAATTAAAACGATCAAATAACATCATTACTTCGCGAAATTTCCTTTAACCTGGGAACAGACAGAAGTGCGTCAGCGAGGGTGGTTTTTAATGAAAGTGTCAGGCACGTGTGTGGAGGGTAGTGGATCAGCGGCGCTGTTCATTACCAACGTACCTACTCAAATTAAGTTTGTTCGCGAACTTGAACGCTGCAATTGAGCTTCGCACTCAAGTCTTACTGATATTAATTAATATCGAACTTTAGCGGAAGCGTCAAGCCCACACAAATGCATTAATATTGCAATACGTACCCTTGGTCAAATAACGACGCATGTGACTTTACGTCCAAAGTTTTTTTATCGCTCAAAAGTCATACAAATCATACGAACTACATGATACACACAGATCCTGAAAAGTTGTCATTTTGCAGATACGTCGTTATTTGACCAAGGGTACGAATTCTGTACAAAAGCAGGTGTTCGGGCGTTCAACGTTGTTCAATCTAGTGATACAAACACCATTTTCGAGCAAGTGTGATGAAAAAGTATCTTACACCACTGTCTATAACGATACGACCTCAGTCGTCTTAGATATTTATGCGTGCCGAGTATCATTATCATATATTATTATCGATGACTGTACCTAACATAAATGCCCTAGTGTTGACACGCTGCTGTCGCCTCTATAGCTAATGAATGACTTAACATCCAAGATGGCAACTACTAGATTCATGTTGACCACTCGGACTCTACCTTATTTGTTTTCTTTAAGTTTATGCAGTTATTTCTGTTAATTAGCATAGTAATTCATGATGATAGATCTACGCAGATTTCTAACAATTTCTAACCAATAGGTGATTATGTGCGTTAATTAGAAATGATGGCCATTACCAGATTGTAAGCGCCACAGGTCAATCCACATCGACAGATATAGCAGGACGACTTGCGTGCCGTGCGCGCGCGCCCGGTGGCCCGCTGCCCAGCCTCTGCGTTTTAGGGTAATTCCCAATAACCATCGACCATAAATCGCCCGGCGGCCACTCGCGCGCATGCAGATCAGCCCATTACAATAATTTACCATGATCGGCCGCTAATTACGCGCGCTGAAGCTTTAACGACTAATCATTCATGTACATGCGATTCTAACGCAACAGTACCGAGTAATTTATCTGGCGCGGCGCACTTACATGGATGTCAGCGGGGAATTAAAATGCCATACTTGAATGTTAATTTGTTTGGACATTTGTCCGGTTTCTTTTATGGTGCTGCTGAATGGGCAGGAATACATAAATGATAGGTATGGCGAGCGGCGCTCATCAGCAATGGAAATGTCATGCGTTCGCAGGTCGACGGACAAAGGTGACAAGAATGCGTGACAACTGTTACAAGTTTGGAATGATCTTCAACTTGTCGACAACGCGACTAATAGGTACTTGTAATGTGCACTATTTAATTTGATTATGGCTTTGTCTAAGTTAAGTTACTTGGCGATGGTCGATGGGGCGTAAATGATTTCGAACGGAGACCATGAACCGAAACTAACAATCGAACTTTTTACCGATTTAAGTATTCCCTTAAATTTGACATCAATAGCACTTTATTTCAGTAGAAATTAATTCCTACCAGATTCCATCTTGTATCGTGAGGTAGATCTGACTATATCATTGTTATGAACAACATAAACAACTTCCACAACAAAAGCCAGTGAAACGGTTCGCAGAAAATGAAATATGAAACAATTCATTCCAAATTAGACGCAATGAAACATACTCGCGGAAAATACCGGTAGTTCCCAGGAGCCTCGCTAATTTTAATTATAATAACAGCTAGCCAACCTCCTTCCGCGCATTCTGTCATTCGCGATCTGTGCGTTAAACATCAAAGCTGTTAGCGTAAATCATCTCACGATGCGAGGAATGACAGCCGAGGAATGGCCGTGGTACTCTACATATAAACAAAGCTGGTCACAGTCGCAGGCTTAGAGCAATGCGGACTACGTAGAGCTTATCATTTT
The DNA here is from genome assembly GCA_947034925.1 of Eudemis profundana. Classification (NCBI taxonomy): domain Eukaryota; kingdom Metazoa; phylum Arthropoda; class Insecta; order Lepidoptera; family Tortricidae; genus Eudemis; species Eudemis profundana. Next base: position 46,871,662 of record OX344795.1, on the reverse strand, counting down.
TTATTGCAGCATTAACGTTTGCGAACGAATTCTAAATATTTTATTAGAGGATAAATAAGTACACCTAAATCAGCAATACTGGTCAAAAACTGCAACACCATTCGTTCGACCAATGTTGCTAGTTCAGATTTGTAACTTGTAACACCGTGAAACGGGTTTAAGACTGTCTATACATATTATATGCACCAGCTATTGCCTGGCAAAGTCGCAGCGGTTACAACAGCTATCACCATCTGCATGCGACATGACGTATTCCTAGTATTCCTACTTGTGATAGGATGATCCGCGGACAATGCGGTTCCCGCGGTTTCCCTCGTTACTCGTACGCTAATTTGCCAGTCTGTGTTAAACAGTCGAACGAGCCGTTTCACTCATTGTTCCAACTTCGTATTGTTGACGTAAATGGGTAGAAGTTTGAGAATTCGTCTTAAGTAAGAGTTAAGTTCGTACAAGTAAGTAATTAAGAGGATTAAACTGTGTTTATTAGAAGTCGCGCCAAATCTGAAACATGTATGTAGATTGTTGCGGCATGAAAACTTCACAGCTAATATACCATCGCTGACGGCTCTCCAAAATTTATTCTATGATGAATTCTGGAATAGCTTGACAAATAATTCCATTTTATTTAGGTACGTGATTTATGTCTACGAGCCGGCTCTTTCTATGGCTTTCACGTTGTAAAAAGAAACGAGATTTCCGAATGCTCCCAAAACATGTTGAATGGAAGTCTCGTCTATTTTTACAACGTGAGTGATTAGTTTTTAATTCAATATGTTAGTATTTTAAGGATCGTCCATAAGAAGCAATAAATTTAGTAGATACCTCGGCAGAACTATAACGGAACGCCATGCAGAAACGTATGGATATACATCGCATAAGTAGGGAGACCAGAATGAACAACCCATAAACACGAGCACTTGCAAAAGGGTGCCGACGATATATGAAAGCGATATCGCCAACAACTATCCTATCAATTTGGCGAGTTAATTACAGTTGAATGCAGTTATGTAAACTTTTTTAGTACCATTTTGCAAAACATAAATGTATGGTCGTTTATCGACATGGATAACGATCTCTAAGTAAGTGTCCATATAATGTATGTATGTAGACACTTTATTTCATTGCACAAAATAGTACAAGTTACAGGTACAGTACCTAGCTACCAGCTACAAAGTTAGGATATAATGGTAAATATATTTAGAAAGGCGAACTTAACCCTGTATGAGACATGAGACGTCATCGTCAACGACGGCGCTAATTCTCTAAGAGCGATGGATGATTCAAGGTCCAGGTATGTATAATAAAACTAGGTATTTTCTTCCCGCGAAAGTTGATGATGTCGTGTGAACTACATGAGCATATTGAAACCCGAATACAATGGCAACATTATCGTAACGCAAGCTCACTTTCGGGAAGAAAATAATGTTAATTCAAGTTATGCTCACAGATAGGCAGGCCTCGGACACTGAATACTGCCGAATCTGGCTCAGCCCTTAAAGTGGTTTTCCACCGGCAGGGTGAGACGAGACGCGACGCGGATTGAATTGAAATTTGTATGAAATTTTCAATCCAATCCAATAGCTAGGAGAGGATAACCACTTACTCATTGTATAAAAGCAGTAATTTTTTTTTTTTTTATTAAAGCATTAACGACTGCCAACGAATTCTAAATATTTTATTAGAAGAGAAAAATTGAAAAATTATATGTCTCGGGCAGGATCCTGCCCGAGACATATAATTTTTCAATTTTTCTCTTCTAATAAAATATTTAAAAGCAGTAATTTTTCTCCCTACAAAAGGTACATCGCGCGCTTGAATGTGTGCGCGCCGTGTACAAACGCACTACAAGCAAAGATTTAAGAATGCGCCAATATGGATCGCACTCACACTCGTGCTATCGCGCGTCTGTATGAACACGTGTCGCACGCTCCTATAAACGGCCGAAGTTAAGACCACTTGTTCGTCGTTATACTTTGCCATAGTGCACGGGCGGGTCAGCGGCGGTTTTTGCCGCTCGCCACTCGCCGCCGGCATTCCGCCCGCGCCGCGCAAGAAACATCAATCTGCGCTTTTTCATTAACCCCGCTTCCTCTCGTATTGTCCTCGGCCCTTTGTCGGCACTGGCCGAAGGACACTCGCAGGGCTGACGCTTTCTAAACTTGTTTTAGTTTCTTACATGAATTGTATAAATTATAAGGCAGTGAAATGAAGTGGTCCAATGATAGCAACCTTCCCCTATACACGTTTACGATAAATTACACATCATACTATGCTACATATATTATGCTACATCTTAGGCTTCATCGTCATTTAACATCAGGTGCGATCGGGGTCAAATGCTTGTCTATCACACATAAAAAAAAATCGGGGGAGCGAGCGACCGTGGCGACGGGCAGATCCCGACTGGCGTATTGCTACGCATTTAAGTTTGCTTGTATTGCTTTCGTATATGGCGCGAACACATACAAGCGGCGCGATGTACCTTTTGTTGCAAGGAATATTACTGCTGTTGTACTGGGGTTGGGGCGAGCGAGGGCAGCCCTTGTTCCGGCGGCCGAGGGCGGGCCCGCGCTTGAATAACTCACCGCGGCACGCCCGAGGCTGCGCGCGCGCTGCCCTTGAGTGCAATGTTACGTCAACAGCTATAATACTTGCTTCTTGTTGTCATTGTGGAAAGGAGGCAGGTGGTTGGACTCAATCATGTATTTAAGTCATGATTTCGTATTATTAGATTGTTCGATTAAAAGATGAAATAAATCAAAGAACGGAAATAATACCGGTATTTTTGTATGGAGAGAATACCGGTATCCGAGCCCTGGATGGTACTGACATGCAGGACGGTAGCGTAAGGGCTGACAAAAGCGTAATAATGAAGCATAGAGTTTCTCGAGCTGACGCATATTATCAACCTCATGTAAGAACTAACTATACCTACATTGATTGATTTGATGCCGATGCAATACATTGTGCGACTGGCACCACTGCTTGAACGCGATAGCAGTTGGGAACTTGGCAGGAAATTGATCATTATCTACTAATATGTAAGCGAAACAAAAGGATGTCATACAGGGCACCTGTAAATGACGGCGCCGTGTACCGCCGCAAAACCCAGCGGGAAAACAATGGCGGTCATGTGCACGACCCCACCACACCCATTGTTACACGGTCCTTAGGGCGCGGCCCCATGTCGACGGCACGGCGCCGTCCACCGTGGAACGGCACGACGCCGTCACCGTGCGACGGTACGGCGTCGTGCCGTCGGACGGCGCCGTCAACGGCGCCGTGAACGGTGCCGTGGACGGTGTGACGGCGCCGTGAACGGTGCCGTGAACGGTGTGACGGCGTCGTGGACGGTGTCGTGTACGGCACACGGTACCGTGTGCGGCGCACCGCACACTGCACTCTTCCCGCTACACTGTGGATCGAAAATCGACTCTCCATAGAAATAGGGACTTATTTTTGTAGGTGTATAATTTTTTGATTGAAATCGTATCCTTTCATCATTTTTAGGGTAAAAAATGATTTTGAGAATGGGATTTGGCTAAAAAACCGACGAGTAATAATTTTTTTTCTTTAATTAAAGTTATTATAAAAATTAAACCGTCTTCAAATAAAAGGAAAGTTTTATGCCAGCAATTTTTTCTGTCTTCCGGCCGCTTTCCGACTCCGTCGAACAGAAAAATTGTATATAAACCTTGGCCAGTAAATAAAGAAAGCCTCCGATCATATGTAATTGTCGGCCGAGGCGAAGCCGAGCCACTGCTTACTTTACTGGTCTATGTATGTAATATAGTATTTGAGCGTCTCGTAGCGTAGGTACTTCCAAATATGAAGGCTAACACCGACTTCAAAAAAATAGTGTTCATAAAACTTTTATTTCTTCCCTTTTTGAAGTCGGTTTAATTTTTAAGTATTTTTTTTATTTCTTGATTTTCTTAATTTCAGTAGTGATCGAATTACGCTGTTAAGTAGGTACAAGTTTTCCTAGTGACTGATACACACATAACTCTATCTCAAAAACTACTGAACCCATTTTGATGAAAGTACACATTGACATTGCGAATTAAACCGAATGATGATGATATAATCACAAAATTAAAAAAATTAAAATAACCGACTTTCAGTGAACCTATTTTGATACGAGATGCACGAGTGAATATGAACAATTCCCAAATCGCCGTATACAGGGTGGGAGGGACTATACCGACAAACTTTAACTATAGATTCTAACAACTATTGGGAGTAAAAAAAGTTATGTGATGTATAGTCGAAAAATGCTTACTTTCAGAGATATTAATTATTTTTTAAATGAAAACTCCCAAGTGTGTAACAAGCCCTAATAAATGTGACTAAGATAGTTTTACTAATTTTTTTAAATCCTTTAACTAAACAGCAATTAACCTTCGCAGTATTTGATGGTAAGCGACTACGACGAGGCCAAAAAAATTGACCTTTCGTTTCCATTTTTGCTTTTTTTTCTTTTTGATAACTTTTCCTCCAGTAAGGACATGTTTATAACGAGGGGCTGAATTTTCTGATTTAGTTTGTTCCATAAGACTATTAATGTAAAATGACAATATTCGACCCATGTTGATATAACATTATTTACTCGTCACACCACCAGGAATTCATGGCTTAAGTATGTCGGTATAGTCCCTCCCACCCCGTATATGCCTATAATATTAGAAGAGTTCCCTCGATTTCTCCAAGATCCCATCATCAGATCTCGGTTTGATTAGACCACTCTGGAGGACAAATCCGTTTCAAACAAAAATTGGTCCAGCTGTCTTCGAGTAATAGGGTAAAAAATGAAAACCGTCCTTCTTTTGTGGAAGTCTGTTAATAACGGACTTCAAATGAAGAGATTCGATAAGAAATGTACAATTCACTATGAAAAATACCCAAATCGCTATATTTTTCTCGATTTTCCAAGATTCCATCATCAGATCCTGATTTGTTTGCAAGGGGACTACCTCAGAGGTATACCCTTTCAAATAAAAAAAGAATTTTCCATATCGGCTTAGCCATCTTCAAGTAATCGGGGAGCAAACCTACATAGAATGTTCTCTTTGTTTTGAAGGCGGTTAACACTAGAAATTCATTTGTAATAAGAAATGCACGAGAAACTATAACCAATACCGAAATCGCTATATGTGTGCCTATAATATTTGAAGAGTTCCCTCAATTCCTCCAACATCCCATCATCAAGTCCTGATTTGGTTGCAATGGGACCACCTCTACAATATTCAAACATCATTCTTTCAAACAAAAAAAGAATTTATAATTGGTTCAGCCGTCTTCGAGTAGGCAATCGGTGAACAAACACACAAAAATAACGTCCTTCTTTTGAAAAACGGTTAAAAAGTCGCCGCGACCTCACTCATTCTCAGTGTGCCATACCCCGCGATTTTTCTATACAAATTGATGATTCTAGATTCGCCGCAGTGTGAGATTCGCCTAAAACAAAACTACCGAGCCGTGCGCCGTCCACCGGTGCGGTGTGCCGTTCACGGCACCGTGGACGGCGCCGTCACACCGTTCACGGCACCGTTCACGGCGCCGTCACACCGTCCACGGCACCGTTCACGGCGCCGTCCACGGCGCCGTCCGACGGCACGACGCCGTGCCGTCGCACGGTGACGGCGCCGTGCCGTTCCACGGCGGACGGCGCCGTGCCGTCGACATGGGGCCGCGCCCTTACTCGATGCTGTACGATGTCATGTGTTGCTACCAGGGCGCGGAACCAGTATTTTGCAAAAACCCCGAATAAGTCCAATATTTTGAAATTTTTTATGCTTTCTAAAATAAAATAAAATGAAAATATAGTACATTACTGCAGAGGCCAGCCGGCAACCCCATTTCCCGCCGAGGTATGTATAGTGCTTTTCTCAAATATGCAATGAAATAAATAAACTTACTAATAACCTAAATAATATTTTACAAAACAGAAACTTTCTGTCAGAATGTGACATATTATATTCATAGACAATGCAAATGTCAAGTCACGTTCGGAAACCATAGCAAAAGCTGTTTCAGTTTACATTTTTACCGCGAATATTTAGATGAAATATTTTAAATGTGTATTCGTATAGTTAAAATACTACTTTATTTTATTTAACAAACAATAAATAACAAAAACAATAAATTATCCTAAACTAAAATAATTATACTAAACCTAAAACTAAACTACCTATTAAATTATATCTAAAAAGGGCCCCCGTGGCATGGTGCCAAAGATGCTGGCAGCATTTCCTCGCTGTATGGCAATACTAATGCGCTGAGCGAGGAAGCTGCCAGCCCTTTGATCTCCGGAGGTGTCGACGAGCCGTTTTGAAATGTCCTTAAATAGGAGCTTACCGCAAGGACCCCACGGGCCCAGGGTCTCGACGCCGAAAGGCACGAAGTGGTATTGGGAGCCGAGACCCTGGTATTTGAGTTTTTTGCGTGATTCGGCCGCCTCTGCCGCCGCCCCTACCCTGAAAGAGGTCCGTGGTAGATGTGAAGGCGCTAGTGTATCGGCGCATGTCGCGTCCCACACCAGCACTCGACCCATCGTCCACGGAACCAGGGACATCCCGTCGGGCCTCTTGCCATCATCTCTGGAGATCCCATTAGGTTCCAGGATTGCGGGCACGTTAGCGGTGGCGAGGGCCCGGCGGATGATGTCGTTCAGGGTGGCGTGTCTGGAGAAGCGACCGGCGCTCAGTTGGCATGATAACCCGTGGTGTCCCAGCTCGTCGACAGATGTGCCACAGGGGCATTTGTGTGGACTGCAGACCTTGACGCCTAGGCGTGTACTTACGACAAGCCTGAGGGTGTCTGCATCCAGGAATGTACCTGTGGCGGCGGACGGATAGGCGTGCAGCCACTGGCCGGCTTCCCATTCTGCAGTTGCTAGTAGCCGCGCCCGCGTATGTCCGGAGCTACAGTTTAGGGCATTTTTGTAACTTAATTTTGCTAAAGGGTCGTCCCAGCTCCGTTGTATTTTTAAATTTTCGGGAAGGTTTAGGCTCGGACAGGCAATTTGCCACGCCCTCCTAGCATCGTCCAGACCCGCCGTCTCGTAGTTTAAGGGACATGCCCTGAGGATTTTTCCTACGAGGACGGACGTGCCGTGAACGGATGATAGGAAGGCTGGCAAGGCGACACTGGAAATATTGCGCGTCCCTAGCCCACCATATCTGATAGGCAGGGAGGCTTGGGCCCAAGATTGTTCGTTGAGCTGGATGTTGAGAATGGATTCCAAAGAGTGTTTTATTATGTGATCAATCGGGAGGAGCGAATTTTGGTGTTTCCAGAATGGGCAACAGCGGAGTAGGTATGTAAATTTCGGGACAAAAAGACAGAATTTTAGGATCGTTAGGGCGGAGTGTGAATTAATTTCGAGCAGACGGTCAGCGCTGTACTGGAATTTAGAAATTGCAGCCGAGATTATGTCTGGAATTGCCTCTTCGTATATTGGTGACCCAAGGAGGCTTAGATTCTCTTTCGTGAGTATTCTTATGTTTGGAGTCACGGCGTTAAATTTCTGAATCATGGCTGGGTGGTCACAAAGGTCGCCGTTTAGGTACAGTTCACATTTTTTGAAATTGAGTTCTAATCCAATTGATTCAAACTTGCTTATGATGCCTAAGAGGTCAGACAGTACGGTGTCGGCGTCTCCTCCTAGAGTCCCATCGTCGAGGTACCACACATTGAATTTCGACTGTAAATTTTGAGTTGCAGAGTTGATCGCGAGACTAAAGATGGCTGGTCCGAGCGGATCACCCTGTTGACAGCCAACTTCCGAGGAAAGTTCGTGGTATCTGTAAATTAATTTTGAAGGGTCTCCATAACATTGTAAGAGGTAATTATAGATTTCTGGGGTATGGTTTCTGACTTCTGACAGCAGTGCGTCCCTATTAACCGAATTAAACGCGTTTTTGACATCAATTTTGAGAAGCACCTCACACTGGTTGTTGGTTAAACAGGTGCGCAGGGCGTGAACGGCAGCTTCGCCTCCTCCTCTGGTGCCAAAGCCTAGTTGAATCGGTTCGAATTGTTTTTGGAGTTTAGGTAGGATATGCCGGACAGCGATTTTTGATGCCAAACGCCGTAAAGTTGATCCGACGGCGATGGGCCTGATGCCTCCATCTTTTTTGGTGAGGGCAATTAGATTCGCTCCATATATTATAGGTACGAATGTTGAGTTTACGTTTCCGGAGAGCATAAGGTTGATTAATTTAGTGAGAGAGATAATCAGGCGTTTGCCCGCGTCACCAGTGCAGTGTGAGGTGAGGTCTTTTAGGTGTTGTGGGGAAATTCCGTCAAGGCCCGCCGCAGAACCGGTTTTGAAAGAAATGATCGCGTCTTGGACGTCTTTTTCCTCAATGCGGAGGCAGACGTCTGGTCCTGTTGGCGGATCGAAGAAGAGTGGTGTAGTTGGAGCCGGGGGGTGTTTAGCCTGTAGTGCCAAGAGGGTTTCTGTAGAGTCCGGTGACAGCACATCACTCGAGAAGAGGAGGCGCGCGGCGCCCTTAAGATCGCCATCGCCTACCTTTCCTTCTACTGTTTTTTGGAGATCGTATGCTTAAAATTACAATTTAAAATTGTTGATAATGTGTTATTTGTTATGTTCATGTCAATTTTAAATAAATAAAACTGTAAAATATAGCAAACATCGTTTTTGTTTTTTTTATGGCTGAATGCCGTGGTGCTGTGGCCCAAATAAATGAGAACGGAAATTTTAAAAAATAATAGATTGCCGGCCCAGGCCGGCAATGTAAGTATGAAATTCCATTACGTGCCAAGCGTCAAGCTGCACCGGAAACGGGGTGTTTTGCGGCCTATTATTAGGCACGTAATGTCAACATTTCATGCCATGTTTGAGATTTTTTTTTTCTGCAAGTATTATTAGTATCCTCAAGGGCTCTATTACATTTATTTTGTCGCATAGGTAGCTATGGGACAAAATAACGTAGTTGGGTAAATTTTCAGCGTGTCTGCCGTGGCGTTATTTGTCATTACATTACTGTTCCAGGGCGTTCTTGAAAATTATCATTCCGTTCAGATCCCGCCTCTTTAGGACTGCATTTTTGGACATCTGGGGGCACGGGAGTGTTCCCGCCAGGTCGAGCAAAACACTGTCACTGACTCTTTTATAGTTCCCAAATAAAGAATCCTCTACGGGTAAATAATAGGCAAACAGAAAAATAGTATACAAACCTCGGCCAGTAAATAAGAAAGCCTCAGATCACATGTTTATGTAATGATGTAATTGCACGTGATCTGAGACATTTCTTACTTTACTGGCCTAGATGTGTAATAGGTAATACCTTACACAACTAGGGTGGTAAAATAAAGAAAGGCCGTGATCGCGCAGATGTTTGCGGCCCGAGCTGCACTGCAAGCAATGCAATGAATGAATTTATTGCGTACCTATTGATATTTGGGTTACATTACGTTATCTGTACAGAATACAGAACAGATGGATAATAGGTTCTCCAAAATCTACCTTTCTTTGCAGGCCTACACGCATTTGTCAAATTATCAGAATAATCGACATAATTATTACCTATATTTTTAAGGGCATATTAGTCGGCAAATACCTCGTTCTACACGATTGGCTTTCTTTCGAATTGATTCCATGACGTCGTTTATGGAGTCGTAAACTACTTCGAAATAAATATGACGTTAGCGGAAGGTATCGCGGGATCTAGGCTCATTAACGACAGCACCACGTTGAAAAACTAAGTCGCCCTCGGACCGGAACCCTGAAATTCCTTCATGACAGAAAAATATAGGCGCATTCCTTGAAAATTCCGAATATCGGGCGCATATGGCGAGGGCAGGTGCGGCGGAAGCGGCGATGCGACGCCGCGCGACACTGACATTGACTCATTGCTGATCGAGCGGTGGGTGCCGTCACGTGTCACCTTGTTGGCAGCCTTCTTGTTATGACCGCAGCAAAATCATACTTATAGCCTGTTTTATTCCGCTCCATACGCGTCATACTTAGGTTCTCCTCCGTGAAATGTACTTGTCAGTAGCGTATGGAGATCACAGAAATCAATCCTCATGTATAAATAGGTACCTACTGTAGAGACCTAGCCGTCTCTACAGAAGAATTATAAACATAATTCGAACATCTGTCGGTCTAACATAATGTTTTAATATAAAATATTGATTCTGTTCTCATCTGAGCGCCAGCACAAAGATCTTGTTTTCTTTGGAAATAATATAATCTAAATTGACCAGTGTGTGACCAGTGACCATATGTGTTTCCGTTTAACCTTCTCTGAGTAGACCCCCCCTACAGTACCTTACTTGACTTCACAGCCTGTACCTACTTTTAATCGACTTAAAAAACGGGAGTGCATTGTGAGAATTGTAAAGTTTTTACAATTTCAACAGAATTTACAAATTCTTTTCATTTTAGTTATACATACTTACCTACCTACCCTGAAATATTGTATGTGATGCAAACTGCCGACATTGTTGTGTGTGAGCCGCGGTGTCAGCGTCAGGACAGCCGCGGGGGCGCCGGCGGAAGAACGCCTGCCGTCGGCCCCGTTATGCCTGCGTCGTCCACAACAGCTATCAGACTTGACTCATATAGCTCATACTAAGGCAATAGGGTGTTTAAAAAGTTAATTTGAAGTTAATTAAAACAAAAATATTGCTTTGCTAATCCGCGATATGAGAACGCGTTAGACAATTAGTGCTAGCCTGTTAGGGTATAATATGCGTATTTTTTCATGCGTTCACTTGCAAAATAAAAAACCTGCAAATAAATATGGTTTGCGATGGCGGATTGCGGTGGTGGTGGTTGGTTTGAAAATACGCAATTAATTAAAACGGGCTAGCATTCATTGACTAACCCGTTCTCATATCGCGGATAAGCAAAGCAATATTTTTGTTTTAATTAACATAGATTTCCGCAAATAACGCCTGATTCAATATTTTTTTTATTCTTGAACTTATTTATAGGTACTACCTAACTTACTGTAGTTCAGAAATTTCGGTATGATGAATTTCACCACATCTTGTCTAAAATATAAATTAACCTTCATAGCCTGCTTCATTGGTCAGACCAAATGCCAGCCCGCGAGTTAATCCGTGGGAATTTCCGTTTTTTTAGGGTTCCGTACCACAAAAGGAAAAAACGGAATTCTTATAAGATCACTTTGTTGTCCGTCTGTCAACACCCTTTATCTCGAGTTGAAATTAAAACCATATACTCATGTATTTTGTTCCTGAGCCTTGGATGTTTTCTAATCTAGTAACTAGTAAGTATATAAATATAAAATAAATAAATAATAAATGTATGTATATCGCCGTCTAGTACCCACACTACAAGCATTGCTTAGTTTGGAACTAGGTCAATTTGTGTAAGATGTCCCCACAATATTTATTATTTTATTTTATTATTATTTGGCTATCTAGTGTGGTGGAACATTTAGCCGAGTGACTCGCGGCCGGCGGTTCGGCACTTCAACAGGCCTATGCAATGCGCGCAGGGATATGATGGATACCTAATATGGATATGTTGCCGCTAACTGGTTTAGATAGCCATTTGATTAACTGCCTAGCCTTTTCATTAAACACACTCCTTATTTTAGGTTAGGTTTGTTAGTCAGCTTGTGTCCCTCAGAGCAGAAATAGAAGCCCCGCGCAGCGGGGCTTCGTCGACCTGCTGGCGGGCCATAGTTTAGTGAAAATGCTGGGCAGTTAACCAGTTGGCTGCGACAGATACACGCTTTGATATCCTCACCATAGGAGCGTTCCCAAATGCGATGTATACCTACCTATTTAGAAAACTCAGTCGTACATAGCGACTGCTACGAATGGAACCCGGGACGTTGCGATCCCTGGCCCACCTCTGCAGCCATCCATCATCTCGTTAAGATTTACACTCACGGACAATGAATTCGGGTCACTTTCTATATAATTGTATGTATGTATGTATGTAAACACTTTATTGCACATAAAATCATACAGAAACAGTACAAAGAACAACAATAGTTCATAGAAAACGACCCGAATTCACTGCCCGTGAGTGTATTATTAAATCAGATTTGATTTAACGATGAATGTTTACCGCTCATCAAATATAAAATTAGAAACATCAACCCGGTATCTAACCTATTTAATTTGGCCATTTCGGGTTTGGATTTCTTTGTAGTTTTTATATGTCTGTTAAAGTTTTAGTTACTACCTATCCAAAGATTTACTGCACTTAATCGTTCTCACTCAATGATTTCAAAGGTCAATGTTTTCACTATGAATCGAGGGTTAATTTCATTATGTAGGCCTGTGCTTTAATTGTTGGTCAAACAATTGTTTATCTACCTACCTTCAAACCTTTTTTATGTTTGTGACTTCATAACATCAATACGCCACAAAGAAAGAATACTTACCTAGGTAGGACATGTAGGTACTTAACAGTGATTGGCACAGTTGTAAGTTGCAGTTAAAAATCCATGCTCTAAGTCGTGTTTTATGAGTCTTACTGAAAAGGAACGTTATTCTTTCTTTCTTTTCAGGCTTTTGATATTTTAATACTAAGTATAACTACTTTACCTATCTGCTAACCCGACTCAGATAAACCATAACATGATTTATTGCGTTTTTTTGTCATTAAGGAACTATGTTTGAGGCGTTTTAAATTCAAGAAGCTAATAAGCTTTTGCGTTATCTGTTATCACATTAACATGTTTGCAATTAAAATACTGCCGTTAATTAGCCATAAAACTGTCGCTATTTGGTAACGCAGGGCTTATTAGATTTTTTGCGACTTAATTTATAGTGTCGCCGTTATCAGCCGGAGTGCTATTAATCGCAGCAACACGGGCTAATTAGGACGGTCAAGTCGGGCGTCGGGTCAGGTCGGCCGCCCGACGTCGGCCGCCCACCCACCGCGCACACTAGATTCCACGCTCGCCGCGTTTTTTTACACCCTAATTAAGCTAATTTATCGAGACAATAAGAGAAAATTATTGGTACCGGTGTGCGGCTACCGGCCGCTTTATGAGAGGTATTAAATCGTCGAATTTAAGGCGGCTACCGGGCTTCTCGCCCGCCGTTTGATGCCCCAATAAATATACAAAAGATCCCATCAGATAAGCGCTCGTAACGACGTCAGAGCCGACGGAATTCTTTTGACAACGCCTCGAAATGCCAGCGACACGGCGCGCCCCCGCCGTCGGCGGCCGAATCTAGAATGTGATCGCGAGGTGACGCAGGCTCTCGCGCGGATAAAGCGGAGGCTGCGGCGATAAAACGACCCTTTAACGACCTTTTAACAGTCGTTAAACAACGGCTGCGCGGCCACTGCTTGTCCGCCGATAACATCGGACAGATCTTGCTCGATCCCATCTCTTTAATGTTGTGGTCGAAGCGATAATGAAGGTGGTCCTAATCACCTTGAACCCTAGTTAACGGTTTGGTTCATTCAAAGGTTTTTTTTATCCTGCTTTGATCCAGGGGCGTATTTACCCTAGGGCCATCCGGGCCATGGCCCGGGGCGCCAATCGGCCAGGGGCGCCGTAGCCGCCCCGGGCCGATTGCCTTTTGTTCTGGTTTTGGCGCCATTCAACTGACTTTTACTTCTCACCTTTTTTTATTTTATCGAAACTACGGTCGTAAGTTAATTTTCGTCAATATCTACGGAGCGCGTCTGTTATTAAGGTTGAACGTTTTAGAGAATTTTCATACAAATTTCAGTCCCGTTTTTCTCCAGCCGTGATCATTTTCTGTACTTGAAACATTATTAGTTCGATAGTACTTTTCCTTCTGATTCCGCCAATAAGAAAAAAATACCGAAAAAATGAGAAATATTCTAAATAAATCCATTTGAAAACTAATAATTTTTTTATCAAACCGTTGTTTGTGTGAGTGTAGAGTATCGTGTCGGTGTAAACAAAAGGGCGGCATTTATCAACAACAGCTGATTCTGGGTGTCAAAAGAATGCCTAGATTGTTTAAAACCTACTCCTAAAACTTCTGGCCGCTAAGCTAATAAAAATTAAAAAATAAAGTGCTGTCAGCCGGTGTCGAAGTTTATCTCCATCAACAAATTTCATTTCCTAAACTGAGTTCAAGAAGGAGGTGGTATTGCATTGTAACTGTTTTTATCGTAAAGATAAAAATTGTACAAATACTTGAGTACGGATATAAATACGAGCTCTTATTCTTAGTAAAAAATATTGGATTTTTCGATGCAGTCCATTAGTTTTAAAAGCTAAAAGAGTTTGCTATCATTGACCATAAATGTATCGTTTGAAAAAAACCTTTTTCATTACTGCACTCCCATGCTCGATTAAAAAAATATGTTGCCTACAACAGTCACATTTACATTTGAAGTTGTCAACATTTTTCATACAATAGCAAAGATATTCCTTGTTATTAATTTTATTTTATTATTTGAATAGAAAACAGTTAGTTAAATATTTCCTTGAGCAACATTTTGCATACTACTTGGGTGGTAAGCCTGCCTGATGTGAAGTAGTCACCGGAGCGTACTGCCATTTTACTAAAAATAATGAAAACAAACGTACGCACACTCGAGACCAGATGGATTACCCAAGTAAATCCTAATTTGCGTCATCATCAGAAGTTCGTTGCCGTCACCCCTGCTATGAAAAGCTATAGCTCTGCATGGAGATGTTCGGCTGGAATCAGCCAGACTGGAGATCGCCTACCTAGCGCGTTCAAGAATTAAGAAGCGATATGAGGCAGCTGAAAGGCTTGGCTTTGTATTCTACCGAAGTCTATGAATAATATTCTATCGAACCCGTGAATCAAACTTTTTTTACAGCGCAATAATAACAGATCCTAAATGTATGACAGAGTAGCAAGATATTCACAAAAGTTGCTTGTAAGTAGTGGAATTTTAGCATTTTGGAGTAAGTAAGTTTGACGCGACAATTCTCAATGAAAATAAATAAATAATATACGATATAAAATATGTTTTTTTCTTGGCTTGGCTAATAAGTAAGTATACTAACTTAGGTCAGTAAGTATACTAGTTACATGTAAGTTACATGCACAACTAACTATTCATATGTGAGAGGTCAATTTGCAAAGAAAGAAGTAACAAACATGTGCAGATAATCAAAAAATCAGAAATATAAAAATATATTGGATACCTAACAATATATGTAGTATGAAACTAAAACTTCTTATTTCAACATCACCTGAACGTCTAAATCTTTATCAAATAGATTAAAATGGCGCCAAAATAATATGTAAACAAACATGACCTGTCATACTGTCATAATAATAATTATTGACAGTCACTGACACTAATGACTGTCAACGGGTACGCGTGTGTGCGAGAATGTGGAAAATTGCGATTATTTTTAAAAAACCTGTTTTATTGTCCACAAGAAGACTGTAGAGCTGAAATTGGTTGCGATTTAAGCTCATCATTTTTTACTGGTTCCGCCAAGACATAGAAATAGTAAATATTTGGTTGGGTTTAGCTAAAAATAATAAAAACACTACGCAAACGACGTACAACGCCATCTGAGCGGCTAAAATTGGTAACTTTCTCTAACGTTCCTCCTTAAAAACATACGGCGTGGTAAGTACAATAAGTACATGCTCTGAATAAGGGCGCGGGCGGGGTGCAGAAGGAAGAGGGGGCGTTTTTCAATATTGAAACCTATTTTGCAAAACATTGAATAATCCAGTAACCTTGTCACCTGAAAGTACGGGGTACTTTGCGCCAATCCAGTAGTTCTGATTTTTTGCAGACTTGTTTATGATGTTGAATGAATAATCTAAGTTTGTGACCTCGAGCGCCAATGCAACTTTGTCAAAAATCGAAAAAAACTGCCAAAATTTCGGTTTTCAGGTTTTGGAGATTATGACCCTAAAGGACTAGTTTTTGATAGTACCTTCTCAGGACGTTTTAAAAGTACACAAAATTTTCTACAATATGAAATAATAAAATTATCTCTGTAGACACAATAGTTTTCGAGATTATGCTTTTCAAAATATTTTTTTGAACTGCGCTATTTTGGTGAGGACATTGATTTGCTGATCATCCTCACTGCGATCGGCGCCGCCCTTCCAAGAGGGCTAAAATAACTTAATTTATTGATTTTGAATAACTCAATTTACTAACTAATTAACTAATAAACCTATTAACTTTTGTTGTCCTTGCCTTTTTTATTAGCTTATCTATCATTAAACATCATCATTCACACTTCTCATTTGAAAATCTCATTTTTAACATCTCATAACATAACGTACAAGGCTTCGATAGTATAACAGGGGTTACGAAGAATCAGGGTCTAAATTCATTCAGAACGACAGAATATTGCAAAAAATGGCGAAGTTCGGAAAAATGGTAAACTTTGAAAGGCTTCATCTCGGAAACTATTGGGTCTGCAGAGACAATTCTAGTCTCATGGGTAGGGAATGCAATTACCGGTAAATTACCGGTAAATTTACCGTCTTTTCATACTAAAGTTCGGTAAATTACCGGTAATTGCATTCCCTACTCATGGGGATTGTAGCCAATTTAGTCTACTTTAAAAGCGTCCTGAGAAGGTACTACCAAAAACTAGACCTTCCCAAATTTTTACGGTTTTTTGTTTTTTGACAAAGTTAAGTTCCACTCTCGAGGCAAAGTATAAAGACGAACAAGTAGTCCAATTTCGGCCGTTTAGGAGCGCGCGGCACGTATTCACACAGACGCGCGATAGCTCGCCTGCGTGCGTGCGATCAGAATTTATTAAAAATATTGTATTTTTTATTTCAATAATTTTTTCCTTGACTTCTGGGGCGCCGAAACGTACATTGGCCCGGGGCGCCAAATTTCAAAATACGCCCCTGCTTTGATCTGTCCAAGAAATGTAAAACTGGCTTTTTTGAAGTAGGTGACTATAATTCACAAAACGAATTGTAACCGAATTCTTTAATGAAATTAAACCAATTTTAAGTCGGGTCCAGACGGGTGTAACGTGTAAATTAGGTAATCTGTCTTGTAATGTTACACGAATTCTGCGTGTGGCTGGCACTACGAGCGTTACAGCAGTGTTGGTATAGTAAGAATAAGAATTATCTAACTAAGATGTCCGAATGTTTGTTCATTCTCTTTACGAACATTCGGACACCTTAGATAATTCTTACTATACTGCCGTCCACACGCAGGATTCGCGTTACCTACATTTCACGTTACTTTACATTACACGTTACATTCGTCTGAATTTGGCTCTGTATAGGTAGGTAAGTACGTTGACAAAATAATCATCATAAGTAAAAGCGTCACCTTGCCGGCCGCTATGCTAAACGAAGATGCCGCTTTCTGGCTCCGTCGAACAGAAAAAAACCGGTCAAGTGCGAGTGGGACTCGCGCACCGAGGGTTCCGTACAAAATCGTCAGTAGATACGTGAATAATTCAAGAAAAATTGTATGGTGGGACAAACTTAACTTTGCTCTTGTAAAACTGTTGTCCCCATACATCGACATATGCCGCGGTTAGTTTAGTAGGAGCAAATAAAGTTGTCTTACGAATTTCTAAAAAACGCTGCAAGTTAGGAAGACCGTTTTTTTTTCCTGTAAAATTTAGGATTATATTAATAATCGGTAATCATTACAGATTTTTGTGTTCAGTAACTTCGGAGATAATAGGGGGGAATGGTATTTTTTTAAACGTTTTTGGTCTTAAATCAAACACTACACGTCTAAGAAAAAAAATAAAATCTTCATATTAAGCCCTTTCATTTGATATCCCACTCGATATATTAGCTCAACTTTTGATTTTCGACATCCCATTTCGGTCCCCTTAAAAAAAAAAGTAAAAAAAGGTATTGGATTTTTTTTCTGTTTCATAAGGCTCAAATTAG
This sequence comes from Eudemis profundana, assembly GCA_947034925.1. Taxonomy (NCBI): domain Eukaryota; kingdom Metazoa; phylum Arthropoda; class Insecta; order Lepidoptera; family Tortricidae; genus Eudemis; species Eudemis profundana. The sequence continues at coordinate 46,853,824 of OX344795.1, read as the reverse complement.
CGGTTTTTAACACTATTCCAAATTTCAAGTCGATAGCATCAGTAGATCCTGAGATATCTTGCTGTGACAGACGGACAGACAGACAGACAGAGTCGCACCATAAGGGTTCCTTTTTTACCATTTTGGTACGGAACCCTAATAGTAGGTACTTATACAAATCTTGGCCAGTAAATAAGAAAGCCTCAGATAATATCATTTGTTGAAATTTAAAATTATTGGCAATTGTTTATAATGTGTAATTTATTATGTTCATGACAATTTTATACATATAAATAAAACCTCAAACAGTTTTTGGAGAGAAATTTGTAAATTTTTTGTTCTGTAATTCTATTTTTGTCTAGTTTACTTTTACTTTCTCTTGAAAATAAAGTTTGATGTCTTGGAGTTTTTTTTAATTTATTTCATTGCATATTTTTGAGAAAACCACTATACATATATACCTCGGCGTGAATAGGGGTTATCCGGTCTCGCAACGCTCAATCGTCTAGGTGTATGTACACCACAACCCCTTTCTTCCCGGCCTCTGCAGTAATATGCTATTACAATACCAATCAATCGCATTGCTATATGTAGGTATACAGCCAGCATAATTATAATTATTGTCCCAAAAACCATGGATAATCCTTTAATTGCGTTTCAAGACTGCCTGAAGTATGAAAGATCAGTAGACCCTAGTATAAGTAGTATCAGCCAAACCAGAAATAAGGTAGGTTACTAAGTACCCTTAACCTTAACCAATCTGTGTGTTGGGTAGGGTGCCGGATGCTTCTTCCAGACAGCCTCCGCTGCGCCATCTATCGTGACAGCTTGAAACTGCCTGAAGCTTAACCTAGCTACAGCCCGACGCGAAGGCGACAAGTTTCATTAATTAATCGACACCCAGCAAGATGGCGCTAAAAATAAATAATAAAGGTCTGGCGTGAATAGAGCAACCTGTTAGGGCCCTACGTCCAGAACAAAGTGGCAAATAACGTGTCAGCCCGAGAGGTCTAGGGCTTGTCGCAAGGAGGACTCTAGTGCATTTATCTGGAGATTCTGAAGTTCTCTGTACAAGGCAGATTGGATGGGTCACGTAATGTTTCTATTGGTGTCAATTACCACATAAGTCAGCCTTCCCCTAAGGCTGTTCGTGTAACTATTTTGCAGGTAATCTCCCTGAACAAAGGATGTAAGGAAACTAATGATTCATATCACACCAATTTTTGCTTTCGGAGGTGTACGTCAGATTCCGTTTTTGTCAGATGCACTTGTAGGTCAGATTCCGATTTAGTCAGATGCCTTGTTGGTCAGATTTCGTTTTCGTCAGATGCCTTGTAGGTCAGATTCCGTTTTCGTCAGATGCCTTGTAGGTCAGATTCCGACTTAGTCAGTTTCCTAGTAGGTCAAATTCCGTTTTCGTCAGATGCCTTGTAGGTCAGATTCCGTTTTCGTCAGATGTCTTGTAGGTCAGATTCCGTTTTCGTCAGATGCCTTGTAGGTCAGATTCCGTTTTCGTCAGATGCCTTGTAGGTCAGATTCCGTTTCAAAAACATTCACTTGGATCAACGGGGTGAGAATACCATGTGTATACATTAGGGTGTCCCAGAAAGAAAATCTTCATACAAATTTTGAAGCCAAGTCGGCACGGCTTCCCATCATCACAGAGAACTAGAATTGTATACACCATAATATTTTAGTACTTACAACTTTTTTAGGGGGTTTCCATATCTACATTACAAAAAAAAAATCTTGCCCATACAACAAAAATATTTTTTTACTTATTTCGTAATGCATCAAGGTTTTTGGAAATCAAAACAAAATGTTATGTTATGATTTATTTTAAGAGAAGATTGAAATGTCACTCGGTAATAGGTCCTTCTGTTATATCTATCACCGACCCAAACAAATATTGAATGGGTCGCTAAAAGATTCCCATACATTTATAATTCTATTACCGAGTGTCATGTGATCGTACCATCGGTAATAGACTTCATGTGGATTTTCGTAAAATCTAATTCCGACCTATAAGAACTTTTGGGTACAGTTGCAATTTCATTACAAATCAAACATAGTTTTTATAAGCTTGCTATAAAACAAAAATCAAAAAGCTGGTATGTAAATATAGTTAATTATTACAATATTTTAACGACATGACAAAATCAGGGTTCCATAGAAACTGCAGATTCAGAACTGAAGTTTTGGTTAAAAATTAAGGGTTTCTTCAATATATTCCATACCACGGAAATAGTTCTTTAATAGCGTCAATAGATCAAAATTTAAATAACTGTAAGAGAGCATGTTACCGTCAACATATAGAAAAGATAAAGCAAAAATAATCAAATTACCATCTTACCTATTACCGTGGTATACCACGGTATTAGTCTCCCCAACCAAAAATGGCGTCTATCACCGCTGTATTTTATTTTCCAATTTAAACGCATTCTTCTTTCCACCGAGTCTGGGGCCGTCCTACGCTGCGCTTACCTACCTATGCGTGGTCGCCACTCCAGGACTTTACTATCCCAACGGTTACTCGTTCTACGGGCTACATACTCGGTACTCGGGACACTAAATAAATTTCTACCCTCTATACGAACATTTTTTGTCGAAAACTGATGTTTTCTCGAAGATAAAGTAACGTACTACATTACTTTAATTATAAAACAGCCAAAGCAGCCTCGGCAAAAAAGGTGCATCTTTGGGATAAAATATTTTAACAATTGGGTACTTGACTGTAACTGAAATTTGTAAAAATTATATAAGATCCTGTTAAAATAAGCATAATAAGGAAATATGTCTAAGTTTTGAGTTTAATATCTAACGTGTAACTTTTTTTATGAGCCTCCAAAGTTGGGTGGGAAAGTTCATTTTAAAAGTATAAAATTATTAAAAACTATTAACACGATCAAATAATCCATAAAATTTATAGTAAATGTTGTTATGAAACCGTTACGATAGACGCAAGTTTTACCATAGTTGCAGAACAAAGTTTTTGATTTCCCCAAACAACGTATGAGTAGTGACGTCACTGTATAACGGGCTTCAGCGTTTCGGCACGTATTTGTTAAAGTCTAAAAATGTGATTTTAACATTGTAGTATCTCGGTGAGTTTTTATGATATTGAAGTGGTTTTTAACCGACTTCCAAAAGAAGGACGGTTCTCAATTCGTCTGTATGGTTTTTTTTATTTTTTTTTATTTTATTTTTTTTGTGTGTTTGTTCACCGATTACTTGAAGACGGCTGGACCGATTTGGAAAATTCTTTTTTTGTTTGAAAGGGTAGACTTCCGAGGTGGTCCCATCGTAACCAAATCAGGATCTGATGATGGAATCTTGGAGAAATCGAGGGAACTCTTCAAATATTATAGGCACACATATAGCGATTTCGGTATTTTTCGTAATTTCTCGTTCATCTCTTATTAGCAACGAGTTTCTAGTGTTAACCGACTTCAAAACAAAGGGTAAATTTGTGCTTTCGGAGCTAATATTTTTTTATAACATTTTGGACACTTGTTTGTCATTCGCGGAGATGAAATAATTTAAATGTCTTTTTTTTGCTTCGGTTTATAGGCAGGTAAAAATAATAATATTAAATGCGTATATTTTATATTGTATATTCATTCGACTTCAACAGGAAAACTTATCGTGAGTTTAACAGGGTAAAAGATTAAGTCGTTACAGTTGAAATAAACAAAAGGACAAAATAAAAAAGTAATTTTAAGAAATTTAACTGACTTCAAAATATTTTCACGAGTAGCACCGATCTAAAAAAATGGCATATTTACTTAAGATTAAAAACAAATTTTACTTATCTTCCTTTTTTCAGTTTTTGAAGTCTGTTTATTTTTTTATATAACCTTTTTAATTTTGTAACAAGAAAATCAATCTCCCGAAATTTCAGGTAATTACCCCATTTATTAATTGATCACACTGGCTCCGGCCTTGACTTTTGGCTATCCATATTTGATGTTATAATTTAAAATAGTAAATCGATGTAAAATTGTGATTTAAATATTATTTTACCTGTGAAAAGTGATTCCTTGATTTGTTTTGCTGTTACAAGTGTTGTTTCTACAGACTTTTACTTCGCAAGAAGGCATATTTTTATCATTTTTGTCAACGTTGGCATTCGACGGAGTACGGTGCATTATGGCAGCCGACCGGCCCGTTATGCTGGTTGATGTGTGCGTGCTGCTCGTAAGCACAAAGCGCCGGCGCATCATGAGTGCTTCACTTATCTGTTCGCGACGCTACGTCCGGCTATTTATTTTAAGGTCCTTGGGTACACTTAAATTCGGCGTGACGCGTTAGTATGACACACCACTTTCTACGCCGCCGTCGCGGAAACAATCACACACACTTGCATAAACAAATCCGTTAGTCAACTAAATAAGCTTCATTTTTGTAAAAATACGTTTTATTGTAAAACGAAGGGCTTGCTTATAAAACGCATGTTTTTAAATGCCGCGGTAATGATCGCCGATTTTGATACCCCCGGTAATAGGCGCCGTTACCTTACTTTAAACAATATCTTTTATATATTTATTGAATCAAAGCCAATCTCAAATTGGATTCGAACATTTCGAACCATTTTTTCACATTTTAGTGTGCGAAAAGGTTAAATGCAAATATTAACGCCTATGAAGTTCTGATATCCTAGTACCTACCTCGTTTGGGATCATTGTTCATTTATGTTGATGTCAAGACTCGGACTTTACAAAAATATAACTGCAATAGCATGCCAAGTCGAGTAACACAAGCAGACTCAACAATTGACGTTCCATGAAATAAATAAAAATATATTTGAATCTAACTTACTAGGAATCAGACAGAACCGGACCAAGTCGGAATCTGACGAAAACGGAATATGACCTATAAGGCATCTGACGAAAATAGAATCTGGCCTACAAGGCATCTGACGAAAACGGAATCTGACCTACAAGGCATCTGACGAAAACGGAATCTGACCTACAAGGCATCTGACGAAAACGGAATCTGACCTACAAGGCATCTGACGAAAACGGAATCTGACCTACAAGGCATCTGACGAAAACGGAATCTGACCAACAAGGCATCTGACGAAAACGAAATCTGACCAACAAGTCATCCGACGAAATCAGAATCTGACCTACAAGTGCATCTGACGAAAACGGAATCTGACGTACACCTCCGAAAGCCAATTTTTATCATTGAATAGAAACTAGCATTGTGCTTCGCACATATTAAAATGTACATATTGACATGGAATATAGCTAAACAGGATTATACAAACACTATCCTCTATCTTTTTCACACCTTATTAGGTAAACTTTAGCATAGAGCTTGTTTTTTCTATTGAAATACTTATTTGGATACAATAATAGACAGCAATGGAAGAATATCTTATTTGAAATGGGGTTCCATGTAGAATGCTAGCATTATTCACATCTCTACAGATGCGGCACTTGTTTTTAAGCCGATCACATCTGAATAGACACATCAGTTTGCTTCACATAACACTAGTACAGTTTGCACTTTACATCTGCATCGCATATTCACCGTTCGTTGAAGAAATCGGGACGGCTCTTGATTTCCTTGACGAGTCCCCGTGCGATGAGCGGCGCCGAGAAGCGGTCGAAGGCTACCGCCGCGGCCACCCACACGGGGCGCTGTAGCGCGGCCGCGAGCCGGCGCGCCAGCCCCGCCGCGCCGTCGGCGCCGTCCGCCGCCGCCTCGCCCGCCAGCGGCGTCGCCAGCACGCCGCCGTCCGGCAAGGGCAGCGCGAACGCCAGCTCCCCCAGCGCCGCCCGCACCCCGCCCAGCCACAGCAGCAGCGAGCCCTGCATGCGCAGCGCCGCCACGCGGCACACCAGGTCGCCGCTCCACACCTCGAACTCGTGCACGGCCCAGCCGCTGCGCCGGTACACCACGCGCTTCTTCGACGTCGTCACGAGAGGACCCGACTCCGGCACCATTGTCGTTGCGCTGCTTGCTTTTACAATACCTATTTAATAGGTTTCCTTTACGTTTACAAGATGTTTAGCTTATTTTTTTAAAACATGGACATGGAATGACGAACAAAATACTTACACATTTGACACATGTCATAATGACAGTTTGTGACAATCAGCTGACAGGCTTCAAAAGGAGATCGGAAAGATAGCTACTAATTTAAAGCGGATAATTTTTGTACAATGCAATCTTATATTTATGAACATTTATGAAAAAGTTCAAAATGATAACCAAAAAATTATTGATCACTGAAATCGAAATCCTATTATATAATTAAAGTTCTTTTTGTTTCACAGCAAGCTTTCTAAACGGCTAGCCTTCCTTATCTTCATCAGCAAGACTTCAGCCAATGGCAAAACGACACAAAACAAGAAAAGATAACTACCATTGGCAAATTGAATGGCGTGGTACCGTGTGATTGGTTATTTACAAAATTGATGTTTCTTAGTCCAATAATAAATCGAATCGTAATTGCTCTGCACTAATCGGAGCGGAGAGTAATAGTTTACAAATAGCTTCACTTCTTTCTTCTTGTCAGTTTCAAATGGGTCCCAGTCAGAAAGTCAAGGAACGCGTCGCGATTTTTTCGTGTTAACCGGCACAGCACAATTTTAATATTAGGAGATAGTTATTGAATAAGCCATCACCACCCGTGAGGGAGTTCTAACAATGAAGTACTTTTTGTTGTTGGGATTGGGTCTCTTACTCCTTTCAGGTAAATATCCACCTCGTTTTGTCTACGTAGCACAAAACTGGAAACGTAACTGTTGATTGTTCTTTCATTAGTTTATGTTGAAGCTTAATATTGCTATAGTAAGCTCTCGTGGTTATAATTTCCAAGCTAGTTCATTTCATTAAATATTGAGAGGATAGGGAACGGTGTCGACGCTCAACGCCGGGCGTTGAGAGATACTGGAGCCTAGAACTTTCTGCCGGCGCTGCCTCTGCTCTGATATAGTATTTTTGTTTTTATTACCATTTAACCTGATACATTAAGAGTTACTGGGATGTTTTTCATTCATCTTCCAACTAGTTTTTAATGGGTTTCATTGAAGGTTGACTCAAGAGGTGTTAATTTGATGTGTTTGCAGGATGGAGCGCCGCGCAGGAGGGCGTGGGGACTGTGGAGGAGATGACAGTAGATGCAGACCTTGGCGCTTCACGGGAAGGATCCCGAACTGGTCAGTACACCATATCCAGTAAGGTTAGATCGGATATGACAGACAATGAGGCAAATTCTGGAATAACTATAATTGTATAACCTCCTCCTTTAGCAAATCAAGTCATGTTTCCACCCCTCTGATCTTACATTTTATTTTAGCATTTTATTCCTATGTAACAGTTTATTTTTACAGTTGTCAATAAAGTTTTTTTGTACATTACATATTAGTTGTGACTATAAAATAATAATAATTCTTTATTTTCGTAACATTTGAATTACAAAGTTGGTTGTTAATGCCTATAACTAGATACTTAACAATTAAAACCTATCTACAGAGCATGCAATGCCTATGATCTGCCCCATCCAGTATTGAAATATTGGACAGTCATATTTTTCGGCAATTATATTTAGAATTCTGTTGGAGCCATTCCTTATACTACCCAACAAGGATACAATTTTCTTATACTATACTTGGCCAAATAGTTTCATTCTAATTCAGCCAATTTTTTTTGTCATTCTGTTGTTTGTTTTGTGACATAAAACTGGATTTCATTTTTGTTTGTCCCAATTATCATGGCCTTCACATAGTGCTGCCACCCGTCTGTATTTCCTTGGATTTGTCGTAGTTTCAAGGGATTTTAAGCTTGATTACATACCACATGGAAATTTAGTTTCAAGTTTTGGTCCGGGTGCAACAATTATCGATATGGCAGTCCATCCTGCACTCCACATGGCCAGAGTAGATTATTAATAAGCTAATCTGGTGTTAGCTTATCTGCTTTGGGAATTACGACTGAAACTTATCAATTTTCTGATAACTACTAAGAACCACTAGTGTTGGCTTGATTGACTGTCATTAAGCCAATTTATTAATTGGCTTAACCTTAATGTTATGATCTACAAAATATGAGACCACAATATGGCCAAAACTAGATTAAAAAGATATTAACATATGTTATGAATAATCTAATATTCCGATTGACAAATTTATTTACTATAATTTCATGATTTACTATTACCATAATTCCAGTATGCTATTTAAAACACATGTACAGTAAAAGGCGATAAAGAATGCACATCGATCTTTGGAAAGAGGCGATCGGCTAATTTCGACTTCGTATAGCGATATCTGTGTCGCACACACCATGACGTTTGTTTTGTTAGTCGTGGTTCAAATGCGGGTGAGTGCAGTCGCATATCCAAGTCAATATATATATAGAGTTGCTATAACTTTTACAAAATTAAATTTGTACTATGACATCTATAGGAATTTGTCGAACTTTAAACCCACATTTAAATATCCTCGTCCTGCCCAAACATATTTAAATAGACTTTCAGTTTCTGCCCAATGTTCTTAGTTAAGCACAAGTTAATTTTGATGGGTTCTGCCCAAGACATTATTTGCTGAAATTTGTGTGTAAAAATTAAGTCGGATTTTTTATATTATTTTTTAGGGTATAGGGGTTACATATTAAATAGACTGAGCTAGATATTTCATCGATATCTTATGTTCTTTTTTAAGAACATTGGGCAGATTTTAGTAAATTTATTGTCTTTGATTTGTCATTTATTAAGAACATTGGGCATGAACTTCATAATTGAAATATAGTATTTATTGAGCAATTAAAGGAAAATTAATGAAACAGCTTAGATTTAAATTACTTTTTTATCATGGAAAATAATACGTTTACAGACCTTGGTAGTCCACACTGGGCATGATTAAAGTTACCCCATGACACCTTTTCAATTACACACAATTCAGGTCTTCCTGTTTCTTGCACCGCAGTCTGGTTAGTTTTTTCAACGCATACAGTCAAAATATCATCATTTAAATGTTCAGTAAAGTAGTCAGAATTGACAGACGTTCAGTGCGGTTGGGCAACAAATTAGGGGCTGATACCTGTTCTGGCAAGTTAGGTGCAAATGAGTCATCACGCCACGCAGGAGTTGCAACTGGTGACGACTGCAATGGCAAAGAGCCTCTGGTTGATCCAGCTTGTAAGTCTCTACTTCAACTACCTCTCTGCCACCGCCTCGTCTACCACCATGTTGACCGTGAAATCTGCGACCACATCCACCTCTGACATGTCTAACTGTTTCGTAGATAGAACTTGAGTTTAGCAGTATTGGTAGTCAGTTCTGCCCAATGTTCTCAATAAATCACACTTTTCGATGAGTTACCTTGAAAAATCTAAAATAAACACTTTTCCATAAATAAAGTTACCGTGACATATTAGAACTATATAGCTTTACATCGATATGGTACTCATTAAAAACGCGTGGTTGATTATCAAGATAAAGAGGGATAGAAGTTGCCTCTCCAGCGAAATTGCACCATCCTTGACACGTGGCGTGACACTGATCGGCGAATCCAAGGAAGTACACCACAAGGGCTTGATTAAGTATTGGCTAATACTCCAACCAATCAGAAACAAGCAAATAAAATCGCAAAGTGCGAAACATTTGGCCGCTGAGCGGCAAATTTGAATATGTGATTAATTGAGAACACTGGGCAGAATTCGGAAGTATAAATAAAAAAGCTTGGGCAGGAACTATCAAATCTAATTTGTTCTTAATTGAGAACATTGGGCAGGACGAGGATATGCTAGTAGTATAACATCAGTTGCTAATGCTCAGTCAACCCCTTTTAGGAATATGGGCGTGAACATATATATGTATGTATATTGTATATCATTTTCCCCCAACAAACAATAATTAAATATAATTACATCGTGTTTTACAGCTCTATATATTCTACGTGAAATCAAAACAAAACAACAATAAAGTACTTAGTTCTAAATTCAAATTCTGATGAACGATTAATCTAATAATTGATGTACATGGAAATTAGCATTCGTTTGTATTCGGAAATGCGATGATTGCCGATGTGCATTCTTTATGGCCGTTTACTGTAAGAGATAGTTGGGCAGCTGAGCATAAGGCTGCCTGTCCACTGAAGTGGAGCAGAGAGGGCCAAAATTAACCAATAGTATTGAAGTTTTGCTCTGCTTCAGTAGATAGGCAGCCTAAGCAATAATATTACAATACTTTATATCAGGAAATCTGACCCGTGTTTAACAGCCGAAGGTTAAGTAATAAGATTGATTACGAGGCTAGTTTTTATTAACAAACTGTTGGAACTTGGGTAATCAGAGCAGTAGGGCTATGAAGGCTAGCGGCGGCGCGCGGCGGGCGGCTCCTCGGCCAGCACGCGCAGGCGCACCTTGAGCCACTCGGAGTCGCGCAGGTGGTGCTGCAGGCGCCGGTCGCCGCGCGGCGCCGCCCACAGCCGGGGGGCCCAAGAGTGCCACCACCCGTACCTGAAACACCATGCCGTTCGGAACACTGTTATACTCCAACCTTTTTTTAGGCCACGTTAGGGCCAATTGAAGTGGGAATAGGCTGGCTGAACATGTCGGCAGCATGTCTGAGGACTTAGTGACCACAAAATAGTCCGGTGTCACGGTAGACTTTAACGGAGTTGGCGAGAGGAACTAGAGGCTTTTCCTAAAGACTACTCTGTGTGACTACGTGGAAAAATGAGAGGGATGCCCCTGCCAATTGCTACAAGTTCGGTGACAAATAAGCCAATGACCTGCCTGATATGAGGCAGTCATCACAGCCTATGGATGCTTGCAAAACCGGCTGCAAATGATTGAATAATAAAATGACACTCAGAACTTCAAATCAGTTTTGAAACGGATTTCATTTTGATTTGCATGAAATAAGGTTTTTTGGGGCTTCAGTTTGTTTGTTTTTAAAATTTCTTTATTGGATAATTATTTATTATACTTTTTACTTAAGTACATATTTAGTGTACATTTGGAGTTTCAAAGTGAAAGTTGGTGACATTGACGAGTGCACGAGTGCGGCTAACTTTCGAAAACAACTTTTACTGAGATTGTCCTATAAACTGTCGTCTAAATATTGAACAAAAGTTTCAGTCAAAGCAAGTAACTACTGCTGTCTAATACGTCTATATTATTAGAAATACTTTTTAAAAACTATAGAAAAGCTCTAGGAAACCGCGTATGACGCGTCTCTGACTGTGCCAGACAGTCTGCCAACAGTGAGAGATGGCGAGAGATCGTGCAAAGAGCTGTGTCCGTCTCTACCACCTACGTGGATGTGGATGTGAACACGACCGCTCTGCGAAGAGCGAAACGACAGAAACGAAGAAAAAGTTTCCATACTCACTCGTGTGAAGCCTGCACGGGGCGGGCGTGCTTCTCCCGCGGTCCGCGCGCGAACATGTCCTTGACTTTAGTGAGCGCGCGCGCCTCGGCCCCCGCCGCGTCCCCGGCGCCGAGGGGCTCCTCCTCCCGCCCCACGCGCCTCCAGAACTTGTCCGTCACCAGTGCCGCTGAAACATCAGGCGTGACTTGAGCCCATTGCACAAAAAATCATAACACGATTGACAACAAAGCGATTCGAAGTAGGGTCGAAGCCGGCGCCTGGCTTACGAGGCCAAAGTCTCGCTATCACCGACTGACTGATCACTGACGCACTTCGCTCGTTAGATGAATTAGCAAAACGGCTCTAGCACAACAGTGCCGCGCGTCTCTTCACGGTGAATATAGTTTGTCACACGTGAAGCGAAGTCGCGTCCAGTCGTGCTAGACGGCTAAGCCGGTCGTAGTGACACTCACGCAGTGGCAGCGGGCGCACGGCGGACCGGTAGGAGTGTCCGTCCGGGCACGCGTTGAAGCGCGACCCGCAGCATCGCGGGTACCGCACCGTACCCACGCCGGGACCGTCGGTGACATTGCTCAGTCGTGCTAGACTGAGTGACACTTACGCAGAGCCAGCGGGCGCACGGCGGACTGGTAGGAGTGTCCGGGCACGCGCTGCGCCGCGAAGCGCAGCTTGAAGGAGCGCGGGTGCCGCGCCGTGCCCGCGCTGGGCGCCGCCGCCGGGGCCGCCGGCCGAGCGCTCTCGCTGCGCTCCGTTGATGACATTGCTACTAGTGGTCACCACAGACAGTTCATTTAATGATTTGATGACTAAATCCCGCAATGGAGTGAAAAAAATACATTTATTGCCACAAAACACAGAAAAAACAGTTACCCAGTAGGCAAGCGCAAATACATAAATTAATGCGACTTTATTAGTGGCAACAGGCTCAGGTCACAGCGCTGTTTTTCAGCCAAAATGGAGTGATAGAGATGACAGATAAGCGCATTTCACCTAAAAATGCACTTTACGCATTGTAAAGTGGTTTCAATTCAATCTTATGTCAGAGACTAAGATCCGCTTTGAGTCAGTGAGCCTAATTAGTTAAACGGGTTCAAACCTTACGCCCATTAAAATTAGTGTCCAAACAATATAAAAACATGTGAAATACATACGCTTTGTGCGTTATTCTTTGAGGGATGCAAGTGCTTATGTTGGGTCGATAGCCGTCACTACGGCGACGTAAACGCATGCGAAATTTGTCGTGATTTGTGACAGTCAAACTCTTGTTGACACATTCAACGTTTCTCCTGACTCCTACATACGCTTAATGGATTCACTAACAGTTGCCAGAAGAAACAAGGTACCTTTATTTGTCGTCACAACATGAACGGCAAACCCGCCCGGCCTCATGCCCGGTTTCTGAAGAACTTGTTACTGAGCAGGTTCTGGCTTCATGTTTTCTCTTCAGATGCCATATTTTCCGAAGCGCTAGTAGATAGACTCGTGAAATGCCTCTTGTGAAAAGGACGTTTTGATAAGATGTTTCCTTGTCTCCCACAGATGCGGAGGCGGTGGCCCGCGAGGCGGAGGCGATCTCGCCCGACGGCCTCAGCCCCGCGCAGCTGGCCGAGCTTCGCGCTAAGGCGTCCAACCACACCTTCCAGACCGAGGTCAACCGCATGATGAAGCTCATCATCAACTCGCTCTACCGGAACAAGGAGGTGAGCACATAATATCCATTCACAGGGAGAACGAGGCGTTGCTGTCGATTTCGACCTGCAATCGGCCTGTAAACTTTTCTTCATTACAAGTGATCGATTCAGGAGACATTGTTTACATGTAAACCTGGCTTCCTAGAAAGGTGTTATAATTGCTTACTTTAGAGCTTTATCGCACCGGCGAGTTACGAGCGTGTTTTGTATGAAGGCGAGCACGCAGCGAGTTCACCGCGACCGGTATTTGTATAGAAAAACGCTCGCAACCGCTAACTGTGATAAGGCCCTTAGATGTCGCTACTTTTGATTCCAACCAGGCGAAGGTAGTAAAAATGCAAATTTTGATACAAAAACGATGCGGCTATAAAGTTATTCAGTTCGAATATGGTCAGTCACTGACCATATCCAAAAACTGACTCAGTTTAGCAATACTCAATGGTTAAAGGGACTAATAGTCAGGATCGATTGAAAAGAAAAACACATACTTAAACGCTTTATTCGTAGATATCCATTCGTAAATTCGAAATGATCCTTTGCAGATCTTCCTCCGAGAGTTGATCTCGAACGCGTCGGACGCCCTGGACAAGATCCGGCTGCTGTCGCTGACGGACCGCGACGTGCTGGCCGCCACCCCCGAGCTGGGCGTGCGCATCAAGGCCGACCCCGAGCGCCGCCTGCTGCACATCATCGATACCGGCCTCGGCATGACCAGGAACGACCTCATCAACAACCTCGGCACCATCGCCAAGTCGGGCACCGCCGACTTCCTCTCCAAGATGCAGGACGCCGAGAAGGTACGCTGTTACGATTAATTATAGCCGAATCGAAAAGGAGCTCCGAGTGATATGCGGTTCTTGCAGCGTATCTCCTTACCGCAGATCGGGGGTCTTCAAATCGCGACCCGCAGAGGTCGCGGGTCGAAAACCGACGTTTCATCGGCGGCCCGCCAACAGCTTAGAGAGTTTTTTTCATCAATGTTTATTTAATAGTAAAATTCTGTTTGTAAAATCAAAACGAAATAATAATAATACCAGGGTTCATGTTTTGGATATTATTTTTATCCAAGACCCTTGTACAACATGAAAAAGCAATAAATGGATTATGAAATTTATGAATATTATACCTAACGAATTGATTACGATTTGTAATAAAATATATTGTTCTAGGGCCTCGATTTGAAAAAAGATGAAGGCCTCTGCCATAGATTTTACTTTCCGAAACGCGTAGAATCAGACCTGTAAAAGATCCCTGTCAAAATTTTTTCACAGTGATTTGTGAAGGGCAAATTTCAGCACTGTTATCTAACTTTGTGTTAAAATATCCGGTTCGAAGGACCATATACTTGATGGCGAAGTCTAACTCGATAAGTGGGTGACGTTGTCGTCCCCCTCGGGCTCATTCTTTGATCGGGAAGCTTTTTAACATTCTCACCGTGTCGTATCGGTTGCAGAGCGGCGGGCAGGAGATGAACGACATGATCGGTCAGTTCGGCGTCGGCTTCTACTCCGCGTTCCTTGTGGCCGACCGCGTCACCGTCACGTCCAAACACAACGACGACGACCAGCACGTGTGGGAGAGCGACGCCAACTCCTTCAGTGTGGCGCCCGACCCGCGCGGCAACACGCTGCAGCGCGGCACACACATCACGTGAGTACACTACAACATTACCGTTACTGACACACACACACAACGACGACCGACACGTGTGGGAGAGCGACGCCAACTCCTTCAGTGTGGCGCCCGACCCGCGCGGCAACACGCTGCAGCGCGGCACACACATCACGTGAGTACACTACAACATTACCGTTACTGACACACACACACAACGACGACCGACACGTGTGGGAGAGCGACGCCAACTCCTTCAGTGTGGCGCCCGACCCGCGCGGCAACACGCTGCAGCGCGGCACACACATCACGTGAGTACACTACAACATTACCGTTACTGACACACACACACAACGACGACCGACACGTGTGGGAGAGCGACGCCAACTCCTTCAGTGTGGCGCCCGACCCGCGCGGCAACACGCTGCAGCGCGGCACACACATCACGTGAGTACACTACAACATTACCGTTACTGACACACACACACAACGACGACCGACACGTGTGGGAGAGCGACGCCAACTCCTTCAGTGTGGCGCCCGACCCGCGCGGCAACACGCTGCAGCGCGGCACACACATCACGTGAGTACACTACAACATTACCGTTACTGACACACACACACACAACGACGACCGACACGTGTGGGAGAGCGACGCCAACTCCTTCAGTGTGGCGCCCGACCCGCGCGGCAACACGCTGCAGCGCGGCACACACATCACGTGAGTACACTACAACATTACCGTTACTGACACACACACACAACGACGACCGACACGTGTGGGAGAGCGACGCCAACTCCTTCAGTGTGGCGCCCGACCCGCGCGGCAACACGCTGCAGCGCGGCACACACATCACGTGAGTACACTACAACATTACCGTTACTGACACACACACACAACGACGACCGACACGTGTGGGAGAGCGACGCCAACTCCTTCAGTGTGGCGCCCGACCCGCGCGGCAACACGCTGCAGCGCGGCACACACATCACGTGAGTACACTACAACATTACCGTTACTGACACACACACACACAACGACGACCGACACGTGTGGGAGAGCGACGCCAACTCCTTCAGTGTGGCGCCCGACCCGCGCGGCAACACGCTGCAGCGCGGCACACACATCACGTGAGTACACTACAACATTACCGTTACTGACACACACACACAACGACGACCGACACGTGTGGGAGAGCGACGCCAACTCCTTCAGTGTGGCGCCCGACCCGCGCGGCAACACGCTGCAGCGCGGCACACACATCACGTGAGTACACTACAACATTACCGTTACTGACACACACACACACAACGACGACCGACACGTGTGGGAGAGCGACGCCAACTCCTTCAGTGTGGCGCCCGACCCGCGCGGCAACACGCTGCAGCGCGGCACACACATCACGTGAGTACACTACAACATTACCGTTACTGACACACACACACACAACGACGACCGACACGTGTGGGAGAGCGACGCCAACTCCTTCAGTGTGGCGCCCGACCCGCGCGGCAACACGCTGCAGCGCGGCACACACATCACGTGAGTACACTACAACATTACCGTTACTGACACACACACACACAACGACGACCGACACGTGTGGGAGAGCGACGCCAACTCCTTCAGTGTGGCGCCCGACCCGCGCGGCAACACGCTGCAGCGCGGCACACACATCACGTGAGTACACTACAACATTACCGTTACTGACACACACACACACAACGACGACCGACACGTGTGGGAGAGCGACGCCAACTCCTTCAGTGTGGCGCCCGACCCGCGCGGCAACACGCTGCAGCGCGGCACACACATCACGTGAGTACACTACAACATTACCGTTACTGACACACACACACAACGACGACCGACACGTGTGGGAGAGCGACGCCAACTCCTTCAGTGTGGCGCCCGACCCGCGCGGCAACACGCTGCAGCGCGGCACACACATCACGTGAGTACACTACAACATTACCGTTACTGACACACACACACAACGACGACCGACACGTGTGGGAGAGCGACGCCAACTCCTTCAGTGTGGCGCCCGACCCGCGCGGCAACACGCTGCAGCGCGGCACACACATCACGTGAGTACACTACAACATTACCGTTACTGACACACACACACAACGACGACCGACACGTGTGGGAGAGCGACGCCAACTCCTTCAGTGTGGCGCCCGACCCGCGCGGCAACACGCTGCAGCGCGGCACACACATCACGTGAGTACACTACAACATTACCGTTACTGACACACACACACAACGACGACCGACACGTGTGGGAGAGCGACGCCAACTCCTTCAGTGTGGCGCCCGACCCGCGCGGCAACACGCTGCAGCGCGGCACACACATCACGTGAGTACACTACAACATTACCGTTACTGACACACACACACAACGACGACCGACACGTGTGGGAGAGCGACGCCAACTCCTTCAGTGTGGCGCCCGACCCGCGCGGCAACACGCTGCAGCGCGGCACACACATCACGTGAGTACACTACAACATTACCGTTACTGACACACACACACAACGACGACCGACACGTGTGGGAGAGCGACGCCAACTCCTTCAGTGTGGCGCCCGACCCGCGCGGCAACACGCTGCAGCGCGGCACACACATCACGTGAGTACACTACAACATTACCGTTACTGACACACACACACACAACGACGACCGACACGTGTGGGAGAGCGACGCCAACTCCTTCAGTGTGGCGCCCGACCCGCGCGGCAACACGCTGCAGCGCGGCACACACATCACGTGAGTACACTACAACATTACCGTTACTGACACACACACACACAACGACGACCGACACGTGTGGGAGAGCGACGCCAACTCCTTCAGTGTGGCGCCCGACCCGCGCGGCAACACGCTGCAGCGCGGCACACACATCACGTGAGTACACTACAACATTACCGTTACTGACACACACACACAACGACGACCGACACGTGTGGGAGAGCGACGCCAACTCCTTCAGTGTGGCGCCCGACCCGCGCGGCAACACGCTGCAGCGCGGCACACACATCACGTGAGTACACTACAACATTACCGTTACTGACACACACACACAACGACGACCGACACGTGTGGGAGAGCGACGCCAACTCCTTCAGTGTGGCGCCCGACCCGCGCGGCAACACGCTGCAGCGCGGCACACACATCACGTGAGTACACTACAACATTACCGTTACTGACACACACACACAACGACGACCGACACGTGTGGGAGAGCGACGCCAACTCCTTCAGTGTGGCGCCCGACCCGCGCGGCAACACGCTGCAGCGCGGCACACACATCACGTGAGTACACTACAACATTACCGTTACTGACACACACACACACAACGACGACCGACACGTGTGGGAGAGCGACGCCAACTCCTTCAGTGTGGCGCCCGACCCGCGCGGCAACACGCTGCAGCGCGGCACACACATCACGTGAGTACACTACAACATTACCGTTACTGACACACACACACAACGACGGCCGACACGTGTGGGAGAGCGACGCCAACTCCTTCAGTGTGGCGCCCGACCCGCGCGGCAACACGCTGCAGCGCGGCACACACATCACGTGAGTACACTACAACATTACCGTTACTGACACACACACACAACGACGACCGACACGTGTGGGAGAGCGACGCCAACTCCTTCAGTGTGGCGCCCGACCCGCGCGGCAACACGCTGCAGCGCGGCACACACATCACGTGAGTACACTACAACATTACCGTTACTGACACACACACACAACGACGGCCGACACGTGTGGGAGAGCGACGCCAACTCCTTCAGTGTGGCGCCCGACCCGCGCGGCAACACGCTGCAGCGCGGCACACACATCACGTGAGTACACTACAACATTACCGTTACTGACACACACACACAACGACGACCGACACGTGTGGGAGAGCGACGCCAACTCCTTCAGTGTGGCGCCCGACCCGCGCGGCAACACGCTGCAGCGCGGCACACACATCACGTGAGTACACTACAACATTACCGTTACTGACACACACACACACAACGACGACCGACACGTGTGGGAGAGCGACGCCAACTCCTTCAGTGTGGCGCCCGACCCGCGCGGCAACACGCTGCAGCGCGGCACACACATCACGTGAGTACACTACAACATTACCGTTACTGACACACACACACACAACGACGACCGACACGTGTGGGAGAGCGACGCCAACTCCTTCAGTGTGGCGCCCGACCCGCGCGGCAACACGCTGCAGCGCGGCACACACATCACGTGAGTACACTACAACATTACCGTTACTGACACACACACACAACGACGGCCGACACGTGTGGGAGAGCGACGCCAACTCCTTCAGTGTGGCGCCCGACCCGCGCGGCAACACGCTGCAGCGCGGCACACACATCACGTGAGTACACTACAACATTACCGTTACTGACACACACACACAACGACGACCGACACGTGTGGGAGAGCGACGCCAACTCCTTCAGTGTGGCGCCCGACCCGCGCGGCAACACGCTGCAGCGCGGCACACACATCACGTGAGTACACTACAACATTACCGTTACTGACACACACACACAACGACGACCGACACGTGTGGGAGAGCGACGCCAACTCCTTCAGTGTGGCGCCCGACCCGCGCGGCAACACGCTGCAGCGCGGCACACACATCACGTGAGTACACTACAACATTACCGTTACTGACACACACACACAACGACGACCGACACGTGTGGGAGAGCGACGCCAACTCCTTCAGTGTGGCGCCCGACCCGCGCGGCAACACGCTGCAGCGCGGCACACACATCACGTGAGTACACTACAACATTACCGTTACTGACACACACACACAACGACGACCGACACGTGTGGGAGAGCGACGCCAACTCCTTCAGTGTGGCGCCCGACCCGCGCGGCAACACGCTGCAGCGCGGCACACACATCACGTGAGTACACTACAACATTACCGTTACTGACACACACACACAACGACGACCGACACGTGTGGGAGAGCGACGCCAACTCCTTCAGTGTGGCGCCCGACCCGCGCGGCAACACGCTGCAGCGCGGCACACACATCACGTGAGTACACTAATTGTAAGATCGGTACATCAGGTCACTAGTGGTGGCCACAGCCAGGCCACTGGTGCCCGCCACAAGCAAGGCTTTTTCATACATTTTGTATGGCACAGATTCTTCTGTTCAGTAACTTCGAAGATAACAGGGGGCAATGGTATTTTCTTAACGTTTTGCATCACAAATCAAAAACTACTTATTTAAGAAAAAAAATAAAAACGGCGTTTTAATCTACAAATCGAGCCCTTTCATTTGATACCCCACTCGATATAATAGCCCTACTTTCAATTTTCAAAGTCCCATTACGGAGCCCTTTAAAAAAAAAGTAAAAAGAGTACAAGATTTTTTTTATGTCCAATAAGCTCGGGTTAGCCACTTTTAACACTATTCCAAATTTCAAATCGATAGCAGCAGTAGTTCCTGAGATATCTGGCTGTGACAGACGAACAAACAGACAGAGTCGCACCATAAAACTTCCTGGTTTACCATTTTGGTACGGAACCCTAAAAATAAGTAGTTTTGATCCGTCATAAAATAGCGTATGTTCTGTGGCAGGCTGCACCTGAAGGAGGAGGCGGCGGACTACCTGCAGCCCGACACCATCCGGGCGCTCGTGAAGAAATACTCGCAGTTCATCAACTTCCCCATACACCTGTGGGCCTCCCGCACCGAGACCGTCGAGGAGGAAGATCCCGAGGAAACCAAACCCGTAGACGAGGACGAGGACGCTCAGGTACGACCCTGGACCCCTGGGGCCCAAGACACGAAACTCAAACTCCACTGACGCGGAACAGGGCGGAACGGACCGTGAGACTGAGACGGAGGCCCTCTGTCGGTCGCCGTTCATGTTGGCGGTAACTTGTGTAAATAGTTACGGCTGCACATAACAAAAAGCACACAGGTGAGTCTCACCAACGAAGTTGCCAAGTTACAATCACATTGTTTTCACTGACGCGGCCTGGATAGTTCGAGCTCTATGATTGGTCATCTCACGGTCCGCTCCACCCGACTCCGCGTCAATGGAGACGCGCTCTAGACTGGCGACATCAGTCAACTCGACCAGTGGTGTCGTATTTGACGAATGTTGCCATTTTTAGACCACCCAAATTCCAATAAATCCAAAACTTAAAGTACTAAAAAAAAGACCGCGGTGCACTTTGAAAGTGAATAAAATCCACCATTTTGTTTATTTTAACAAACTTCATACCTGGTGACACTCGCGCCATCAAGACAAATCTAATGATGTATGATTTATCAAAATCGGTTGTGCCGTTGAGTAGTCTAGCGGACATAGGAACGTACATACATACATACAGGTCAAACACCCTCATTTGGGCTTCGCCGTAGTCGGGTAAAAAGGAACAAATGTAATGCGCAGGTGGAGGACGCGACCGAAGAGAAACCGGCCAAGAAGAAGACGGAGAGAACAGTCTGGGACTGGGAGCTGATGAACGACAACAAGCCCATCTGGACGCGCAAGCCCGCAGAGGTCTCCGACGACGAGTACATCACCTTCTACAAGTCGCTCACCAAGGACACCAGCCCGCCGCTCGCCAAGTCAGTACCCATGCCAACTACTTATCTAAGCTAATAATAATCATAGCCTGGAATTTCCTCGGGGAAAGAAAAGACTATCGCAATCACACTAGTTTTAGATTTTTTTTATCGATATCGATAATTGTATATCAAATAAAAAATATATTTAATTTTTTTATCGATATCGATAAGTGTATATCAAATAAAAAATATATTTAATATAAAATTTTACGTGAGGTTTGTATAAAATTATATACTATACTGAAAGCTACGTCAGTTCACACGGCAGCACATGATATTTTATTTGGTTTGTACAAGTGATAGGAGTCGATTATCACTAATATTTCAATGTTCTCACTGTTTCGATTATCACTAATATTTCAATGTTCTCACTGTTTCGATTATCACTATGAAGCCATTTATGTATATGTCGCCGCCAACTGGTTTAGTTAGTCATTTGATTAACTGCCTAGCCTTTTCAAGCCTTTTCATTAAACACTGTTTCTTAGTCAGCTTGTGTCCCTCAGAGCAGCAATAGAAGCCCCGCGCAGCGGGGCTTCGTCGACCTGCTGGCGGGTCATAGTTTAGTGAAAATGCTAGGCAGTTAACCAAATGGCTAACTAAACTAGTTGGCTGCGACATAAATCAAAATGAACGTTCTACTTCACGCGACGTCAAGGGAGCAAATTTATAAAACTTATTATGCCACACCTGGCCATAAAGTGGCTTTATCCGCACGCTGCGCGTACGGAAAAAGCCGCTTTCTGGCCAAGTGTAGACATAAAATGATGTACACAACACGGGAGGTAATAAAGAAAGTCCTCGATCGCATATTTACGACCCTCGCTTGCAGCTCGGGCCGCAAACTTCTGCGATCTCGGCCTTTCTTTGTATTACCACCCTAGTTGTGTAATGTACTATTGTAATTGGTATGATGTTCAGGTTTAACACGTAAAATTAAGTATTTTTTTTTTATTTGGAGACCCGTTTTTTACTATTACACAACTATCGATATCGATAAAAAAAGTTAATACTAGTGTGATTGCGACAGTCTTTTGTTTTGTCGAGGAAATTCCGGGCTCTGCTATGTTATAATTCATGCCATTTTATGGCCCGACCATATACGGCGCGTCGCTGTGCCACGGAAAACATTTCTGCATCATGGTGGCACTAAATGCCGTAAATTTACCCGGTGCAGCGACTTATTTCCGTGGACACGTGACCAGGCCCTTTTAGGTGGCAAACGACTGGTATATATTTATTTCAAATTTCAACAATAATTTATGCAACTTTAGGGTGCGTTTCCACTTACACAGAGCAGAGGAACAAAGCGTAAGTTAACCGATCACAGTGCTCGAAAATACTCGAAATCGCCACTGACCGGCAGAGTAAGTGGGAAACGCACCCTTATCCATTAAATAATACTTGTAGAACTAATTCTGTCATACTTTATTTTACTTTAGGCATCAAACAAAACTGGTAAATGGAAAATCTTTTTTAGTAATTGAGCGTTTTTCAAATAATTTGTACAAGTGACGCAACGGAAAAGTAAAATTTCTTTGTTTCTAATTTTGAAACTAAGCTATTTATTTGATTCATTATGAGTTTGAGTATATTAATTGAGAAAATGACTTAAAAATATTGATAAATATAGAAAATAACGGCATAATTAGGTCAGGTTGTGGCGATACTAGTTCCGATTCATCACAAATATAAAATTCACAATAAATTAGTAGGAAGTATTTTATGGAGCATCTTTAATTTATACATTTTAAATAAATACAAAAACTTTTTAAAACAGGCATAGTTCATCAATTTAATGGAACAAAGAATCTTTGAGGATAAAATATATGTCCAGTTCATCACAACAGCCTACTTTTGAGTACTACACATTAACATTTTTGGTATAAATAAGTTTTAAATCATTAAACAATATTTAAAATATATTTACGGAATGTCCATTTAGAATTGTTAGCATAAAACAAAACTTGAATTATGTTTAATAACAGCAAAAAATCATAGTTTTGTACAATCCAAATCTTGGGACAGTGACTATTCGGAATCTTATGTGACTATCTGGAAAACGTAAAGCATAGTACACACATAGGTTAGACATTGAAAAATTATGACAAACGCAAAGATAAAATAAAATAAAAAATAAAATAATTTATTTCTGTAAGTAGGCCCTCAAGGGCTCTTTTACATGTCTTACATTCTTTGTCTTCTTTTCTTTTTGGCGCTTCGGGTAATGACCTTCTGGTGAGAAGAAGCGCCGGAAGAAACTCACCAGTTTCTCTTTTAATAATTTAATATACATTACATTACCTTAAAAACTACATTTATAGAGATGTAAAGGGTCTCTCTATGCGTCCAAACAAGACAAATAAAAAATAGAAAATAAATTGATACTAGAATTAATGGAGATGTAAAGAGTCTCCGTTGTCAAAATATTATGTTTTGGAGGTGTAAAGGATCTCCAAACGTCAAAATACAAATTGAAAATACTTATTTACTAAATTAAGTCCATTTTTTCTTAGAGATGTAAATGGTCTCTAAGTGTCAAAACAATTGGCAAGTACAAAAACAGAAAAAGACAACTAATCAAACATTGTTTTTAAAATATATCTATTTCCAGTCGCAGTTAATCCCACGGTGTTTTATCATTCATGTAGTCTTGTGTGCTGTAATAAGCCTTAGACATGAGTTTACGCTTTACACAATTCTTAAATTTGTTAATAGATAATTCAGTTATATTCCTTGGCAGCTTATTATAAAACCTTACACAATTACCCATGAATGATGTTTTTATTTTATGGAGCCGAGTGGTGGGCACTGCGAGCTTATGTTTATTCTTAGTATTAATATTATGTATGTCACAGTTCTTCTTAAAATTCATGATATTTTTATGTACATACATAATATTCTCATAGATGTATTGACAATGCAATGTCATTACATTAATGTCCTTAAACTTATCTCTAAGTGAGTCTCGATAATTCATCTTATATATCGC
Organism: Eudemis profundana; assembly: GCA_947034925.1. NCBI lineage: Eukaryota > Metazoa > Arthropoda > Insecta > Lepidoptera > Tortricidae > Eudemis > Eudemis profundana. The sequence continues at coordinate 46,829,557 of OX344795.1, read as the reverse complement.
TCGAATAGCCCTCTTCTGCAGAAGAAATATAGTATTAAGCTCTGAAGCACTAGCACTGCCCCACAGCAGAATACCATACGACATAATACTGTGGAAGTAACTAAAATATACTAATCGAGCTGTTTTTATGTCTGTTAATTGTCGGATCTTGTTGACTGCAAACGCTGCAGAACTTAGTCTATTCGAGAGATTACCAATATGGGGACCCCACTGGAGTTTAGAATCCAATGTTATACCAAGAAAGACTGTACTATCAACTAGTTCCAATTCCTCATCCTTCACTATTAAATAAGAATATATTAATTAGTTTTATAAACATATACAGGGTGTCCCTAAAACCAACTTTTATACGATCAGGACTGATAGACCAGCTCATAAGAACCTAGATTAAGCAAATTTGACCTCAGTAAAAATCTCTTAGTTTTCGAGATATTGACGTTTTTGTAAAACTCGTGCTAAGTGATACCCTGACTCGGTGTTTTGAGTGTCATTGCTAAAATATCAAGTATTTTACAAATCTGTTTTTTGCTATGTGTGGCCAAATAACAATGCTATTGAACGTATTTTCTATTTTTGCTAATTTATTCATGCTGTGGACACAGTACAATAACAAAAAAAAATTATTCGATTTTTTTCAAATTTCACCTCTGACTTCGAACTAGCGTGGTGAAAAAAAATGTACCAACATAACCAGGCACTCAACGTAAAAAAATTGCGCATTTATTGTAGTTTCTAAAATGGTATAAAATTTACTAAACACTGTAATAATTTTTGAAATAATAATATTTTGTTACAAAATTAACTGTCTGCCGCCTTCATCTCATACGATCCGGTTGAACTAAGTTTGCACCTGGCGTGCTTGACATCACATACAAATTAGGTGCAAACTTCACGTAATCGTCAATATCTCGAAAACTAAGAAATTTTTATGAGGTCGATTTTACTCAGTCTCGTTTTTTATGAGCTGGTTTATCAGCCCTGTTCGCCATTTTGTAAAAGTCGCGAATTTTGATAGCCTGGATCAGTCTTTCGAAAGTCATGACTTCAAATTTCAGTATTTTCTTAATCTGCTTTTTGTTTTAAACATTACTTAATAATTATGCTATCATACCTTATCAAAATAAATTAGATTTTACGTGATTCAAAATATGACCTCGGATTTGAATCGCGTAATACTTAAAACAAATTTACCATGCTAAAATAAAAAAAAAATATGTAGTTTAAAATAGTAAGATTTTACACACTAGACACCGTAGTTTTTAAGATAATAGCATTTTAATTCAAAAGGAGGTTATACTACAATATTCCATTGGTTAAATTTCGTACCAGAATTTGAATTTCGAACAGAAAAGGTATGATAGCATAATTATTAAGTAATGTTTAACAAAAAGCAGATTAAGAAAATACTGAAATTTGAAGTCATGACATTCGAAAGACTGATCCAGGCTATCAAAATTCGCGACTTTTACAAAATGGCGAACAGGGCTGATAAACCAGCTCATAAAAAACGAGACTGAGTAAAATCGACCTCATAAAAATTTCTTAGTTTTCGAGATATTGACGATTACGTGAAGTTTGCACCTAATTTGTATGTGATGTCAAGCACGCCAGGTGCAAACTTAGTTCAACCGGATCGTATGAGATGAAGGCGGCAGACAGTTAATTTTGTAACAAAATATCATTATTTCAAAAATTATTACAGTGTTTAGTAAATTTTATACCATTTTAGAAACTACAATAAATGCGCAATTTTTTTACGTTGAGTGCCTGGTTATGTTGGTACATTTTTTTTTCACCACGCTAGTTCGAAGTCAGAGGTGAAATTTGAAAAAAATCGAATAATTTTTTTTTGTTATTGTACTGTGTCCACAGCATGAATAAATTAGCAAAAATAGAAAATACGTTCAATAGCATAGTTATTTAGCCACACATAGCAAAAAACAGATTTGTAAAACACTTGATATTTTAGCAATGACACTCAAAACACCGAGTCAGGGTATCACTTAGCACGAGTTTTACAAAAACGTCAATATCTCGAAAACTAAGAGATTTTTACTGAGGTCAAATTTGCTTAATCTAGGTTCTTATGAGCTGGTCTATCAGCCCTGATCGTATAAAAGTTGGTTTTAGGGACACCCTGTATGTAACGGGTCAGGAGGGTCGAGATTAGGATCGGACATGATTTTACAAGTCGGGTAGGCGTATTTAAAGAAACGAAATTCAAGTAACGCACTAATCGATTTACTATTGAAAACAACTTAGTTAAATTACACAATCAACACTAATTTATTAAACTACGTTGGCTCTAACGAAACGCGGTACAGTTCCTAGGAGAAGCTAGCGCACAGGGCAAGCGTTGGAAGCTTAATGAGCTCTCGCCACCACCACGCCATCCCTCCTAGACTCCGTCGAACGCCACCGATGGCGCTTGCGTTCCGTTGCAACTTCGGACGAGTCATTAGTACGGACTCATGACGAAATCTACCGTACTCATGACCAAGATGCGACACGGCCATCCTCGTGTCACACGTCCTCGTGTTAATCTGCAACAATGGAAACCCAGAACAGTATCGTCGTCGCTCGGCCAGTCCTGGCCACTGGTTTGACTCTATTCTTAACAATGAAACTAAGTACGCATTTAATTTTCTTTTTATTACTTCAATCTGTTCATTTTTTTTTTTTTTTTTAGCACTACAGTTTATCTTAGGTATAGTCTCTTAACATAACCCTTCAATATCTTGCTAGATCTCTAACACAATCAACAACTAAAGCAATAGCTCGAGATCAAGTACCCAATAAAACAAAAGAACAACCCCTTGGTAGTATTAGAAATCACGGAAAGTGTGCCTCTTTTGTCCTGCTATCCCTGTAGCCTATGTAACCATCGCTGTGGCCATCTACATACAACCATCCCTGTGGCTATATGCAACCCATGAAATCATCCCTGTGATTTCCAAAGTCTGTGACTCCAGAGGACACTTGCCTGAGTCTATTAAAATGATTATTCCGACATTGTAGCGTCAGACACCTCGAAATCACTAACATTAATGGGTACTTGTCCATCTGGCATTTTTCTTAACCTATCATGGGCGTACTTGTAGGTGCGTTTTGAGTTTAGTGCCTTTAGAACGTAACGGTCACCATCAAGTACCTCCATGACTTTAAATGGTCCCTTAAATTTAGGGTCCAACTTCGTCTGATTGCGTTCTTCATTCTCAATCAGAACAAAGTCACCCACAGAAAACTTATTGAGTTTTGCCTTTGTACTATCAAACCTCTGTTTATTATATTGAGCCGACCTTTCTATACCTTCTGCCGCAATAGCCCGATTTTCTTCTAAATTTACCTCAACCTCAACATCGCTTGCCATCAGAGATAATGGTCTCGCCACCTTTCCTATCATCAATTCTAGAGGTGTACATTTTGTTACCCTATTGACGGTGCAATTTAGAGCAAGTTGAACATCCCCTAAACAATCTTGCCAAGATTTTTCACTAGTCTCTATCGCTGTCAACATTGACTTAAGTACGCCCATAACTCGCTCTACCTGACCATTTGCGCGAGACGAGCCGGTAGCAATCAAATGAAGCTGAATGTTTTTGCCCTCACAATACTCGCGAAATTCCTTGCTAGCAAAGCATCTACCTTGGTCTGCAATGATACGACGGGGCGCGCCAAAAAGTTCTACACTGTTCTTTACCGCTTGAATACTACTCTTAGTGTCAATGTTCTTGGTGTGATAGAGCAGAACGAACTTCGTAAATGCATCGATTAAAACGAATGCGTACTCCTTACAGTCGTTCTTTCCGCTGAGTTTTCCTGTGGCGTCTATATGAATAGTGTGCCATGGGGATGTCACTTTAGGGATGGGATGCAACTCGGCTTGAACCTTGCCGGAGTGTGATTTAGCCACCTTACATGTCACACAATTGTCCACAAATTTTTTGACATATCGGGACATGCCTTCGAACCAATAGTAATCGTACACTTTCTCAAGGGTCTTGTCATAGCCAAGATGGACTATGGACTCGTGAATATTATTTATGACAGACCACTTCAAAGCATGCGGCACAATTGGAAGACATTTTGTCCTACCATTTCGTTGGATCTTTCGATGCAATATCCCAGAACGAAGCACATAGGTATCAGCGAGGCTTCTATCCAAGGTTTCGTTATTTAAATCCTCCACAATTTTGGCAATCTCAGTATCACGTTGCTGTTCTGCAAGAAGCCAGTTAGTAGAAAGCTCGGTGATATCTACGCGTCTTTGTACCACCTGCTCAATGGGGTGTTTTTGATGGACTTCTCCTGGTAATGGATTACGCGAAAGAAAGTCTGCGTGAGGCATAAACTTGCCTTCCCTGTACTCTACATCGAAGTCAAAAGACTGAAGATAAGCCCACCATCTGTGGACCCTTGGCGCTAAATCTACCTTATTGCGGGATGCTTTTAAGGAGTTGCAGTCGGTTACTACTCGAAATTTACGACCATGTAAGTACTGTCGGAAGTGTTTGATAGCGTTTACAACAGCAAGGGTCTCCAACTCATAGGAGTGATATTTTGCTTCCGCTGGAGAGGTCCGCTTGCTGAAGTATGCCACAACATGGCGTTTCTTATCTACAATCTGGATTAAGACAGCACCGTATCCCTCGGAACTCGCATCAGTGTGCAGTTCCGTTGGATACTGTGAGTCAAAAATCATAAGAACAGGATCATTTGTCAAGATCGAAATAACCTTCTGACGTATTTCCTCATGCTCAGATGTCCATACAAAAGAACCCTTCAGTGATGTTAATTTGTAGAGGGGTGCCATAAGGCAAGAAAATTTCGGGACAAATTGACGGAAATACGACGAAAGCCCTATAAATTGCCTTAGCTGGGTCACGGATTCAGGAGGTGGTAGTTTAGTTAGTGCCTCTACTTTCCGTTTGTTTGGTCTTATTTCACCTTTTTCTACCTCATAACCCAAAAACTCCACCTTTGTTTTAAGAAAGGAGCACTTTTTCAGGTTAAGAGAGAAGCCAGCTTTTGTTAAAACATCTAAAACAGTGTTCAGACGCTCTAGACCTTGATCCACATCTTTCGAGACAATCAAAATGTCATCAACGTAGACTATGACATAGTCATGCGCAAGATTCCCTAATGCATTGACAATGGCTCTCTGAAAGACAGAAATGGCATTTCGCAAACCAAATGGCATTGAAAGGTATTCATAGCTTCCATCCGGTGTAATGAAGGCTGTACGCTCTATAGAATCGGGGCTAACTGGGATTAAGTGGAAACCGCTAGCACAATCAAGTTTTGTGAAGTAATTAGCTCCATGAAGTCGCGAGATTTGGTCCTGAATCAAGGGAAGGGGGTACCTATCCGGGACAGTGTTATCGTTTAGCTCCCTATAATCAATAACCATCCTATCTGAGTTATCGACCTTTTTGACGAGAAGAGCTGGGCTCGCAAAGGGCGAGCAGCTAGGCCTGATAATATTTGCCTGCAGTAGCTCATCAACCTTATTACGCATCGACCTACGTTCGTCCGCGGAAAGTCTATACGGCCTCCTTTGAACCGTACGATTAGGGTCCTTAAGGCGTATCTCAAGTTCACCTGTCGTCACACGAGTGGTTGGCATTCCAGTAATAAAGAATTCTGAGAATTGATCTAATACTTCTAAGAGCTTGTGCCGATCTTGTGAAGGGACGTTCGTATCAATGGTATCAAAATTTGGTGGGGTATTTGCAACTACACAACTATTTACGTTACAAACTTTCACTAAAGAAAATTCAGTAGCAGTCATGTTCACAGAAAAGCCCTGGCTCAATATATCTCGACCAATCATAATTTCACTACGCATGTACACATCAGGCAAAACATGTAATAAGATCTCTGCTGAGTAATCATTAATCATTACATCACACAAAATTTGCTCTGTTGATTTTACACAAGTTTGACCTATTCCTGTTAGTGAAATTACACTAGTAATCCTTTTACCACTAAATTTAGCAGCTACACTTTCTTTGATTAACGAGCACTCAGCACCTGAGTCGTAATGAAAACAAAACAACTCACCACGATGTTCAAGTGTCCCTGATGGCGGCCGGACCTCACACACGTCGACCCGACGCTCGGCCGGCGGGTTACTGGCTGCCCCAGGCCGGCTAGTGCACCCACTGGCCACGTGTCCTTTTTCCCCGCACTTAAAACACACGATAGTGTTTGACTTGGGTGCAGTTTGCTTCGGAGTCGGCGCTGAGGTAACCGTAGATGTCAGCGGAGTATGAGGCTTCGAATCCTTCGGCTTCTGTCGACAGTCGGATCGCCTGTGGCCAACCTTGCCACAGTGAAAACATTTTAGAGTGGTCGCTGGGTATGTTTTGGCCCTTTTATATTCAGGAGCGGCCTTGTTGTCGTAATTAGTCGTCGATTTACGTTTGAGAAATGAAAAAGCTTGTAATTCTTTTTGTAACTGTTGTCTGGATGTAATCTCGGTAGTAAAAGCTAGCCGTTGCAAGCGCGAATCAAACTGTGAAATGTGCGCAAGAACTGTAGATACCGCGATCTGCTCTTTATTTACATCCTGCCAGCGAGTTGTCAACAAAGAAATGAGGCGACTAGCGTAAGCCGACAACGACTCATTTTCTTTAGGTTTATCATTAGAAAAATTAATGAGGGTACCTGCATTTGTCTCTGTACAGACAAACCTCGCGATGAACAAATCCTTGAATTCTGTCCAGGTCATGCCGGGATATGTGACCTGGGCTAGCCACGTTGATGCCGATCCCTTAAACGCCTTGCTTATCACCACGATAAGCTGTCCTCCGTGTAGTGGGTTGTCGGCGAAGCAAAGGTCCGCGGTCGCACACCACGACCTTGCATCCACCTCTGCCTTGTCCGGGTTGAACTCCGGTAATACGACATGCTGCTTGCTTGATGTGTTCGATGCCGATAAAGCTTTAATCAACTGTTGCATGTTTTGATGTTGTATCTCGAATAGATCACGCCACTTATTATCACTTTGACGCGTATCACTACTAGTTTTATCTACCCGACTGTTTTTATTCGCAAAAACATCTCGTTGGGCAACTCGTGGGGATCCCACGCCTGATAACGGGTCAGGAGGGTCGAGATTAGGATCGGACATGATTTTACAAGTCGGGTAGGCGTATTTAAAGAAACGAAATTCAAGTAACGCACTAATCGATTTACTATTGAAAACAACTTAGTTAAATTACACAATCAACACTAATTTATTAAACTACGTTGGCTCTAACGAAACGCGGTACAGTTCCTAGGAGAAGCTAGCGCACAGGGCAAGCGTTGGAAGCTTAATGAGCTCTCGCCACCACCACGCCATCCCTCCTAGACTCCGTCGAACGCCACCGATGGCGCTTGCGTTCCGTTGCAACTTCGGACGAGTCATTAGTACGGACTCATGACGAAATCTACCGTACTCATGACCAAGATGCGACATATGGATTGCCAAACATCATGGAATCGAACTATATCATTCATCTACCTAAATTGTAATTAGAAAGTACAAAAAGAGCTCTTGAATCTCCGGGACAGTCAAGAATTTGCAATGTACACATTGATTGAAAAACGCCTAATTATTAACGTCAGTTTAGACGTCAATGATTGGTAGATTTATCTCATTCTTTTACAATAATTTACGCAATTTTATCCAAAAATTACTTGAATCACTTGACGTAAAGCAAGGTTTAGACGAGGCCGATAACGCTGGCGTTAGGCGAGGCCGACTGGATTAATTTAATTCCTGGGTTACTCTCGTTCTTTAGTTATGAGTCAAATACCTTTGGTAACCAAGTTTTGTAACTGCTTACAAAATGGGATTCCGAAATTCCCTGTTTGGTTACGTAATGGGCCTGCGTAGTGCCGATTGGTAACCAGCTGGTAAGAAGCGGATATTTCCCCGTTTCAAAGCTGGTTACGAGATTTTAGTTACCAGACGGTACCAAAGGGTCAAATCTAATGGCAGTTGGCGGTTGTAAGTTTAATGTTATGTTGTTGCGCAGGGCGCACTTCGTGGCGGAGGGCGAGGTGTCGTTCCGCGCGCTGCTGTTCGTGCCGCGCGCGCAGCCCGCCGACTCCTTCAACCGCTACGGCTCCAAGACCGACCACATCAAGCTGTTCGTGCGCCGCGTCTTCATCACCGACGAGTTCAACGACCTCATGCCCTCCTACCTGGCCTTCATACAGGTAACACGTCACTACATACGGGTAACACGTCACTACATACAGGTAACACTCCTTCAACCGCTACGGCTCCAAGACCGACCACATCAAGCTGTTCGTGCGCCGCGTCTTCATCACCGACGAGTTCAACGACCTCATGCCCTCCTACCTGGCCTTCATACAGGTAACACGTCACTACATACGGGTAACACGTCACTACATACAGGTAACACTCCTTCAACCGCTACGGCTCCAAGACCGACCACATCAAGCTGTTCGTGCGCCGCGTCTTCATCACCGACGAGTTCAACGACCTCATGCCCTCCTACCTGGCCTTCATACAGGTAACACGTCACTACATACGGGTAACACGTCACTACATACAGGTAACACTCCTTCAACCGCTACGGCTCCAAGACCGACCACATCAAGCTGTTCGTGCGCCGCGTCTTCATCACCGACGAGTTCAACGACCTCATGCCCTCCTACCTGGCCTTCATACAGGTAACACGTCACTACATACGGGTAACACGTCACTACATACAGGTAACACTCCTTCAACCGCTACGGCTCCAAGACCGACCACATCAAGCTGTTCGTGCGCCGCGTCTTCATCACCGACGAGTTCAACGACCTCATGCCCTCCTACCTGGCCTTCATACAGGTAACACGTCACTACATACGGGTAACACGTCACTACATACAGGTAACACTCCTTCAACCGCTACGGCTCCAAGACCGACCACATCAAGCTGTTCGTGCGCCGCGTCTTCATCACCGACGAGTTCAACGACCTCATGCCCTCCTACCTGGCCTTCATACAGGTAACACGTCACTACATACGGGTAACACGTCACTACATACAGGTAACACTCCTTCAACCGCTACGGCTCCAAGACCGACCACATCAAGCTGTTCGTGCGCCGCGTCTTCATCACCGACGAGTTCAACGACCTCATGCCCTCCTACCTGGCCTTCATACAGGTAACACGTCACTACATACGGGTAACACGTCACTACATACAGGTAACACTCCTTCAACCGCTACGGCTCCAAGACCGACCACATCAAGCTGTTCGTGCGCCGCGTCTTCATCACCGACGAGTTCAACGACCTCATGCCCTCCTACCTGGCCTTCATACAGGTAACACGTCACTACATACGGGTAACACGTCACTACATACAGGTAACACTCCTTCAACCGCTACGGCTCCAAGACCGACCACATCAAGCTGTTCGTGCGCCGCGTCTTCATCACCGACGAGTTCAACGACCTCATGCCCTCCTACCTGGCCTTCATACAGGTAACACGTCACTACATACGGGTAACACGTCACTACATACAGGTAACACTCCTTCAACCGCTACGGCTCCAAGACCGACCACATCAAGCTGTTCGTGCGCCGCGTCTTCATCACCGACGAGTTCAACGACCTCATGCCCTCCTACCTGGCCTTCATACAGGTAACACGTCACTACATACGGGTAACACGTCACTACATACAGGTAACACTCCTTCAACCGCTACGGCTCCAAGACCGACCACATCAAGCTGTTCGTGCGCCGCGTCTTCATCACCGACGAGTTCAACGACCTCATGCCCTCCTACCTGGCCTTCATACAGGTAACACGTCACTACATACGGGTAACACGTCACTACATACAGGTAACACTCCTTCAACCGCTACGGCTCCAAGACCGACCACATCAAGCTGTTCGTGCGCCGCGTCTTCATCACCGACGAGTTCAACGACCTCATGCCCTCCTACCTGGCCTTCATACAGGTAACACGTCACTACATACGGGTAACACGTCACTACATACAGGTAACACTCCTTCAACCGCTACGGCTCCAAGACCGACCACATCAAGCTGTTCGTGCGCCGCGTCTTCATCACCGACGAGTTCAACGACCTCATGCCCTCCTACCTGGCCTTCATACAGGTAACACGTCACTACATACGGGTAACACGTCACTACATACAGGTAACACTCCTTCAACCGCTACGGCTCCAAGACCGACCACATCAAGCTGTTCGTGCGCCGCGTCTTCATCACCGACGAGTTCAACGACCTCATGCCCTCCTACCTGGCCTTCATACAGGTAACACGTCACTACATACGGGTAACACGTCACTACATACAGGTAACACTCCTTCAACCGCTACGGCTCCAAGACCGACCACATCAAGCTGTTCGTGCGCCGCGTCTTCATCACCGACGAGTTCAACGACCTCATGCCCTCCTACCTGGCCTTCATACAGGTAACACGTCACTACATACGGGTAACACGTCACTACATACAGGTAACACTCCTTCAACCGCTACGGCTCCAAGACCGACCACATCAAGCTGTTCGTGCGCCGCGTCTTCATCACCGACGAGTTCAACGACCTCATGCCCTCCTACCTGGCCTTCATACAGGTAACACGTCACTACATACGGGTAACACGTCACTACATACAGGTAACACTCCTTCAACCGCTACGGCTCCAAGACCGACCACATCAAGCTGTTCGTGCGCCGCGTCTTCATCACCGACGAGTTCAACGACCTCATGCCCTCCTACCTGGCCTTCATACAGGTAACACGTCACTACATACGGGTAACACGTCACTACATACAGGTAACACTCCTTCAACCGCTACGGCTCCAAGACCGACCACATCAAGCTGTTCGTGCGCCGCGTCTTCATCACCGACGAGTTCAACGACCTCATGCCCTCCTACCTGGCCTTCATACAGGTAACACGTCACTACATACGGGTAACACGTCACTACATACAGGTAACACTCCTTCAACCGCTACGGCTCCAAGACCGACCACATCAAGCTGTTCGTGCGCCGCGTCTTCATCACCGACGAGTTCAACGACCTCATGCCCTCCTACCTGGCCTTCATACAGGTAACACGTCACTACATACGGGTAACACGTCACTACATACAGGTAACACTCCTTCAACCGCTACGGCTCCAAGACCGACCACATCAAGCTGTTCGTGCGCCGCGTCTTCATCACCGACGAGTTCAACGACCTCATGCCCTCCTACCTGGCCTTCATACAGGTAACACGTCACTACATACGGGTAACACGTCACTACATACAGGTAACACTCCTTCAACCGCTACGGCTCCAAGACCGACCACATCAAGCTGTTCGTGCGCCGCGTCTTCATCACCGACGAGTTCAACGACCTCATGCCCTCCTACCTGGCCTTCATACAGGTAACACGTCACTACATACGGGTAACACGTCACTACATACAGGTAACACTCCTTCAACCGCTACGGCTCCAAGACCGACCACATCAAGCTGTTCGTGCGCCGCGTCTTCATCACCGACGAGTTCAACGACCTCATGCCCTCCTACCTGGCCTTCATACAGGTAACACGTCACTACATACGGGTAACACGTCACTACATACAGGTAACACTCCTTCAACCGCTACGGCTCCAAGACCGACCACATCAAGCTGTTCGTGCGCCGCGTCTTCATCACCGACGAGTTCAACGACCTCATGCCCTCCTACCTGGCCTTCATACAGGTAACACGTCACTACATACGGGTAACACGTCACTACATACAGGTAACACTCCTTCAACCGCTACGGCTCCAAGACCGACCACATCAAGCTGTTCGTGCGCCGCGTCTTCATCACCGACGAGTTCAACGACCTCATGCCCTCCTACCTGGCCTTCATACAGGTAACACGTCACTACATACGGGTAACACGTCACTACATACAGGTAACACTCCTTCAACCGCTACGGCTCCAAGACCGACCACATCAAGCTGTTCGTGCGCCGCGTCTTCATCACCGACGAGTTCAACGACCTCATGCCCTCCTACCTGGCCTTCATACAGGTAATATATCATTGGCGGCATTCTATGACTCATGATCCTATGAGGGACTGTGTCTCCTCCGTTTTATCGCTAAGCACCAATCAACTATGCAGCACCAGCACCATCCTATTGTAAAGCGATGTAACCTTTCAGTTGCTTTGTCTGAGTCTACCACCTAGGCGGCCTGCACAATGTTCCACCAAATAAATGAGACATAAATCGAGCCTTTAAACCGCCTCACTTCTGTGGACACATTTTTGTCGAAATCCCTGCTGATTATAATGGGATATCAGACTATTTATTAGGAGTCCGCTCTATTTTTGACCCAAATATCTGTGCATGAGGCCAAAAGGTGGTGACGGAATTCCGAGCATTACATTTCAAACAGTTTTCTATTCCACCGTGTCGTTTTCCACATGAACGATATGATGTGTTCGTGTCTCGATACGTAACGTCGATGAATGTGCAGGGCCTGGTGGACTCGGACGACCTGCCGCTGAACGTGTCTCGAGAAACCCTACAGCAGCACAAGCTGATCAAGGTCATCAAGAAGAAACTGGTGCGCAAGGCGCTAGACATGCTCAAGAAGATCTCTGATGAGGAGTACGAACACTTCTGGAAGGAGTACTCTACCAAGTGAGCCTTTTATTTTATTTATCATCTCTAATTTAGCAGTTCAGGTCACCTTGGAACTTTTGGCTGAAGTATTTTATAAAGCAAGGTATTCCTGCCTGGTTTTTTTCGGATATAATCCTGAATTTCTCAAGCCAGATTATCTCGAAGCTTTATTTTTGTAACGAACGCACTGATCTGGGTTATGCCTTTATTTTTCTCAATGTAGATGTTCTCTCGTAATACATATTTTCTGACTATACGAGCAGGCAGTGCTCATTTCTCAACGTTATAGGATTCGGATTAGAATGTGACGAAATGAGGGAAAGATTATTAAAAAAAAATACCCAAAGAGTCGTGTCAACTGTGTTCATAGTTTGATAATGGTGGCAATTCACAATCTGCAAGTTGAAGTGTTCTTAAAAATCCGCTCAATACAGGACTGAAAGGAGAAAGTCGTGATGTTTTTTCTTACCTTTATCTCATTTTGCAGCATCAAGCTGGGAGTGATGGAGGATCCGTCGAACCGTGCGCGCCTAGCCAAGCTGCTGCGCTTCCACTCCTCCCGCTCCGACTCCATGACGTTCCTGGCCGACTACGTCAGCCGCATGAAGCCCGGACAGAACCACATCTACTACATCGCCGGTGCCAGCCGCGCCGAGGTAACCGTCACTCCTGTACGGAGGGACCCCTCGAACCTCACTGTGGGGTGTGATACCCACTAAACGTGGCACCACAAGTGGCGAGCGCGCGCCATTCCCGTAGCTCGTTTTCAACTCTGAGGTTAAAATGGAATGCGTCTGTGCTAGTAATTTCACCGGCTGTCTTACCCCCACACTGGAACACAACAGTGCGAACACTGCTCTTTGGCGGCAGGTTGGTAAGATGGTGGTAGCGATCCGGGCGGATCCGACTTGTGGCTCGAACGAGGCAACTCGAACACCTGGTGTGCGCCGGTGTCTTATAAAATGTATGAAAAACCTCGCACGCAGCTCGTAGCGGCCACTGGTCGCCGTGCGGAGGCTTTAAGTGACCAAAAAGCTCGTCAGTCTTCACTACTAATTGACTAAAGAGCTCGTAGCCTACCCGACGGGAAGCGGAAACCGTGACCACATAACACATGAATTTTCAAGTGAAAGGTCGCTAGGACGTCGTCACCCTTGATATTTAGATTTTTGTAAGGCTGTCGTGTGTTGCAGGTGGAGAAGTCACCGTTCGCGGAGCGCCTGGTGCGGTCCGGCCACGAGGTGCTGTACCTGACGGAGGCCGTGGACGAGTACTGCCTCGGGGCGCTGCCCGAGTACGAGGGCTTCAAGTTCCAGAACGTCGCCAAGGAGATCTTCGACGTTAACGAGAGTGAGTCCACTAACACATGCAACATCTACTGAATTGATTAAAAAAAAACCGGCATAGTGCGAGTCGGACTCGCGCACCCAGGGTTCCGTACAAACTCTAATTCAAGAAAAACTATATGGCGATTAGTTTAGTAGGAGCAAATAAGTATGTGATAAGATTTTTGCAAATTTCTCAAAAACGGTGCATGTTAGGAAAACCGTTTTATTTTTCCTGTAATATATAGGACAACATTAATAATTGGTAATTATTACAGATTTTTCTGTTCAGTAACTTCGAAGATAATAGGGGGGAAATGGTATTTTTTTTAACGTTTTTCGCCATAAATCAAACACTACTTATTTAAAAAAAAATACAAAAATAGTGTTTTAATCTAAAAATTAAGCCCTTTCATTTGATACCCCACTCAATACCCTATACTCATAGCCCTAATTTCAATTTTCAAATTCTCATTACGGACCCCTTTAAAAAAAAAAGTAAAAAAGTTATAAGACTTTTTTTACATCCCATAAGTTCGAGTTAGCGGTTCTTAACACTATTCCAAATTTCAAGTCGATAGCATCAGTAGATCCTGAGATATCTTGCTGTGACAGACGGACAGACAGACAGACAGACAGAGTCGCACCATAAGGGTTCCTTTTTTACCATTTTGGTACGGAACCCTAAAAAAGCATTTGTTATTTAAAATTTTCTGAACTGTTATGAAATTGAACATAGCGAAGGAGTGCCGCAAGAATATCGGCTATCGAATAAAATAATCGCATTCGAATAGGTTAATGCGTTTGGGCGCTACGTTGTTTCTACGAGATTTCAAATTAACATGACAGTCCTCTCTTTACTGCCGGGAGTCAAGAATACCGCACCCGGTTTTCATGGTCGAGCGGTCCGCGCATAACCTAAATTTATCGTCAGACGAAACAGGGCGGGCGTAGGAATCTTAATTTTTGACGAGCGATAAACATCGATCGCCACGGTTATTACTCGAAACATAACAAGAATTCCATACGCAACGTCCAGATCGGAGGCGTCCGCTCGCTTTTTAAAAATCTATCGCTAAAAATCGAACAAGGTGGCTCGAGGCGTTCCCTAGATCTAACTAGGTCGCTCAGCACCGGACAACCTAGAAGTTCGAATCGATCTCGTTATGTAGAGTGCGTATAGATAGATAGATCATTTATTTCACGACAAAATAACAGTATAAATTTGTACAGACAAAATTATAAGTATTCACGCCATGATCGTCAAAAACAAAATATAGTACATTGTGCACCGAGGGTAGTAAGAAGGGGATTACTAACGAGAGTCTATTAGAAGCCCGACGCCGTAGGCGGAGGGCTTTTAATGACTCGAGTTTGTAATCTTCTTACTGCCCGTGATACACACAATGTTTTTCATCACATTTGCGAGGAAAAAAAAATAAAACATAAAAATGAAATAAACTAAACGCACCCGCTAAGAGACAACTTCAACTGTCAACTTTTTCAATATAGTCTTCCACAGATAATGCTAAGAACTGCGTTTAGTTTTTAAACTTGACAGTCAATGTCGCCAGATTGTACCAATTTTCAAAATAAAATTTTAAACTAAATTAATTTAATTGCATCAAAATAATCGCAAAAACTACGGAAATAATAGTAAAATATACCATATAAGTTTTATTTACACTAAAATTGGTTTTGTAGCCAAGTTTTGAAGATGTGAAATAGCCTTGGCTGATTCAAAACCTCCTTAGTCTGAAATGACGTACGACTTTTAAAACTAAACTCATAACTCCCGAGGGAGTTATAGATTTTCATACAGTTTTTCCTCCCGTGGGAGTTATAGATATTTGTAACCCACGGGGGGTAAATCGGCTCGAGTTGGTCTATAAGCGCGCGTGTTATAACACCCTTTACGAGCAAGTGTGATGAAAAAAAATAAAATAAAAAACGAATATCGAACTGAGTCGGCTCGCTGGTCATGTACTTGTGGCCGGTCGGTCGCTAACTTGTGCGCTCGTTTTGTCCAGGCGAGCAGCAGAAGGAGCGGTGGGAGTCATACAAGGAGCAGTTCCAGCCGCTCACCAAGTGGCTCGACCAGCAGCTGTCACAGTGGATCACGCGAGCCACCGTGTCCAAGCGTCTGGCCCGCTCGCCCGCCGCGCTCGTCGCCACCGTGTTCGGCTGGACCGGCAACATGGAGCGCCTCGCGTTATCCAACGCGCACCAAAAGGTACACAACAACATACACAGCAACACACACGCAATAAAAACACCCCAGAGGCGACGTGTAAAAAAAAAGGTATAAGTGATCATAAGGGTGCCGCATATTACGGCCCCTAGTCCCGACCACTTCACGCGACCACAAGTGGCTCAGAGGCTCACTAGTAGCGGCTCCTCGTGGCATACGTGAGACGCAGTGGCCCGCGCCTGTAACCGAGTGTGCGTAAAACGCGGCTACGAGTAGCGAGCGCGCGCCACAAACATACAAAATAGTATATTACACAACTAGGGTGTTAATACAAAGAAAGGCCGAGATCGCAGAAGTTTGCGGCCCGAGCTGCAAGCGAGGGACGTAAATATGCGATCGAGGGCTTTCTTTATTACCTCCCGTGTTGTGTACATCATTTTATGTCTACACTTGGCAAGAAAAACTTTATGGCCAGGTGTGGCATAAAGTATGATAACCTTGTAAGGCCCATAAGGGGGTGAGGGGCAGGGGAGCATTTTTGAAATTAGAATTCCATTCTCATCTCAATAACGTTGACAATTACTTCAGCAAAATGTCCTAAATTTAGGACACGGCCTTACGAGGATAAACCTCGCCCGCAGCTCGTGGTGGTCACCGGCTAGTGGCCCAATCTGTGAACGCTCTAAGAATGTAAGTAATTCTTGAGTTACAAAATGCATAACACACTATTCTGGTTTCAGTCTGACGACGCGCAGCGCAAGCACCACCTGTCACAGAAGAAGATGATGGAGATCAACCCGCGGCATCCGCTGGTGCAGGAGCTACTGCGAAGGGTCAATGACGCCCCGGATGACCCCGCGACCAAACTAGCCGCCATGTCGCTTTACCGCACCGCCGCGCTCAGGTAACTGACGATTTTCCATCCTTCCTTCAGGGTAATTGGCAGTAGACCTTTCGGATACAGTTCGGCTTCAGGGGAATCTTTTCTGTATTATTCCTCTGTTTCATTGAGAATCTTAGTAGTAGAGGACCTTTTGGATACAGTTTGACATGCTGAAATCTTTAGAGGAACTTTGATGAAGTATCCAGATTATCCAGAGCTAAATGCCCAGCTTATGAAGTTATCCGATGTTTTTAGTCTTTGACTGATCAACTTGTGTAACGGTTACGAAGTAGTCGTGAAGTAGAAACTGGTAGCTTTAGTGTTAATTTAAAAAGGAGAAGTGTAGTTTTTTGGAAGATAGGGGTCTCTTAATGATGTCGAATAGGCACTATTTTATTCCATAACAGGTGGCTTAGCTGGGTCAATCCGCGTAAATGTAACGCGAGTCACGATTTTATTGCGTGTTTATTGCATTAAAAATACAGTAGTGTTAATATATCTAGGGATGATAAGTAACACTTCTTTAGAGATATATTAGCACTTTAATTTGCATCGTGATGATTTAAAACTTAATGAAAATTGTGACTCACGTTACCTCTTACCGCGGATTGACCCAGTTACTTTTCAAAATATCGTAGAAGTATCTCTTTCTCGCCGCTCATTATTGTAAACATTACTCAAGTAAATTAAATAATAAAATTTGTCTTAGGATTGATACAAAAAAAAATGTATCGATAGTATCGACTCGAATCCGACCTCTTCGTAATGACACTAGATTTAACACCAACTTCCCGGCTCACAGGTCCGGCTTCATGCTGCAAGAGGGCCAAGCTGTGGAGTTCGCGGAATCCGTGGAACAGATGCTGGCGGCGTCGCTGGGCGTGCCCGCCGACGCCGTGCCGGAGGAAGACGACTTGTTGGACGCCGCCGCCGCCGCCGACGCCGACGCCGACGACGCCGAGGAGGTGCCCGCCGAGGACCACGACGAACTGTAGACGCGTACTTCCCTACCGTAATTTACTCCAGGAACGCTCCCCTTCTACCCGATGACTGACTGCGCCAGGCGCCTATGACGCCTGGTGTGGTGACGAAGTCGTAAACTTGGGGTCATCCACAAAGTACGTCACACGATTTTTCAGATTTTTAGACCCCCCTTTTTCCTAACAAATTTCATCTTTTTAGAATAGGGTGTCACATTTGTCTAGACCCCCCCACTATGCGTGTGGCGTACTATATGTATGTATAACCCGCTACGAGCCTCGAGTCCCGACCGCCGATCCCTGAGTCTTGAGCCTTAGCGGTTTAATTTTTAGCGGTTTAGTCTTTAGGGTTCAGTGTTCTTTCAGGATTCGAAGTTTAAGCGAGTCTTGAGCCTGAGGCCTCGGATAAAATTAATGTAGATAATACGATGCTCCATCGAAATCCGCTCCGTCCCGTCCGACCATACGTAGCTTCGTGCGAACTCCCGAAACAAAACTTTTTTCTGAATAAAGATAAATTTGATGTAAAATTATTTTTGCTAAGTATATTGTTGGACATTAGTATGAGCGCTGAAGGCTTGGAATACTTAGTTAGGACGAAAAAGGAGAGCAAACGAAAACATGCATTTATTAGTGATAGTGCTTCAGAAGTAGCTCTATGGTTCCGCCTTTCGCTCTCTAGTTTTTACGGAGCCTTGTTTCAAGAACAACTCGTGTGTAACGTGTGTAGCCCTCACAGCCTAAAATACCAATATAAGCGTTATAATTTTCGTGAAAAAGGCCCCGGGACGGGACGGAGTTTTTATATATCAAATGACAGCCAAAACACATTAAAACAGAGATTAAATTGTACGAAAATCAACCATGTTTGAAGAGTAATAGGGTTGACTTTCCTTTAGAGTATTTAGTGTATTTTGGCTGTCAGTTAAGGTCAATATTGTGAATGGAAGTGGCGTTGACGCCGCCTAGCGATAAGTTGTCGAGTGTGAGACTGCGTGTGAATGCCGCGAGTGTGGCGAGCGAGCGCGAACGTTCGCTGCGAGTGTGGAGAACGAGCGCGAACGTTCGCCGCGGGTGTTCGCGTCCGCTCGCGAGTGGCGCATTTTTGATAACGGGTGACGGCGTAAGCTGTAAATAAATTATATTTATTAGATCTGCCGTTTTATTTGTTCCCTGATATCATATCTATTTACAGAACGTCTAGCGGAAACTAAAGCGTGACTTTTTGTCGTGCCACAAAATACTACCATCCCTTTCCATTCAATATACCTAGTGGGGATACATCATTATGGTTTGTCGCTTTACAAGCGTAGGCGCGGCCAGTTGTCCTAGCGAAACGGGTTGAAATTCCATTAATTATAAAATTATATCACGAACCAAAGGTACGCCGTGCTCATGAGGAAAAAAGGCCTGTCTGTAAGATTGTAACGTGCAATTTCAGCTAGCAATGAAACAAGAAAATTAAAACAAAATATATATTTTATTAAACAGAATAATTTCTGCCAGTCTGCAGGTACACCGACGCCTCATCCCAGTATCTACTGAGAAAATAAGCCACAAAATTGAAACTAATTATTTGTGACGTTTTCAGGAAAAAGGTACCACTCTGCTGCTCACCAATAAATACCATTTAAAATGAATTAGTTTATTTTGTTAGTTTGTCTATCTTCTTCGATATTGGTTGTTCTTTCTCATTTGCTCAAGGGTTAGCTGGAAGTGATCCCTTACAGGCATAAGTTCGCCTTTGTACATAACCATATATTTTTGTATCGTTTTTATATAATTTTGTGTGCAATAAAGTGCGTCGTCATTGCTGGAAGCTTATTGACTGGGTTAGGTTAGTGGTACCCTTTCTCTGAAAGCAACACAATGTCCGCCTAGAGCAATGTTACAGGTCTATGGTTGGAAATACACAATACTCAATTCATACGTGCTATAAGATGGTATTCTTAAATGGCTATGTATAAAATTCCGTATAAAATATAGCGCCGATGACGTTGCGACATGAAACCTAGTTTCCATTGACACAGTGGGCTCCAATGACGCCTAAACTGGTCAATGGTGGTTGAAACTGTCAAAGCTGCCGTGAATCATCGCATGGCAGCAATGTCGAATTAAAAAAATAATTTTCCCTCGTATTTAGGAGGGATCAAAGATCAAACTATATACCGGGTGTGGCCTGTAATACGAGCAAAAAATTAAACCGTAGATTCTACTCCTCAAATAATAAAACTTTTGACAACCACTTTTTAAAAATATTTAGTCCTTAGATTGTCTCTTTTTTATACAAAGTAATTAGTATTTTCAATGTACATCAAAATCCGTCTAATTGACATTGCTTGTCAATCTTGTCACCCTACAGACGTAATCAATTTCGCAATACATTGCGTGTTCGGGTAAACATTAAAGTGTGCTAAAAATCAAACCACAAGTTATTTTTAAAAGTTGTCTAGTTTGTGGAGTAGAACCTACGTTTAACTTTTTTGCTCATATTACAGGCCACACCCGGTATTTACTTTTCTATATATTTTCTTTCCATTGTCATTATCTTGATTTTGCGCACAGTTCGTTTAGTCTATTATCGTATACGGTATATATTATTTGCGCTATACATATTTTTCTCATAGTCAGGAAAAGCATGTCTCACAATGGTAGCAAAATAATTTTCATTATAGGCGTTAACACCTGAATCCCCATCTGCTTTCAGGGTTCTATTTCTAAATTTCTCACTGCGCTCAATATTCATATTTTACAGGTTACAGGAGTCCTTCGTTTCGCTCTGAATTCAATGTACGTCCTCGCTAGCAATTGCTCTCTTGTATAGTGTATTAACCATGTAGCACTGAAAACTGGGTTTCATGCATAGCCACGCTTATTATTCATTCATTCATAACCCTAAGAATCTGCGTCAGCGAATTCCATAGAACAGTAACAGCGGAAGCCTTAATTAATCTAGAGTTTAAAATCGCACATAAAGTCGGAGGGGTCTACTCTAAGTTGTTAGTGGCAGGTTTCATTACAGAACCAGTCTATAGCCAGTTTAAAATATCTGTATTGTACAGTTAGAGAGGTGGGTACGCACCTTGCCTTACAAACACGTTTAGGGGTGCACTTATGCAGAGCTGGGCGGAGTGGTCGAGCGCTGTGAATGGTCAATTCAAAACTATTCAAAGACTGCTCTCTGCGCCTAGCTTCGCGTAAGTGGAAACGTACCCTTAGCGAACAGGAGGTAAAAGGAAGGACTACTACAGTACCGGCCAAAAATATATTACCTTCAACTTTTTAAGGCATGACTCTTTTTATATTTCATAAAACATTTGCACATTACTGCATCAGGTAGGTAGTACGTAAACTTCTTGGATGACCGATGAGAAAACCTGCCCAAATATACCGATTGTTTCTTGTCATTTTCCTGTATTTTGAAAAAAAAAATACATGGCAGTACTTATTCTTTTATTCGTAACACGACGGTCATACGAACGGTGATATTTGATGTAAGTATTTTTGGCCGGTACTAGTACTAAAGGTCTCTGCCCACTACACCGTACGTCAAGGGCAAAGATAAACACACAAAGTTCCTAAATATGTATACATAAACCTTACTGCCATACTAATAAGAGCTGTATACATATTTTTGAAACTTTGTGGTGTATACATATTGGTGCCCTTGACTGTACCATGACCGTACTATGAACGTATCAGGCACGGTATGACAATGCCGGTTGGAACGTGTTCGTGGGCATGGTCTCACACTTTTCAATACAAAGAATATTTATTTTGCTTGACACGTTCATAATATGGTCATGGCATGATATGGTGTAGTGGGCAGAGACCTTAATTCTGATTCTGTGTCGGTATTGTCGATTTTTAGGAGCATATCAGATCTTTTTCGATTTTTCAGACATGGCGTCTCTTACCTAACCTTCTCCATACAAATCCACGCAGACTAGATCGCTATTAGAAGTATCGGCCGCATAATTAAATCCACATTAAAGCCTAATCTCATGTGATGTGGAATAAAAAATACTGATATTCCGTAACCAGACACAAGTTTTGCAATCACAAATGAAAACCTAGGAAACTCCTGTCACAAAGAGGATTACGATGGTAGTGTAATTTCGTTGTAAAAATAGGGTCTATTTCGTGATGACTCGAAGCGAAAGTGTTCTCTATTTTTCGTCACTCTGCCTAGAACGCTAGCGCCTGCAACAATGGTCCAGACCCTATCCTGGCGTCGTGAATCACGTCCGTGATGTTAAACAAAAGCAGCTTCAGGTAAATTATGAGCGAGAAGTCCCTACGTCAAATCCATCTGCTATCCCAACACTTCTGTCTGCTTACAACAAAACATCTGCGGCATTTAAAGTTACAAATTATATAATAAATATAGCTAATCAATCTAGATGATCATTATTAAATACTTCGCTAATACCCATAAATATCAAAATCAACAATAATTAACACTGGGTGTTAAAAATATTCGAAAGTGCTATCATTTGTCAAATATTCATGATCATGACATGATGTATTTTTTAAACATATCCAACATATTTCAAAACGAGGAATTAAAATCATTTTTGTTGGTCGTGTATACCGTCGGCGACAGACCTTCGACGTCTGCAATAGATTCATGTCGATATTTTTGAGCACTATGGCCATACGTATGACCCTGATCTGATTGCTTTAATAGTACATTGTGTATCTAGGGCGGTAAGTAAGGAATTACAAACGAGTGTTTGTTATAAGCCCGAGGTGAAACTCCTTTACCGCCCGTGGCACACACAATGTTTTTCATCACACTTGTGAGGAAATCTGATTAAAATTGCCTAATTAATGTTACAGAAATATGTGTTTAGGTACATGTATTTGCAATAACAGTTATCTTTAAATAAATATTTCAGTAATAAAAGTTAAAAAGGTGCGTTGGCGTTTCCTTTGAACATGACAAATAAGAGTAAAACAGAACCAGCGTTTCAAATTTAAAAAGAAAACCATTACGCCCTAGGGCGTAATAGGTCATTTACCGCCCGCAAAACCTACGTGTAATGACACCATTTTCGAGCAAGTGTGATGAAAACTAATTTTTCAAACGCCATGTGGCAATGCTCGGCCGCAGAAATGATTTTAACTACACTTACAATATAAAATAAAAGCTTTCAGCTTACATTTTGTTATTTACGATTGCACACTTTAGTAAAAGTTAAAACTGTCCCCACCCTACCTTTATACACTCGGCGAGGGCAAGAGACACATGACGTCCTTTTCTTACTCAGGTCGTGAGAAGAGAACGGCATGTCTCACCCGGTCTCGCCGAGTGTGTGCAGCTGGGGTAAGGGCTCGGACGGCCCCCTCAGGAGACCGCCCAAACACAAGCAATTCTGAAACATTCATATACCTCGTTCCATTTTCCATTAAAATTTTAACGGCCAATTTTGCCCACGTGTTTTCGTTTCCCTAGTATATCAGAGGGTAATACACTCACGGGCGTTGAATTCGGGTCGTTTTCTACGCACAATTGTATGGAAAGTGACCCGAATTCAGTGTCCGTCAGTGTATTGTTCTAAGTTCCCTTATTTCAGTACCTTATTACGTTATATTATAAAGCTATCACGAGTAATATTTTTCCTGTTTCAAGATGGTTTTCCATGACATCGTACGTCGGATAAGCGGATAACGCGTGCTTGTGCTAATCGGAACGAGGTATACCTAGTTATCAAACATTATAAGTTTAATTTGCATTTTGACATATTTTCAGCGTCTAGCCAAATTTGCGAGATTGACTAACTTAACATAAGTGACGCTTTCAGGCGAAAGGCACCAATTTAATAAACTTTAATCTTCATAGCAGTAGGCAGTTGACCTTTATTTTATAGATGTCGCAGTCATTTGGTTTAAATAACTAGCTAATTGGCCGCTAGGGCTGTTGTACCTTTTCCCGAGAGCGACACATGAAATTCAACTAAATCAATTCTTCACTAAAAGTCCGTCACCGGCATCGGTCACTGCCGCATCGGTGCGGCTAGCACAAGACGGCCGCGACATATTTCACAAGCGGCACATGTAACATCCAATGGCAACGGGCATTTACAATAGTACATTACACAACTAGGGTGATAAAGAAAGGCCGAGATCGCAGACGTTTGCGGTCCGAACTGCAAGCGAGGGACGTAAATATGCGATCGAGGGCTCTCTTTATTATCTCCCGTGTCGTGTACATAATTTTATGTCTACACTTGGCCAGAAAGTGGCCTTTTCCGTACGCGCAGCGTGCGGAAAAATCCACTTTATGGCCAGGTGGGGCATAAAATATCTTACAATATACCGTGTCGTGAGTGCTATCGCATACGTAACAATGTCTCGGCTGTCCCGTTTACCTCGCCGCACTACGCCGGCGTCAGACGACCGGCGCTCTCGTGTCAGACGGGCAGCAGCGGGCGGTCGGGCGGCCGGGCCGCCAGCTTGGCGCGGTTGTACTGCAGCACGGCCACGGCGGCCAGCGCCATGCCGGCCAGGTTGGAGGGCGGCGCCGGGTTGCGCAGCAGCAGCAAGGACGCCGCCACCACCAGCACGCGCTTGCCGCACGACAGCACGGCGTACGACAGCGGCGTCACAAGCGCCAGCACGCTGCAACGACATTGTGTCTCAAACACACGAACGAAGTGAGCGAGGTGGTTGTTGTTACCGAACAAACTAGTAGGGATGTGACGATACATAGATTTGCCGATACGATACCGATATCTTAGCTAAATAATGAAGTATAAACTTCAAATATTTGTATGTCCTTATTATGGCTATATTTAACAGAGAGTCAACCTTGAAAGTGTAAAGTAAAAATAAATAAATTGTCAACTGAAATAGTACTTTTTGATACAAGTGCGGAAAGTATGTCATTTTTCACGAGTCCCGAGGTGTCTTGGCCCGAGCCGTAAGGCGAGGGACAAGACTCGGGACGAGTGGAAATGACACTTCCGCACGTGTATCAAACGACGTTTTTTAATACATTTGCGAAAAATTACAACGAAAATGAAATGATTGAATGATTAAGAGACAAATTTGTTTATTTTTTGGCCTCATAAAAATGGAGCACTCAATTGGAACACTTATTAAGAGTCACGTTGAGTATCCTGACCACATTGTAGATGCCTGATATTTCTTAGATAATTCAAGAAAGTAGGCCATAAGTACATTTTCTGAGAATGACGCCGTTCGATTTTCTCGTTTCCAGTCAATGAATTGCTCATAGACGGCCAGATATTCCTCCTTCGACTTCTCTGGTAAAATAATGAATAGTAGTTGCCGTTGACACCTTTGCTAGTATATCTCGTGGTGTTGAATTTATTTCAAAATCGTCTGAATCGCTCATTTTTCACAAAAGTGTTATCAAACTAATGCGTGATAATTAATAATTACAAAATTACAATCATGAATGAAAATGGCGGGAATAAAACAAAATGTGTTACTTTTAATTGCGAACTTTTTCCAACGTGGCAGCGTTTGTCACCATTCAGCCAAATAAAAATAAACTATTTTGGGAACAGACAAACGTTCTAAAATAATTTAACTGCATTTAAAAATGAAAAAAAGCAATAAATATTTAAATACTTAATAGCTCATTAATTTCCAAGTAAAATGTAATCTTTAGTGCCGGAAAGCTAGTTGTCATTTATAAAACTCGAACAGCCTGCACCATATTATCTTATCTGTGACAATTTTTATTTTTTGGGTCTCGCATAATACTAGTATTAGTGGCGGATTTCTCAGCTGGCGAGTATGCGTATAACGTATCTTCTTATAAAATATCATTGCCATTAGTTGGATGTATGTATTTGAACAACAGTAAATTAAAAAAAATGGGAAATAAAAAGCACTAGTTCGCAAAATCGAACTTTGCGCACGATATACAGCTACAAAAAGTACCACTTTTTGAGCAAGTGTATTAAAAATTCAATTTTTTTTTAATTAAGAACCAAAGATTTCATTAATAGACCGATACATAAATTAAGTCAGTAATTGAAATTAATTTTTGCAGATTTTTTCTTCATACAGCAAATTCTTTTCGCACTCTTCAGATATCGGTTGCATATAATCGACGATACCGATATATCGGTATCGTTACATCCCTACAAACTAACAAATCAGACGGGTGAGAACGGGCCAGCCCGTCCCGGATGACGACATCTCAGCGACATGAGAAAGAATCATCGCTGTTAACACAGCCTCGTTCACTCCTACATGGTTGGAATCGGGTAATAGTCTTCTTAGAGGGGATAGGGGTAGCGAACCGATAGCTAAAACTCCCAGTAGCTTGAACACACACTTTACATAAAGACCGATTGAACAGTTTCAACTAGGGATGTAACAATACATAGTTTTGCCGATACGATACCGATATATTGTAGTAAATATCGGCGATACCGATATCTTAGCTAAATAATGAAGTATGAACTTCAGATATTTGTATGTCCGTATTATACCTAAAACTTGGCTATATTTAACAGAGAGTCAACCTTGAAAGTTTAAAGTAAAAATATTAGAAAAATATAGAATGACAACTCAAAATTCAAATTTATTTTTTAAAAAGAACCAAAGATCGGAACCGATACCGATATATCGGTATCGGTATCGTTACATCCCTAGTTTCAACCACTCCCGCTGGTCCATTGTTCACTTTGAGAAACCAGCGAAAAGTCAAGGCGGCCGGCGCTAGTTAACACGCTTGAAGGGCTATAAGCCAGTCGGATTAAGATTCCTACCCAAAACCAGTAGGGCAAAAAAAGCCAACCCGTCGCTTCACACCCACACGGGGACAACAGCCGCGGGGGGCTCACCTGAAGGCGGCGGCGGCCTGCAGCCACGCCAGCAGCCCGTCGAGTGCCAGCAGCCCGGCCGAGCGCGCGGACATGGGCTGCGTCACCAGCGCCAGCCCGTCGCTCCACGCCCACACCGGCGAGAACAGCGCCGCCGCCAGCGCGCTCAGCGCCGCCAGCACGCGGAGCGGGGACCAGCCCAGCCGGGCTAGTAGCCTAGAAGAGAAAAATTTTAAAAATTATATGCCTCAGGCAGGATTCGAACCTACATCTCCAACGGCTACTATTGCCACATAGCGAGAAAGAAAGGCCTACCGCTTGGAGTACAGGTGCTGCAATGAAAGCAATGCTGCTGCGGCCAGTGCAGCCAGTAGCCCTGCAGCGTCGAAGTGCATCTCTGTGGCAGAGGCTAGTGCCACGCCGCACGCGATCAGCACGAGCGCGGGCGCCACGCCGGGCGGTTGCCGCTCCCCGAACAACAGCCACGCTAGCCCCGCTGTCCACAGCGGTGTCGTTGCTTTAACTGTAACATGAAACTGTTCTCTTTAGATGTCACATTCAAAATCATTAGTAGATTCAAACTTGTAAAAGTGCCCCTGTGGTTTGTTTGCACAATAACTTATCGATTTCAATTTGCAACCTTTGTAGGCTAATGATGCTTTGTCCATCAACAAATGAGTGCCAAAGCATCTGTCACTCTCACACTTACATGCTTGTAGGAATGTGACAAATGCTTTATCTAGCATACTTTTATATGTGTATGTGGCTTATCCCTATGGAACAGCTCACAACATATCAACCTTCAAAGACTATTTGGTCTAAGTGCCTAGGCGACTCATTGGAGCTTAGATAGTAAGTTTTTTAGTGCATTAAGTTGAAGGACAATCTTACGCAAATCACGCTAGTCCCAAACTAAGCAATGCATGTACTATGGGATAAGGCATACTTATATAAATAAATACAAACTTAAATAGAAGGCATCTATGACTTAGGAACAAAACTCATGCTCATCACACAAATATTTGCCCTTATCAGGATTTGAACCCGGGACTTCTATCTTCATAGGCGGTGACAACCCCCACTAGGCTAAACGTGTCGATAGTGAGCACTCACCGGTGTGCGCGTAGGAGACGGGCACTTTCCATATGGAGACCTGCGAGCACAGCGAGGTGAGGAACTTGGCGAGCGCGAGCGGCAGCAGCGCGCGCAGCAGCGGCCGCGCGGGCGGCGCGCCGCGCTCGCGCAGCACCCACGGCGCCGAGCACAGCGCCGTGCTAACTAACTGCACCATCGCCACAGTCATAGGCCGTGGGAAGTCTGTGAGCAGCAGCTTGCCCACCACGTTGCCCAGGGCGCTGCACGCAAACCATGCCGCGCATAGCCCCACCACGGTCAGCGCCGCGCGCGCCTCGGCGCCGCAGCGCCAGCGCAGCCAACGTGCCCCCGGCAGCAGCATTCCTACCGTCCCCTAGAGTGAAGGCTCATTTCCTTCAAGGCCCTCTCTACCGCGCGTGACGGATTGCGGAGTGTTGCGACATTCGACCGAATCGTCGTCACTCTCTCTCGTTGCATCCGTTTGCTTACAGTTTGCCAAATTTCCCAGCTGAAATGTGTCACTTTTCTGTCAGTGTCTCTGTGACGTTTGAAGATTGTTCGAGACTCTGTTTATATAGCTTTTCTAGCACTTCTAAATTTTGTACTTTATATTTTCTCAAAAAAATTATGATCGATTGCTTCTTTTCCAACTATTTTGTTCCTAAATAAATTTTGAGATAAAAACTACTACGAAGCGGTAAAAAAGCTTATTTCCATGAAGAAATAGGTAATAATTAACGCATTGTGAACATGACAACTTAACGTTTTGTTATCATGTGATCGAATCTGTGGTAATTTTAGTTAGACAGCCAAAAAAAGCAAGAGAAAGTTTGTTACTTCATTTTAAGTATTAATAATGAATTCATTATTTACTGACACATTCGACACTGGTTTTTCGTGAATATTTTCATCGCGATACATTACTGAGCGTATCGTGTCCCGCCACCAAAGTTCGACGATAGATAACGAGGTGTTGTGAAGTGCAGTGTCGTGTGGGAGTGTTTATTAGAGGCCAAGACGTCGCGTCGGAGTTTCCTGGGCGCGGGGTGGATGGTCCGCGCGCGCGACAGGTGAGGTGCACGGAGGCCCGGGCGGCGGACGAGCGCCCGTCGCCGCCCACGGCTTTAGTCCACACTCTTCGCATCGTAACATGTTTCTGCCTTCCTTTTCCCATTAGCTTTTCTACATCCGTCTCAATTTCGCGGAATTAGTTCTGAACTTCTGACGCAGGAACTGCTAGATGTTTACGTTGAGAGAGTGCACGCCAGGCAGAGTTCGAGGGTCCGCCAGGGCGCCGCGGGTCGAGGGCACGACGGCGATGACATCATCGTATTGTATCTATTGTTGAGCAATTGGTGGGGACTTAAACTGGTATGTTAACAACTCCCAAGAGAGGTGATATGCTTATTGCTGCTTGGTGCAGTTCTTTGTCTTGTAAAGCCTGTTTCTGGCTTTAGTTAGTTAGCACAATAGTTGGAATTATTGTGTCTTGTGAAAGGCCTCCTGCTGTAGACAACTGATACTATTGCGTACCTTCATTCAAAGTTTGTTTCATGCAGTCCCTCTAACTCTCTAGTTTAACATATTTGAGTGGGTGATATGGTAGAATATAAACAAAGTATTTCATAGTACTTGCACAAGTTATGAACCGAGGAATGCGAAGCTGGCCCTCCTAGATTGCATCCAATTTTTCTGAGGTCATAATAAAGCCCATCTGGACCTACGGTATTGAACTCTGGGGCTCTGCCAGCAACTCAAATGTAGAAATCCTGCAGAGATTCCGAAACATAGCCTTGAGAACCATATCCCAAGCTACTGGGTTTACAAGAAACAGTGAAATACACGAACACCTGGAAATGCAAACTGTCAAAGAAGCACTTAGCGCTGCTAGCCTGAGATATCCGAACCGAAACCACACAAACCACCTAGCGAAAAAGCTCCTGGATACTACAGGAAATGTAAACCGACTCAAGAGGTGGCAAATATTGGATCTGGACCACCAAAACTAACTCCTGGGATGATATTTGCTGGAATATCAACCATTTAATCTCAAATACACCAAGATCACATCAGGCTACAAAGCCGATTGCTGATAAAGAAGGAAGAAAGAAAAAAAAATTTTTTCTATTAGAAAATTGTACTAGATAGAATGATGAACTTAACATGTTTGTCTTATACTTAACCAATGCTTCATTAACCAGCTATTGTGGCCCAATTTCCAAAGGTGCATTTTTATTTAAATGTACCCTTAACTAACAGTTATGTAAAAATTTCCATTGTGGACCATCGATTTTAGGGGGGGATGCGGAGGGCGGGGAGAGGAACACCCCCTGAACCATCCCCCCCTGTGGAACTGCTTAGTTTCCAAGATAGTCATAGTTGCGCGTACGGAAAAAGCCGCTTTCTGGCCAATTGTAGACATAATATTATGTACACAACACAACACGGGAGGTAATAAAGAAAGCCCTCGATCGCATATTTACGTCCCTCGCTTGCAGTTCGGGCCGCAAATCTCGAGCTTTCTTTGTATTACCACCCTAGTTGTGTAATGTACTATTTTACAACCCTCATTCGAAATCAGAGGTAAAATTTGGAAAAATCTGAAATATATTTTTTGTTTTTATACCTACTGTATAAATAAATTAACAAAAATAAGAATTGCGTTCAATAGCATACTTATTTGGCAATCCATAGCAAAAACAGATTTGAAAATATTTGATACCTATTTTAGTAATGACACTCAAAACACCGAGTCAGGGTATAGTAAGAATTAGGTGTCCGAATGTTCGTAAAGAGAATGAACAAACATTCGGACACATTAGATACGAGTAATACTTACTATATCGCTTAGCACGAATTATGCAAAAACGGCAATATCTCGAAAACTAAGAGATTTTTACTGATCATATTCACTTAATCTGGTGTCTTTTGAGCTAGTCTATCAGCCCTTTTCGTATGTACGTTGGTTTTAGGGACACCCTGTATAATTTCAGGTGAAAAAGTCGTGAAAAAGTGGATTAGTTGTTAATTATGTTATTGGGATTAATAGCCGGTGCTCTTATCTACTTTATGAAGTACTTTGATCCACATTCCTGTGAGCTTAGATAGTCGCCTTTATCTATGAGTTGGTACACTTTTTATAACTATACCTACAGGATATAAAGCTTTTCTAATTAATGATGTTAGTGTTTGTGGTCACACACACAACAATTGAAAAAGTATATAGTACATTACTTACCTCCTAGGTCCTAGGGGTAAAACAAAGAATGTATCAGATCGCAAGTATTTGAGTTGACCTTGCCTTCGGCACGGGCGATAAATATGCGATCTGAGCCTCTTTATTACCTCCCGTGGTAAGTACAAAGTTTTTAGTCTCCCCCAGGCCAGGAAGTGGGAATTTAGGCACGCGTAGCGTGCGGTAATTGCCACTATATGGCCAGGTGTGAGTAAAAACATTAACCTTTGTTTGTTTTTGGATTTTCTGGCCTGATTATTATTAAAAATAGCAAAGCACTAGCCATCTGGCGAAACAAAACGTGTAGATTTTTTCACACTGATTATGCCACAGACAGACTACAAATATAAACAGCAAACTTATCATTCTTCTATTTTAGTCGAAACTTAAAAAAAAGCTGCCCATAAGTGCACAGTGACCGCCAATAACATATGATGAATTGGGGCATGCAAAGGATATCTGATGCCACTCTATTACTATAGCAATAAGGTTGTGTCTAAGGAATGCAACCCGGGTACAGTCGACTACAAAGAGATCGATACGACTAAAGGACTATTTCCACCAAACGGCTCGCATCGGCTCGGCACGGAAAGAATTTTATGGCCTTTAAACGATACTGAATCATATGTGTACTGTTTTTAAGTCTACATTACCAAGCTGCGCACAACAGCTTGAAGACGGGCGTCTTCCGCGACACGTGATCGTAACCGAAAGTATGCTGCGACACGCGATCGGCTCCGTTCGGTTGTCGACGTGCGCGATCGGAACCTTTCGGCTGTCGATGCCGCCGCCGCGCAACTATTTGACTGGGTGCGGATACGTTCCCAGGCAACCGTACGGTGCCGATCGTGTGCGTCGACATTCTGTCGGCCGCGAACGGCTGTTACCGGCCGATCGTATGCGTCGACACGCTGCCGGACGCGATTGGTTGTCGCCGCGTCCGTTCGTATTCTTTCCGTGCCGAGCCGATGCGGGCCGTTTGGTGGAAATAGTCCATAACGTTACAAAAATATGTAACGACGACCTTAATGTTAAGTCAATAGAGTCGTGCGTATATATTTTTGTAACGTTGGTTGTGTCGATCACTTTGTAGTCGACGTACCCGTAACCGACTTTAATTAGAGTAGTATTTTGACTTTATTTATATTTATTCCCGGGTATTTTGACTCAGAACTCGGGTTAAAAAAACTTAGTAATTAATAAACATTATGCATGTATCGTTTTATTTTAAAGGTAATAAATAAAATCTAACGTCAGCCGCCGTCAGCCAGCAGTCATCTTACTTAACACGGCCGGCAGTACCGGCAAGTTGATTGTACGTAATGCAACTCGGGTACCCGAAAACCCGAAAACCCAGGTGCCGTCGGTTAACACCCGGGTTTCATATTTGACCGGGTATATTGCATTCCCTAGTTGTGTTAGACATTAATTCGTGCCGAGTTTCATCATATCTTATTGCTGGCGATTGTACTTCGAAAAGAACGAGAAAAGCGTAAGGCGACGACTCCAATATTCTGTGCCTAGTCCAATACAAAACAAGCCTTGCGATTTTAGTACTAATGTGTCAATATTGGGAGTAATGGGAGTTACCGGTACTGCCCTATTAAATTTTCCCGTCAAGTACGTGATGCGTGAGGCACGGCACTGCGTTTACAGCACGTCATCGTTTTTTGAGCAGCAGTTTGATCCCACCTTTAACTTTTGGAATAATATTTTGTCTCTCTTATATTTCTTTTTCTTCCAAACGACCGGTTCCGATAAGAGCGGCGCTGCTCTCATTCGGCCTACGACATGCAGAAATTGACCCGGCCTTGATCGCACTACGTATGCTCCCGAACATGCCCATTCAAGCTCTAGTCTACACCGTGTCAAATATATTCGGATACAACTATAAATAATATAACTTGAAAATAACTACACGATACCAAACGACATGAAACGTATATTATATTAAAAAGAAATAAATAACAAATATTTACAGTAAATGTTTTGGAATTACTCCGCCTTTAAGTTTCCGAACCAGGCTTAAACGTTTCTCGAACCCGTCACATGCGGCACGCACTACTTCCATAGGCATTTTATCCTAAATATGCTCGATGAAAATACATTTTATTGGTCCAAATTCGATATTTTATAATTATTCAGTTTTGGGAGCATATAAAAAAATCTAAACGATTTAAATCCGGAGTTTTTGAAAGTCGGTGTAGGTCAATATTCAGCGTTAGATTACTGGGTTATAGCCCCGGGTCTGCGACTTTTCCAAGCCGGGGCAGATATTTTATGCCGCGCCGTCTTCTCCGGCGCTGAGTTAAATTATTTCAAAAATCTCGCGAACGTATTATGAATTTGGCGCCCTCTAAAACGGCCGGCCGGGGCAGGTGGCCGGGTTTGCCCCCCCTAGATCTCGGACAATTAGACGCTGAAATTAGCAGACGCACCTAACTTGGATGGGGTGCATTCGGTAAGCTCAACGTCGTCTTCAAGTCAAAAATCCCACAGTCACTGAAATCCAGAGTCTACAACCAATGTGTTCACCCAGTAATGACATACGCATGCGAAACGTGGACGGAAGAATCCACCGCCTAAAAAAGACACAGCAAGTTAATATGGAACGCTCAATGCTCGGAATCTCTCTGCGAGATAGAATGCGGAACGAGGACATTCGCCAATGCACGAAAATCACCGATATCGGCAAAAGAGTTGCGCAATTAAAGTGGCGATGGGCCGGCCATATATGTCGCAGAGACAACGTCAGCTGGAGCCAGCGAGCTCTACACTGGAGACCTCGATCGGGTGGCAGAAGCGTTAGAAGACCGCAAGGAGTATGTTTGGGCCTGTTTTGTTTGTGCCGTTGTTTCTGGCTGTCAATGTGGCTGTCAAACCTTAACCTTTTGCACGCTACGTCAGTTGTCATTGACCCATCGTCGTCGACTTCATCGTCACCGTCGGGCGAGATCGAGGTCGAATTATGCTTATAATATCGGAAAATTAAACCTTATTCCGCTGCATGTGAGTCTAAATTGGTTTGTGCGTCCATCCATTAGGTAAGCCAGAGTATGTTTGGCTTACTTTTAGGGTTCCGTACCAAAATGGTAAAAAAGGAATCCTTATAGTGCGACTCTGTCTGTCTGTCTGTCCGTCTGTCACAGCAAGATATCTCAGGATCTACTGATGCTATCAACTTGAAATTTGCTATCATCTTGAAAAAAAAATAGTGTTAAAAACCGCTAATTCGAGCATATTCGTCGCTGGAAAGCAATAATGCTGTAACCCGCACCACCATCGAAAATGCTTTTTTTGCATATTCTTATTCAGTTTTTTTTTCTGCGTCGGCTGATATAGTTATTATTTATCTGTGATGATAAATAAAATGTATACAGCATATTTTTTTTCACTTAAATTTGTAATCACGGAATGAAGAAACGCTGTAACCCGCATAAAATCTCGTGTTTTCAACTGCGTTGTGGTTTACAGCAAAATGGTTTCCGCAATTAGTTCTCCGTCATCACGTACAGCATTTTTGCTTTCCGTAAATTTCAACTTTTGACCAATTTTTGTCATTTACAGCATTTTGTCGGGAGATGTTGTGAATAAACTATGGTGTACAGCATTTTAAAGATACAGTAATAAATGAATAATGACAGTAAATACATTTTAAAATATATAGTAAGTTTGTATGTATATAGTATTGAGGGGGTCGTTTTTATTTGTAGTTTGCTAGTTTTCGTTTTTAAAAAGATTTAATCATGATTTAAATTAAATATAAATGTTTGCAAAGCTCCCTTTAGATTATAGAGGTAATATAAACATAACCTACTTTAAAAGAAAAACACGTAAATTATTTTTTCGTTTAAACTTTAATGCATGTAAACTATACCTGTATCATAACTGTTCTGTAAAACAATCTATATTATTTTTTGAATTGAATTGAATATATTTATCAATTAGATAAATAATAACATTTTTTTTAATAAAATGACACGTCAACTTAAAACAACCATTGTTTTAACTAGATTTAGTGTCTCACTGCTGTGCATGAGCCTCTCTTCTAATACTTTCCTCTACCTCTGAAGTCCTCCTAGACCTTAACTGGGCGCCATAAGTCAGAATGGGTAGAATGCACCAAATCTCCATGAGCTTACATTTCAGGAATATAAGGGGTTTCCCACTATTAGTGTTTTCATCAACCACAAGCTCCTCCAGGCGTTTCTGATACGTCTTTCGATTTCTTTATTTTGTAATAAAAATAAGTTTTTTTAATACTGTGTACTTATAGCCTGATAAATACCATACTTCCGTTCTCAATCATCGTCCAAACCAAATGATAAAAATTAGTTTAGGCGTTTACATAGTGCTGCTGCATCTACATACATACAGTCCAACAACATAAATATAACAATACGTAATGATAACTTTTTAATAGCCAAAACATAACATTCTAAGCTTAAAGATATGTATGTGTGGCATATTAATTAAGTAGTTCAGAAAATATTATTACTACAGATCAATAATTATTTACCACTGACATTTTAAAATGGATCGACATAAACTACCATTCGCACTTACACTGCTCCATTCATACCTGTTTTCTTTCATTCATTCAGTTACAGCAACATTGCAGTACAAAAATCTTGTCAATTTAAGTTTTCATCTCCCAAAAATTGTATTACGAACCACTTTTTAGACTTACAGCATTTTAAAACGACTGTGAGATTTGGTAAAAATATTGTTTCTATACAAAAATGTTGTAGGTTACAGCATTATTGCGTGCCATGATTAGAAATATCGAAATGCTGTAAATGACAAAAGTCATATTAAAAACAAGTTTATAGTAATTTTACCACCAAAATTATAAACTTCGATTTTTTTACAACGAGTCTACCAAATGGGGTTTAATAATCTCTCTTTGTTTGAGAGTTATGAATTTTTCTAAAAAAATGCAAACGTTTTTTGGCTCTAGTGAAAAGTTTACTTTTTGAGGGTTACAGCATTATTGCTTTCCAGCGACGATATGGAATAGAAAAACGATAACGGAATAGAAGAGTCGATTTTGTACGGAACCCTCGGTGCGCGAGTCCGACTCGCACTTTTTTTGACCGGTTTTTTCTTATGGTTAAGGTGATTCGAGTCGGTCAATTTTCCATACCAACATAATAATTAAAGTATTATTATTTTTAAATTTGTATTTTTAAATCTTGTTATTCTGACTGTTTTATAATTTTTTGCTTGCACAATTTTACCTTTTTACAATTTTTACAACTATATTTTATATGATTTTAATTTTTCAACTAAGTATGCTGTTTCTTGCGTGTTTCATTAACTTAATATGTTTTAATTCAATGGGTATTGTTATTTTTAAGTCTTAATTTATTGTAACATGTACATGTAAGCGTTTTGGTGTACGTAACACTGTAAGCTTGTAAGTTTTTACTGAATAAATAAATGAAATGAAATGAAAGAGGCTCATAGGCCAACCCTAAGTAGTACATACAATACAACAAGGACGGCATCATACGATCTTCGAATTTTGAACTTCGGAATTGACCCGGGACTTACTGATGGCATTGAACGGTGTTTCGGAAATACTCGCCCTTGCAGTACTAAGGTTGAACAGTGCCTACTCGAGGGGTTATCGTCCCACGTGTGTTGTTTTCGTCACTGCACTAATCTTATCAAGTTATCAGTTCTGTCACTAAATATTTAGTACTATCTGAGTTTCAAATCGTATGAGGGAAATGATTGATGTTATTGATGCAAAAATACAATTTTCATACGATGATTTTTAATCGGTGATCAGGAGTAAGAATATAAGGTCCTAATTTATTAGTTGCAGATATTTTTACAGCTGATAGTACTCAGTCTCTGGAGTATATTAAAGCATGGAACATTATAGCTTTTACGATGTTTTTTTGGAGAAAAAGG
This sequence comes from Eudemis profundana, assembly GCA_947034925.1. Lineage (NCBI taxonomy): Eukaryota > Metazoa > Arthropoda > Insecta > Lepidoptera > Tortricidae > Eudemis > Eudemis profundana. The sequence continues at coordinate 46,792,471 of OX344795.1, read as the reverse complement.
ATAAACAAATTTGCTACGTAATAACACCCTGTTAATGTGATTACTGCATGAAAACTCATTGAACAGAAGCTCTTTTACGTACCACTTAACTGTAACTGGCCAAGTGGCCACGACACGTCGATAAATTGACATTTGCAGTTTTCCCGCCGAACCGTTACGACATTTACGACAAACAATTGTTGACATGACAGACAGTGTTATTGTGACATGTGATGCACATAGTGATTTTTTTTAGACGAAATTATAATTATTTTTTTTGTTAGGTAAATGAAATCAAAAAAGTTATATGAAAAGATTTTTTAATTTCTATTTAAAGTTAATTATTTTAATGTAAAGTATAATGTGTTAAAATATCTGCAACTAATAAATTAGGACCTTATATATTAATATCTAGCTAAAATTAAACTTAATAGGCAAGGTCTCATGCAGTTACCTCACTGATAAATTAATTAAAAGTTAAGACATAATTAAAACTAATAACAACTGGATACCATGATCATCCTACATGAACATGATGTAAAGTCACGTGTAAACATGTGTAGCACGCGAGTGAGTGATTCAAAAGAGCTATATCAGTTGGTCTAGCTCACCGGCTCACTAGCTCAGTTCCGATTCAAACAACTCAGTACATCTTTCAACTTTGACAACATTGAGCCGTGAGCTGCGAGAAAAGACACCATCAACATGAATTTTTCGTCTCTGTCTTGTCACCGTATACCTATTACTGCTCTCTCTTTCGTTCGGAAATATTTGAATTTGGAGTTACTGAGCTTATAAGAGCCAGCGAGCCGTTGACACACCGCGGAGATATAACCTAAAAGAGTTACTAAGCTAAAAGAGTGATGCATATCTTTGAGAGCTAAAGATTCATATCACTCTTTTCACTTTAGTGACACATTTTGCGCATGTCTAGTCACGTGATCACGATACGTCAAGTTTAGTGCCATCGCTTTGGCGGGAAATTTGACAGATCTCAAGGCACTAAACTTTTCTCAATATGGTGATGATGTATGATGGATGCATGTTCTTTGTAAAATTTCAAACTAATTTACTTTTTTCATACAATATCTACGACGTCTACGATTTTGTTTATGCACATTACAATAACAAGTTATCTTATTACTCTTAAAATATAATTTTTAAAGAGCTTGTAAACTGACTGACTCAGATAGTTGGGTGACAAAGAATTTAGGATAAAACTGATTTCTAAATAAAAATTAAAATTAAATTTTTTTTCCTATGTAATTAATTACGACTAACGTGACCGCCATCAATTACTAAGTTAGGAAAAATGGTACCCGATTCCCAATTAAAAATCATCGTGTACATTGCATTCTACGATTTTTATTAAATCTAACCTGAACAAATGATACAAACTGTTCAGTCCCGAGTGGTTTATTGGTCACCAGGATAGTTCCTTGGATTTCTCATACAGGGTGTCCCTAAAACCAACTTTTATACGATCAGGGCTGATAGACCAGCTCATAAGAACATAGATTAAGCAAATTTGACCTCAGTAAAAATCTCTTAGTTTTCGAGATATTGACGTTTTTGTAAAACTCGTGCTAAGTGATACCCTGACTCGGTGTTTTGAGTGTCATTGCTAAAATATCAAGTATTTTACAAATCTGTTTTTTGCTATGTGTGGCCAAATAACTATGCTATTGAACGTATTTTCTATTTTTGCTAATTTATTCATGCTGTGGACACAGTACAATAACAAATAAAAATTATTCGATTTTTTTCAAATTTCACCTCTGACTTCGAACTAGCGTGGTGAAAAAAAAATGTACCAACATAACCAGGCACTCAACGTAAAAAAATTGCGCATTTATTGTAGTTTCTAAAATGGTATAAAATTTACTAAACACTGTAATAATTTTTGAAATAATGATATTTTGTTACAAAATTAACTGTCTGCCGCCTTCATCTCATACGATCCGGTTGAACTAAGTTTGCACCTGGCGTGCTTGACATCAGATACAAATTAGGTGCAAACTTCACGTAATCGTCAATATCTCGAAAACTAAGAAATTTTTATGGGTCAATTTTACTCAGTCTCGTTTTTTATGAGCTGGTTTATCAGCCCTATTCGCCATTTTGTAAAAGTCGCGAATTTTGATAGCCTGGATCAGTCTTTCGGAAGTCATGACTTCAAATTTCAGTATTTTCTTAATCTGCTTTTTGTTTTAAACATTACTTAATAATTATGCTATCATACCTTATCAAAATAAATTAGATTTTACGTGATTCAAAATATGACCTCGGATTTGAATCGCGTAATACTTTAAAACAAATTTACCATGCTAAAATAAAAATAAAATAATGTAGTTTAAAATAGTAAGATTTTACACACTAGACACCGTAGTTTTTAAGATAATAGCATTTTAATTCAAAAGGAGGTTATACTACAATATTCCATTGGTTAAATTTCGTACCAGAATTTGAATTTCGAACAGAAAAGGTATGATAGCATAATTATTAAGTAATGTTTAACAAAAAGCAGATTAAGAAAATACTGAAATTTGAAGTCATGACATTCGAAAGACTGATCCAGGCTATCAAAATTCGCGACTTTTACAAAATGGTGAACAGGGCTGATAAACCAGCTCATAAAAAACGAGACTGAGTAAAATTGACCTCATAAAAAATTCTTAGTTTTCGAGATATTGACGATTACGTGAAGTTTGCACCTAATTTGTATCTGATGTCAAGCACGCCAGGTGCAAACTTAGTTCAACCGGATCGTATGAGATGAAGGCGGCAGACAGTTAATTTTGTAACAAAATATCATTATTTCAAAAATTATTACAGTGTTTAGTAAATTTTATACCATTTTAGAAACTACAATAAATGCGCAATTTTTTTACGTTGAGTGCCTGGTTATGTTGGTACATTTTTTTTTCACCACGCTAGTTCGAAGTCAGAGGTGAAATTTGAAAAAAATCGAATAATTTTTTTTGTTATTGTACTGTGTCCACAGCATGAATAAATTAGCAAAAATAGAAAATACGTTCAATAGCATAGTTATTTGGCCACACATAGCAAAATACAGATTTGTAAAATACTTGATATTTTAGCAATGACACTCAAAACACCGAGTCAGGGTATCACTTAGCACGAGTTTTACAAAAACGTCAATATCTCGAAAACTAAGAGATTTTTACTGAGGTCAAATTTGCTTAATCTATGTTCTTATGAGCTGGTCTATCAGCCCTGATCGTATAAAAGTTGGTTTTAGGGACACCCTGTATACAAAAAAAAATTCTAGCCGCCAAACGACAAAAATCTCTATCGCGCGATCTGGCTTTAGCCACGGCCAAGCACCATCTGTGGCCAAATAGCTAACTAATCATTTCATATTATTTAATTATTACCGTCTCTAATGTCAGATAGAAAAACAGTACATGGCACGACATCTGCTATGCAATAGTTACACTAGAAATTACGTAGAACAGAAACATGCCGAGCTAAATAAAAAGATTAAATTGTTCTTACAATATCTCAGTTGTACAAACCAGTAAAACATTTTACGTTACCCCAGGTCAGATTCTTTTTCTGCTTCCTACGCGAAGGGAACATCTCGCTTCGTGGACACAGGATGACGTAAATTATGAGTACTGCCATAGTATCTTAAATCAAATAATATGATGTCTAGATTAAGATGGCACTTTTTCACTGAGGGGACCATATTGAGCCACACTTTGTTGCAGATGACGCGGGCGCGTGGAGCATGTGCATATGCTCTCAGATCCTGAAGAACGTGTGGAGTTCGTACCATCAGGACAAGGTTCGTACCACTCGCGGTTATTTTATTATGCACTCAGGAAACGGTTCAGTTTAGAATTCAGAATGAACTGTTTAGTCTCGGGTCGGGCTGTTGCACTCTGGCGATCTAGATCCCATCACCGTCAATCGAGAGCTTATAGGGGCGGAGCCGCAGTGAAGTACTTTAAACGTCTCGTGCGTGTTTACAGTGCTCTTTACGCAGTAACATATCTATGCTGGTGTTCCGGTGGTCGATGGGTTGAGACGCTGGGCCGGAAATCCAGTGGTACCGGGTTCGACTCCCGGTCTGGACCATAGGTGAGCGCCATTAAATTTTTCTATGTACCTTGATTTCTTGTACCTATATACATATGTGGCAATTGTGGCATACAAATGTGATGTAATTTATCCGCATTAAATACTAATAAAGAAAGATCATGTTTCTTTCATATAACATATCTATGTTTTAAAAAGTAAAGGTGATCTACAAATGTATTAGATGTTCTGGTTCCGAAGTTATGGGCGATTTTGTCATTTAATTACATATGTAACCGTTTTCGCAAGCGATCCTTTACTGATCGAAATGAAAGATTCACGTCAAAATTGGGCACTTGCAGGTTGCTGGCGCGGCGGCGCGGCATGGTGAGATGGCGCGCAAGCGCGTCACGCGCAAGTGGGAGGTGTTCGCCGGCCGCAACCGCTTCTGGTGCGACGGCCGCCTCATGACGGCGCCGCAGCCCGGCGTGTTCCTGCTCACGCTCGCGCTGGTCGCCGCCACCTCCGCGCTGCACCTGGCCTTCGACGGGCCCTACCTGGGTGAGTGTCACCGCTTCCGGTGACGGCCGCCTCATGACGGCGCCGCAGCCCGGCGTGTTCCTGCTCACGCTCGCGCTGGTCGCCGCCACCTCCGCGCTGCACCTGGCCTTCGACGGGCCCTACCTGGGTGAGTGTCACCGCTTCCGGTGACGGCCGCCTCATGACGGCGCCGCAGCCCGGCGTGTTCCTGCTCACGCTCGCGCTGGTCGCCGCCACCTCCGCGCTGCACCTGGCCTTCGACGGGCCCTACCTGGGTGAGTGTCACCGCTTCCGGTGACGGCCGCCTCATGACGGCGCCGCAGCCCGGCGTGTTCCTGCTCACGCTCGCGCTGGTCGCCGCCACCTCCGCGCTGCACCTGGCCTTCGACGGGCCCTACCTGGGTGAGTGTCACCGCTTCCGGTGACGGCCGCCTCATGACGGCGCCGCAGCCCGGCGTGTTCCTGCTCACGCTCGCGCTGGTCGCCGCCACCTCCGCGCTGCACCTGGCCTTCGACGGGCCCTACCTGGGTGAGTGTCACCGCTTCCGGTGACGGCCGCCTCATGACGGCGCCGCAGCCCGGCGTGTTCCTGCTCACGCTCGCGCTGGTCGCCGCCACCTCCGCGCTGCACCTGGCCTTCGACGGGCCCTACCTGGGTGAGTGTCACCGCTTCCGGTGACGGCCGCCTCATGACGGCGCCGCAGCCCGGCGTGTTCCTGCTCACGCTCGCGCTGGTCGCCGCCACCTCCGCGCTGCACCTGGCCTTCGACGGGCCCTACCTGGGTGAGTGTCACCGCTTCCGGTGACGGCCGCCTCATGACGGCGCCGCAGCCCGGCGTGTTCCTGCTCACGCTCGCGCTGGTCGCCGCCACCTCCGCGCTGCACCTGGCCTTCGACGGGCCCTACCTGGGTGAGTGTCACCGCTTCCGGTGACGGCCGCCTCATGACGGCGCCGCAGCCCGGCGTGTTCCTGCTCACGCTCGCGCTGGTCGCCGCCACCTCCGCGCTGCACCTGGCCTTCGACGGGCCCTACCTGGGTGAGTGTCACCGCTTCCGGTGACGGCCGCCTGATGACGGCAATCCGTACTGGAACGCTTTCGGAGTCTTAAAACTTTGCTTGTAGTGCGTTCGTTTACGGCGCGCAGACCTACAAGCGCGCGATGTACACTTTGTAGGAAGAAAAATGAGTGGTGTTACACTGTGATATTGCGTGTTACAGCCCGGCGCGTGTCCCCGGCGCTGCCGGCGGCGGGCGCGCTGCTGGCGGCGGTGACGCTGTGCGCGCTGCTGCGGACGGCGCTGACGGACCCGGGCATCCTGCCGCGCGCCGCCCCCGCCGAGGCCGCGCTCGACCCGCCGCCCGGCACGCACGCCGCCCGCCCGCCGCCCCGCGCCAGGTACGTACTGTAATGTTGTGTGCTGACCGTGCTGACGGACCCGGGCATCCTGCCGCGCGCCGCCCCCGCCGAGGCCGCGCTCGACCCGCCGCCCGGCACGCACGCCGCCCGCCCGCCGCCCCGCGCCAGGTACGTACTGTAATGTTGTGTGCTGACCGTGCTGACGGACCCGGGCATCCTGCCGCGCGCCGCCCCCGCCGAGGCCGCGCTCGACCCGCCGCCCGGCACGCACGCCGCCCGCCCGCCGCCCCGCGCCAGGTACGTACTGTAATGTTGTGTGCTGACCGTGCTGACGGACCCGGGCATCCTGCCGCGCGCCGCCCCCGCCGAGGCCGCGCTCGACCCGCCGCCCGGCACGCACGCCGCCCGCCCGCCGCCCCGCGCCAGGTACGTACTGTAATGTTGTGTGCTGACCGTGCTGACGGACCCGGGCATCCTGCCGCGCGCCGCCCCCGCCGAGGCCGCGCTCGACCCGCCGCCCGGCACGCACGCCGCCCGCCCGCCGCCCCGCGCCAGGTACGTACTGTAATGTTGTGTGCTGACCGTGCTGACGGACCCGGGCATCCTGCCGCGCGCCGCCCCCGCCGAGGCCGCGCTCGACCCGCCGCCCGGCACGCACGCCGCCCGCCCGCCGCCCCGCGCCAGGTACGTACTGTAATGTTGTGTGCTGACCGTGCTGACGGACCCGGGCATCCTGCCGCGCGCCGCCCCCGCCGAGGCCGCGCTCGACCCGCCGCCCGGCACGCACGCCGCCCGCCCGCCGCCCCGCGCCAGGTACGTACTGTAATGTTGTGTGCTGACCGTGCTGACGGACCCGGGCATCCTGCCGCGCGCCGCCCCCGCCGAGGCCGCGCTCGACCCGCCGCCCGGCACGCACGCCGCCCGCCCGCCGCCCCGCGCCAGGTACGTACTGTAATGTTGTGTGCTGACCGTGCTGACGGACCCGGGCATCCTGCCGCGCGCCGCCCCCGCCGAGGCCGCGCTCGACCCGCCGCCCGGCACGCACGCCGCCCGCCCGCCGCCCCGCGCCAGGTACGTACTGTAATGTTGTGTGCTGACCGTGCTGACGGACCCGGGCATCCTGCCGCGCGCCGCCCCCGCCGAGGCCGCGCTCGACCCGCCGCCCGGCACGCACGCCGCCCGCCCGCCGCCCCGCGCCAGGTACGTACTGTAATGTTGTGTGCTGACCGTGCTGACGGACCCGGGCATCCTGCCGCGCGCCGCCCCCGCCGAGGCCGCGCTCGACCCGCCGCCCGGCACGCACGCCGCCCGCCCGCCGCCCCGCGCCAGGTACGTACTGTAATGTTGTGTGCTGACCGTGCTGACGGACCCGGGCATCCTGCCGCGCGCCGCCCCCGCCGAGGCCGCGCTCGACCCGCCGCCCGGCACGCACGCCGCCCGCCCGCCGCCCCGCGCCAGGTACGTACTGTAATGTTGTGTGCTGACCGTGCTGACGGACCCGGGCATCCTGCCGCGCGCCGCCCCCGCCGAGGCCGCGCTCGACCCGCCGCCCGGCACGCACGCCGCCCGCCCGCCGCCCCGCGCCAGGTACGTACTGTAATGTTGTGTGCTGACCGTGCTGACGGACCCGGGCATCCTGCCGCGCGCCGCCCCCGCCGAGGCCGCGCTCGACCCGCCGCCCGGCACGCACGCCGCCCGCCCGCCGCCCCGCGCCAGGTACGTACTGTAATGTTGTGTGCTGACCGTGCTGACGGACCCGGGCATCCTGCCGCGCGCCGCCCCCGCCGAGGCCGCGCTCGACCCGCCGCCCGGCACGCACGCCGCCCGCCCGCCGCCCCGCGCCAGGTACGTACTGTAATGTTGTGTGCTGACCGTGCTGACGGACCCGGGCATCCTGCCGCGCGCCGCCCCCGCCGAGGCCGCGCTCGACCCGCCGCCCGGCACGCACGCCGCCCGCCCGCCGCCCCGCGCCAGGTACGTACTGTAATGTTGTGTGCTGACCGTGCTGACGGACCCGGGCATCCTGCCGCGCGCCGCCCCCGCCGAGGCCGCGCTCGACCCGCCGCCCGGCACGCACGCCGCCCGCCCGCCGCCCCGCGCCAGGTACGTACTGTAATGTTGTGTGCTGACCGTGCTGACGGACCCGGGCATCCTGCCGCGCGCCGCCCCCGCCGAGGCCGCGCTCGACCCGCCGCCCGGCACGCACGCCGCCCGCCCGCCGCCCCGCGCCAGGTACGTACTGTAATGTTGTGTGCTGACCGTGCTGACGGACCCGGGCATCCTGCCGCGCGCCGCCCCCGCCGAGGCCGCGCTCGACCCGCCGCCCGGCACGCACGCCGCCCGCCCGCCGCCCCGCGCCAGGTACGTACTGTAATGTTGTGTGCTGACCGTGCTGACGGACCCGGGCATCCTGCCGCGCGCCGCCCCCGCCGAGGCCGCGCTCGACCCGCCGCCCGGCACGCACGCCGCCCGCCCGCCGCCCCGCGCCAGGTACGTACTGTAATGTTGTGTGCTGACGGTGTAACCTACCCTATAACCCGGCATGATCGGTATTTCCCCGTGTCCGCAGGGAAGTGCTGGTGCGGGGCCGCGTGGTGAAGCTGAAGTACTGCTTCACGTGCAAGCTGTTCCGGCCGCCGCGCGCCTCGCACTGCTCGCTGTGCGACAACTGCGTGGAGCGGTTCGACCACCACTGCCCGTGGGTGGGCAACTGCGTGGGCCGCCGCAACTACCGCGCCTTCTACACCTTCGTCGTGTCGCTCAGCTTCCTGGCCGTGTTCGTGTTCGCGTGTGCCGTGGCGCACGTCGCGCTCGAGGCCAGAGGACAAGGCCTTGCCGCCGCGCTAAGAAAGGTAACCTCTACTCTATACCATTCCAGGAAATCTTTTTTCCGCTTACATGACAGCACCCGAAGTACTGCTTCACGGCGAGCCGTTCCGCCGCCGCGCGCCTCGCACTGCTCGCTCTGAGTCATAGTATATTAGCAGTAATTTTTCTTCTGACAAAAGGTACACCAACTGCTCCAGTGTGGATCGCACTGACACAGACGCGCGATCGCGATGCTGCTACATTTTGTACCTACTTGTTTCATTAAGTTTAAGCTAGCTTCGATATTTAATAAGATGTAATTGTTTATATTTCTTGTGACCATAAATCCTTTTTTTTTTAAGGTATCGATGTATTGTTTCAGGAGCCGGCGTCGGCGCTGGCGGCGGGCGTGTGCTTCCTGTCGGTGTGGTCGGTACTAGGGCTGGCCGGCTTCCACACCTACCTCGCTTCCACTGACCAGACCACCAACGAGGACGTGAGTACCCCCCTCTTAGGCCGATCTGAGACGGACAAGCTTGGCGGTAATCACGTAAAATTTTGCTTGAATCAAACGGTTTGATGCGCTCGTCAAGCTGCTTGATCCAGCTAGAAGCACTTTATTTCGAACCTGATATCGACCGTATTGATGGTCAAATAAAAACTGAGTTATGTTTGATCAAGCCGACTGCGAACACCGTCAAAACGTCGCATCAAGCCTAACGGCATCAAGCATGGGACAAGCACATGGGGCAAGCTGACTCAAACATTATAAACGGTCAATATGCTTGACGTAAGCAAAAATGTACGAGCTTGTCGCCAAGCTGCTTATCCCGGAACCGCCTTAGAGCGGTCGCACATTGCGCCACTAAACGCGGCCACTAGTGGCTCGGCGCGCCACTCCCGCAGCATTCTAAAGTAGTGATATTGTGTGCAGATCAAAGGATCGTTCTCGAGCCGCCGCGGCAGCGGCAACCCCAATCCGTACTCGCGCGGCAACGCCTGCGCCAACTGCTGGCACGTGCTGTGCGGCCCGCTCGCGCCCAGCCTCATCGACCGGTCAGTACACACGTCACCAGTAACAACAACCTGCGCCAACTGTGGCACGTGCTGTGCGGCCCGCTCGCGCCCAGCCTCATCGACCGGTCAGTACACACGTCACCAGTAACAACAACCTGCGCCAACTGCTGGCACGTGCTGTGCGGCCCGCTCGCGCCCAGCCTCATCGACCGGTCAGTACACACGTCACCAGTAACAACAACCTGCGCCAACTGCTGGCACGTGCTGTGCGGCCCGCTCGCGCCCAGCCTCATCGACCGGTCAGTACACACGTCACCAGTAACAACAACCTGCGCCAACTGCTGGCACGTGCTGTGCGGCCCGCTCGCACCCAGCCTCATCGACCGGTCAGTACACACGTCACCAGTAACAACAACCTGCGCCAACTGCTGGCACGTGCTGTGCGGCCCGCTCGCGCCCAGCCTCATCGACCGGTCAGTACACACGTCACCAGTAACAACAACCTGCGCCAACTGCTGGCACGT